>VZTY01034153.1:0-28204 GCA_013400935.1 Turnix velox | reverse complement strand
GTCCTCAGAAGGGAGGTGCTCCGCTCATCTGGGTGGCCATCCTCTGGACCTGCTCCAACAGATCAATGTCCTGCATCTAGTAGGTTTAGATTTGGGGATTTTAGAGTAACTCAAGTCCCTTCTGATGGGCAGAGGGAATGAACTAGTTAAAAAGTATGTAAATCCTTTTTTTTTTTTTTTTCCCCATCTTCCTACTTCCCACCCAGGCTCTTCTTGCCACGGAAAGTGCTTTGCACTTGCTTGTCCCTTTGGAGCCATCATACTGCCAGGCTTTTCACTTGGAAGCGGAAGCTCTGAGCTGCTGATTAGCCTTATTAAGAAATCATACCCAAATTATACCAGAGGAGTTGGTGGGTCCTTTTGGAAGGCTTAATAGATTTCAGTCACTTGAAGAACAGTGTACTTACTGGTGACAGTGATGCTTTGTGGAAGAAGTGTTTCCTTGATGTTGAAAAACATCTAAACTGAAAGCAGTTCAAAACATAATGCTGTTTCTGTAGAGGATCTTTTCATGTCCCTGAATTATTTACAGTGCTGCTGTGCTTGCTTTTCTGTCTTTCCTATTTTTGCAGGAAAAGAAATAAAATGCTTAATATTTTCAGCTGTATTTTTTCCTTGCACTTGAATAAATGGGGGTGCTTTTTTTGCCACAGTGGTGTTCCTACACAGTGTTCCTACTCTCATTCTCTAGGGAAAAATGACTGAGGAGCCATGAGAACTGCTAAATAAGCGAGAGGGAGCAATATACATTCAGCTCTGAGGGAGGAACAGGTTATAAGGGGGAGGAAATTAGAGATCATCAGCAAGCATGTCTGTGTGATAAATGCCATCCTTGCAGGGCTTCTACAAACTGGTCTCAGAATTAGCCAAGATCTTTCTGAAACCAATCTTATATAGAGCTTGATATTTTCTGTTACTTGGTATAGAATCATAGAAGGTCAGGGATTGGAAGGGACCTCGAGAGATCATCTAGTCTAATCCCCCTGCCAGATCAGGTCACACAGGAAGGTGTCCAGGTGGGGTTTGAATGTCTCCAGAGAAGAAGACCCCACACCCTCTATGGACAGCCTGTGCCACTGTTCTGTCACACTCACTGTGAAAAAAGTTTTTCTTATATTTCTGTGGAACCTTCTGTGTTCCAGCTTGCACCCCTTGTCCTATCACTGGAGGTCACTGAGAAGGGCCTGGCTCCATCCTGCTGACACTCAACCTTTACATATTTATAGACATGAATGAGGTCACCCCTCAGTCTCCTCCAAGCTGCAGAGACCCAGCTCTCAGCCTTTCCTCAGAAGGGAGATGCTCTGATTCCTTCATCATCTTCGTATCTCTGTGCTGGCCTCTCTCCAGCAGTTCCCTGTCTTCTTCAACTGAGGTCCTTACAGTGCTGGACTCTCTCCAGCAGTTCCCCATCTTCTTCAACTGAGGTCCCTACAACTGGAAACAACATTTCAGATGTGGTCTCACCAGGGCAGAGCAGAGGGAAAGGAGATCACAGTGTGTATGTGATAGAGCTGGAGTTGTCTATGTAATAAAGGCAAAGTAATGATGCTCAGAAAGACACCCCATCCAGCACTAACTGCTCCATGGAAGTGGCTTGGTGGGAAAAAAACCCCTTAGGTGCACAAGGAAGCAAGAAAACAGGCTGAGCTCTGAGAGGACTGTAGGAGTAAAAATTAAGAGGAAAAAAAATTGAAAAGCTTTAATTTTTATTGACTAGTGGTAGAATGGTGGTGGAGATATCCAGCTGGTGAATCTGCTGTGTTTCTTTCTGCTGTTTGGTGCAGCAGTTTTTAATGGGATGGAATGTACTTTCCAGGGAGGAAAAGGCATGCAGGTTGTGTCTTTCTTCCCAGACTTGATTCAAGATGCAGAAGAGTGATGGATGATGGGGTGATTTGTACAGTGTGCAACTTCCCAACCCAGGAAAAACGTAAAAGAACAGTTTCAACCCTAGAGAAATACCTGTAAATAGCAAAGGAAGGTGAAAACTTTGGGGAAAGGATAAAACAGTATCCTGAAAGGATAAAACAGTAGCCAGAGGAAGGTGGTCTGTGGGGGGTGAAGGACTGTGTTCTTGTAGACATGGTACTCCTCAGCTTCACTGTCACGTATATGGGACCTCCTGTCATGGCTCAGCTGCTGCAATCCCACAGGTATGTAGGATTGTTTTGACAAAACTAGGTTAGGAGGGAGTTTTCTCTGTAGTTTGGAGCTTGCCAGAAGAGCACAAATCTGGGATGGTGATGGGATGCTGAGGGATGTGGAGAACAAGGTCATGCACTGATGAAAAGGCACCCAGAGGACATTTGGGATAGCTGAGCTAGACCTCCGTGGCTCTCTAACCTCATGATGGGGAAGAGCTTGCTTTTTCTGTCTGAAGAGACCAGGCAGAGGACAATTTTTTTCCATTTCCAAGGACTGATAAGCCTGATACTACTTGTACCAGTGGCTGTTCTCAGGGCAGAGATTTTCCTTGTTTTAAATCCTGGTGGAGTGAAGGGTGTGCAGAGCTAGCTGTGACAGCTGGTATCACCCATAAACCTGCAGAGTACACCAAGCTGTGGACATCAGCTGGATTTTGTGGGTGTTTTGGTACAATTTGAGGCAGAAAGTAGAAGGGTATCTAAGAGAAAAGCCTAACTTGCTGCTTCCAAACAGAAAGTGCAGATTCAGACATGTCCTACTGGTCACTGACCTCTCACTGATCTGTCACAACCTCAGAAACTATACGCTGGTAAAAGAACTGAAGCTGCAAGTGGTGGCAGATCCAGTGAAGGAGATGTGTCCTTGGGAATGGTTCTATGGAGAAAATGCTTGGATGTGCACCTTATGTGTATGTCATGGGATGGGTGGTTGCAGTGGCTGGAGACTGAATTGCTCCCTCAGTAAGAACATAGAGTCCTTCCTTGATAGCTGTGGGGTTCTTTTTTTTATTCCAGGTGCAATTCCTGAAAAAAAAAAAAAACCCACCAGTGTAAGAAACACTTTCTCTCTTTTCTTTTACTCCTCTCAGAAAAGAACAGAGGCAGCGATGACATACTTTAATTTAAAAGAACAGAACTTTGATATCAAATCCTTAGCTTGATATTTGATAACCTCTCTGTCCAGAGCATATTCCAAAGCCCTTAAGGACCAAAGGCATTGCATTGGACAGGAGATGTGCACCCCTGGAGCTGAAGGTTCCTTTAAAAACATTTGGCTGATACTCTAATATTTCCTCTTAAAAGCAAGTAAATGAAATGATGGTTTTATCAAGAAAATTAATTGTTAGCAGAACCTTAAATAACAGTATTTTCCACATCCTTTGCTGCTCAACAAGCCTCCACTTCCATAGCAGAACCACTCCCGATGAAGGAAAGGGGCAGAAGAAGGATGTTCCATACAGCCTTGTCAGCCTAAGCAAAGGCAGGGACAGCCCAAGGCCTCCCTCTCTGAGATGCAATTAGGGGTAGAACAAAACAGCAAGAGGATGGAGACACAAATCTCCCAGGGGTGCTGGTAGCAGTGAAATAGTGCTCACCCCTTGGGTGAAGGGAAGCAAGTTCTCTCGTGTTCTGGCCCTCATCAAGCATGATTGATTCTACTCTAAAAATATTCTCTGTGCTGACCTGCCTGAGAATAACTTTGTGTTGCTTGCCACACTTTATTTCTGGCTTTTGATTTCCCAGAGAGATCTGGAGCCTGATGAATGATGCTGGTTTCTGGGAGTAACTGTGACTGTCCTATCTCAGCAAGGAAGGGCCCTGTACCTGGAATGTGCTTTCCTTGGCAAGCCCTGAGTGGTGGCAACCTTCAGGCTGTGACAGGAGACCTATTTATTGACTTTACTTCTTATTGTAGTGGTTTTTCTCTCTGTGTCCAGCTTCAGGTGCTAGTGCTTCTATTCCCCCCTACCCCATGGGCTCAGTCATAGCCTTGCCCTGGAGGACATAACACTGCAGAGATTTTTTTTTTTTTTTTTCATGGCTTTTGTATTAAGTCAGGCTGGTTTAACAGGGCCAGCTATTTTATAATAGGGTCATACATTTTAAATTAAGCCTTTCACATTATGTAGACATTAAGTAGATCAGCGAGTATGGGCATGTGAGAACTGAATGTAAAGGCATGAGTTATAGAATCATAGAATAGTTTGGGTTGGAAAGGACCTTAAAGATCATCAAGTTCCAACCCCTCTGCCACAGGCAGGGACACCTCCCACTACACCAGGCTGCTCAGTGCCTCATCCAGCCTGGCCTTAAACACCTCCAGGGACTGAGGGGGCATCCACAAATTCTCTGGGCAACCTGTTCCAGTGTCTCACCACTCTCACTGTGAAGAATTTCTTTCTTATCCCTAGCCTGAATCTACCCTGTGTGGAGGTTGCTTTGCACCAGGACAGTAGCTGGTGAAACAATGATCCCTGGATCTTCCATGCCAGTGAGACATCACACAAGCACTTCCCTGTGAGCACCTATAGGGCAAAGGCACCACTAAGCAAGCCACGTCTCTCAAGGCTATTTGCTGATCACCCTGCCCCTCTAAATTTGGAACTGGACTAGATCTCTTGAGGTCCCTTCCAATCCCTGACATTCTGTGATTAGACCTTCAAAATATTTTGAAAGCATTAGAGCTGCAATAAATCCAGAATGCAGCTCAGGCTCCCCAGGGATCATTGTTTCACCACCTACTGTCTTGGTCCAAAGCACACAAGTCCTCCTATGATTCTTTACAAAGGTTCAGCAGATTTTGATCCCCAAGACCAAGAAACCAGGTTGAAGATCTTTTCTTTCTGCAAGACTGGAAAGTTTATGCACATCACAGAGATAAGCATAGCTCTACTGTGGGTTGCTTTTATGGGACATAGGTGATGGATTTCCCTCCTGCCTCTCCTTAAGCCCTCATTAAATGTGCTGAATCCACAGCTACAGTGACCTCCACAATGTAATTATGTTGTATATGAAGAGGCAAAGCCCTTCATTTTGTTTCTAAACCTGCCTACATGGTGTTTTCATCCCATATTCCCTGGTGTGTTTTTTGGTGGGAGAGACGACAACAAATTAGCCTCAGTGCCTCTCATGATTTTACAGGTCTTGAATAAAGAGAAAAAAACCCTATTCTGTCAAATCTCAAGCCTTCCTTTCTTCATATCAAATAATCTTTCTCTTGCCACCTCTCTTGTATCAAGTGATTAAAAATTGCTTGTCACTGAAAAGAAATCCATCTGCCAGGAAGGTAGTCACAAGAGATTAGCATGATGTCTTCCAGCGCCTCTGTTCTGATAAAGCATAAAGAGAGGGCAAAGGCTGGTGTCACCCACCCACTTTTTTTTTTTTTTTTTTTTTCCCCAGAGACACAAACCAGCAAACTCTCTGCCAAATCCACTGCAATTTGAAAATCTCATTAGGAAACATGCCAGGACCAGCACTGCCTCCTGGTTGTAGGTGGATGTTGGCAACAGGGTAACCAGAAAGGATGCTGAAAACATGCAGCTCCTTCTTGTGTTCTTACAGTGAAGTCCACACCAGCATTTATGCTTTATCCTTGAGGAAGCTAAGACTAATCGTACATTTTTTGGGTTGGAAGGGACCTTAAAGATCATCTGGTTCCAACCCCCCTGCCATAGGCATTAGTGCCTGAGTAAGGAGAGAACCTATCTCCTGCAACCAACTAGTTGATAGGTTTCCTCCAACGGTTCCCAGAAGCTGCCTAGAAATGTATATTTCATCAGAGCTTAAGGAGCAGCTGAGTCTCCTTCTTTTATACTTGGCTGGTGCTGCAGTGTCCCAGCTGTGGTTCAGAGTTGAAGTGCAGTTCCTTTTCTGGAGTTCTTTACTCTGTGGGTGGTGGGACAGTGGAACAGGTTGCCCAGAGAGGTTGTGGATGTCTCCTCAATCCCTGGAGGTGTTTAAGGCCAGGCTGGACAAGGCACTGAGCAACCTGGTCTAGTGGGAGGTGTCCCTGCCTATGGCAAGGAGGTTGGATCTAGATGATCTTTAAAGTCCCTTCCAACACAAACCATTCTATGATTCTATGGAGTGCCCATGGTGCCTGCTGGAGGCCAGCTCTCTCAGATTTGAAGAGTATTTTGCAGTAGCACCTCTCTATTTTTATACCAGAGACCAAAAATGCATTAGCACTCCTCCTGATGTACAAGGACTTGCATCCATTGACTTCTGGAAGTACAAGGGACTATGGGTTACCCTTACTTGCTCTCTCAGGTATTAAAAATAGCTGGACCCTGAGAAATTATGAGATTTGACTGTAGCAGGCAAGTTTCAGTACTGATTAGTCCATCTCTCTACTCGAAGAATGAACTGTTAGTACATGATATGAGTTAAAGCAACTGTATTTAGAAACATGTTTCCAGGGAAACATGAGTTTCTCTGGAAGACAACCCCGAGACATGAAATTTTATGTGACTCTTGGGACAAATCTAAGTTTGAAGACTTTTTTTTATCTTTTTTTTTTTTTTCCCTCCCTACTTTTTATAGCGAGTACATTCTGCTCCAGATTTATCCACTTCAGACCTGCCTGGTAAAACCTAGTTTAACTGTGGAATCCAATATCTCAGTGGATTTCATTAAGAAAAGGGCCCACACAAGCTGCAACTTAAAGATCCCATCAGTTGTTCAGCAGCAGAAATCAAATTACCCCTTTCTAAACTTAGAATCATAGAATTATATAATGTTTTGGGTTGGAAGGGACCTTAAAGATCATCTAGTTCCAATCCCCCTGCCATAGGCAGGGACACCTCCCACCAGACCAGGTTGCTCAGTGCCTCGCCCAGCTTGGCCTTAAACACCTCCAGAGAGGGGTCATCCACAACCTTTGGCTACTTGTGTGACATTAAACAAGTTGATTAACTGTAATGTGGTTGGAAAAAATCAGTTGAGTGATAATTTCTTACCTTTGCCCCTGAAATTGCAAGGATCAGTTTATTAAGGTTCTAGAAATCCAGAGAAAAGGGAACATTTCAGTTTCATTTCCTTTGACTACCTATTTGTCCCCAAACCAGGCAGAGTTTCATCTCTTCATGGCCATGGCAGATGCTGTATCACACAAAGTCTCTAGAAGACCCATGTTCTTTATACCAAAGCTGTTGCTGTTACAACTGCAAATCCTTCTGTAAGTGCTTTTTAATCATTATTTTATGAAGTCGTATTCACTTCTTCAGAAACACATAGTATTTTCCTTGTCTGTGCATTGTCTGTGACAAAAGCTACATCCTTTGCTCTATAATTGTGTTTCTGTACCTGTTTCTCTCCATTTTAATCAAAAGATAGAGTGATTAGGAAATACATAAGTGAAAATTATGTAACTAAGCTTTAAAATCCTCAGTAGGCATGGAAGCAAGTCAGTAAGTTGTTATATTTCTGGCAGAGACATATGAGGCAACACTGGCATTTGCAAAACTCAGCATTTATCCTTTTTTTTTAGCTTTCTGGCCAGAAAAGAGAGGGCAGATGAAGTTGGAAAGACCCATGGTTCTTCCTTTTTTATCCAAAAGTTTTTTTGCTTATGCCTGTGAAGTTTAACACAACTGTCTGTAAAACAGCTGTAAAATTAAACCTTTTCTGTGCTGAAGGAATGGAGGGACTATTATTTATGCCATAATGAAATGGACCTTGGATTAAATCTGTTTTTAGCAGAGGAATCAAAGCTAAATTCTGGTGCCTATCTTCAGCAGCTGATGCTCTTGAGGATGAGTCTCTGTGGGACAAAGCTGTGCCCCCAGGGATGTGCCAGGAGCGGGGGATGAAAGCTCTCTAGATCCTGGAGGTGTGCAGCGTGCTGTGGTGTCATAGCATCAAATCCTGATCAAATTATGTGCTTAGGGATCTCTCATGAGCTTTTCCCTGCTTAATTGCCACCCACATGTTTCATCTGGCATAGAAGTGTAAGTAATTACATTGCTGTCTTTGCCCTCTGCTTGCTTGTCTTTCCTTTTTATCACCTGCAGAGCAGGAAGAGCCCTCTCCTGCTGATCTGTCTTCAGTCAGATGGATCCCATCTCCTCTGCACACCCCAAAGGAGATGACAATGAATCACAGAATATCAGGGATTGGAAGGGACCTCAAGAGGTCATCTAGTCCAATTCTCCTTCTGGATCAGGAACACCTAGACCAGGTTGCACAGTAACTCATCCAGATGGGTTTTGAATGTCTCCAGAGAAGGAGACTCCACAACAACCTCTCTGGGCAGCCTGTGCCACTGTCAACCTCACTGTGCAAACTTTTTTTCTTACATTTCTNTCTAATCCAACCCCCTGAAGTGAGCAGGGACATCCTGCACTAGATCAGGTTGCTCAGAGCCACAGCTAGCCTGGCCTTGAAAGTTTCCAGGGATGGGGCTTCCACCACCTCTCTGGGCAACCTGTTCCAGCGTCTTACCACCCTTGTGTGGAGGAACTTCTTCCTAATGCCTAAACTAAACCTACTCAGCTCTAGTTTCAAACCACTGCTCCTCATCCTATCACTCCATACCCTGGCAAACAGCCCTTTCCCAGCTTTCTTGTAGCCCCTTGAAGCCACTTTGAGGTCTCCTCACAGCCTTCTCTTCTCCAGCCTCAACAGCCCCAAATATTACAGGTATTGCTGTTGCTGACCCTTTGAAAAAACAAAGAGAAAGTGCAATAACTGACCTGGTGGCTGGCCCCAGCTGTAGAGAGTGGGGTCATGTGAGCTGCCTGGCAGTAAAGCAACATGGAGTGAAGTTATTTTTCAATCAAGTGGGGCTTTACCGTCCCTAATCCACTGGAACAGCTGAGGCTGTTTTCAGTAAACTCGTCACTTTATTAAATGGGAGCCAAAGCCAAAGGAAATCCACTTAAGGAAGAAAAGTTAAACCATGTAACTCTGCAGCTGTGGAAATAAACTGAAACAAGAGAAGGTATATTTTCAAAGCTGTCCTTGCAGCTAAATTACAGTCATTATTATTATTAATGAAGAAATGCACTAAAAGATAATAATGAAAAGTTTCAATTTTTTGCTCCCAAGGGGAAGTGACATGAAATGAAATTTCCCCAGCTTTTCTGTTGACTTAGAATCATAGAATGGTCTGGGTTGGAAGGGACACTAAAGATCATCTAGTTCCAACCCCTCCTGCCATCCATGGACAGGGACACATCCCACTACACCAGGTTGCTCAGTGCCTCATCCAGCCTGGTTGAGTTCAGGGACCCCGTGGTAACAACACAACTGGGTGCCTGGTGGTGCCTGTGGTGTCACAGTGATGTCACTCTGCATAACCAGGACCATGGTGATGGCCAGGGCTGGTGTGTGTGGGGTGTGCTGTGACCAAACCTCCAACCAAGTCAAAAATCAGAGTTGGGAACTTGATTTTGCTGTCTTTGTCCCATTCCCAGGGACTTCTTAATAGTTTACAGGACTGTAGGACTAGGAGTAATGGATGCAAATTGGAAGAGGGAAGATTTAGGCTGGAAAAAAGAAAGAAGTTCTTCACTGTGAGGGCCATGAGACACTGGAACAGGTTGCCCAGAGAGGTTGTGGATGTCCCCTCCCTGGAGGTGTTTCAGGCACGGCTGGACAAGGCACTGAGCAACCTGGTGTAGTGGGAGTTGTCACTGCCCATGGCAGGAGGGTTGGAACTCGATGATCTTGAAGGTCCCTTCCAACCCAAACCATTCTGTAATTCTAAGAAAAACATCCATGAGCAAGGGAGGAACACTCTGCTGATGGGAGTTCAGGTGTCATTTTGGTCCCCTCTTCTTTCCAGTTTCTCAGGGTTAGCAGGTAAAAGGTGTTGCTTTCTTTGCAACATTCCTGCCCTGGCACTGAATTTTATGCAGATGCAAATAAAACTGCAACATTCCTGCCCTGGCACTGAATTTTATGCAGATAAAACTGGCACATGGATTGACACACTGCTCAATCAGAGCCTGTTGGCATTCCTTTCTCAGTGGCTAAATGATGTTATGGATGGGTTGTGGTGCACTTAGATGCATCACAAAAATCATCTCATAATTGCCTTTTTTTTATTATTATTATTAAACATGAAGGCCTGACTGTGCAGCTGCCACCAAAGTATCTGCCTGCCTCTTGGTGCATGTGGGTTTAATTTCAAGAGCATGAATGATTCCACTGTTAAAGATGAGAAGCACAGAGAGCATGGAAATGTGCCCAAGGTCTGAAAGGGATTCCTTCAGTCATTTAAGACTTTGACCTTCCTTCTCCCCTTCCAATTCAAACCATTCTATGATCAGAGCCACAGAGATGATGAAAGGATTGGAGCATCTCCCTGCTGAGGAAAGGCTGAGGGAGCTGGGTCTCTTTAGCTTGGAGAAGAGGAGACTGAGGGGGGACCTCATTTGTGTTGATAAATATCTAAAGGGTGAGTGTCAGGAGGATGGAGCCAGGCTCTTCTCAGTGACCTCCAATGACAGGACAGGGGGACAATGGGTGCAAGCTGGAACACAGGAGGTTCCAGAGAAATAGGAGAAAAAACTTTTTCAGGGTGAGGGTGAGAGAACAGTGGCACAGGCTGCCCAGAGAGGGTGTGGGGTCTCCTTCTCTGGAGACATTCAAAACCCAATCTGGATGAGTTCCTGTGTGACCTGGTCTATGTGTTCCTGCTCCAGCAGGAGGACTGGACTGATGATCTCTTGAGGTCCCTGACATTCTGTGATTCTGTGATCTTCTGCCTTTTTAATAGAGGTCACACTTTGGTGTCCATGACCTTCCTTAGCACAACATTTGTAGCTCAGTCTAAGCACTGTTTGGTGTTGAGAGACCTTTTATTTTTTTTAATGATAGCCCAGTTTCAAAGTAGCAACTTTTGCTTCAAGACTTGCTGTTTCCCCGTTGCTGTGTCAAAGGCTGCAATCAGGTAGTTGCATTCCTCTGATTATTCTTTATCTTCTTCCTGAAGATTGCATTGTGTTTCTCATCCTGAGGAGAGCTGACTGTATGATCATCATGTTTTAGTCATGGTTACTCAAACCTCTCCTCTGGCTCTTCTCATACCCTGTGTGCTCTGAGTGCTTTGATGAATCTCATTGCCATGCATGCTTCAAGCCTCCAGAGTCCTTGGAATACTTAATAATGTCTTTCTGTGACCCCAAAATGACAGACACTGGGGATATGTGGGCTCTTGAAACTCCTGAGTTAAGTCTCATGTTCCTGAAACGTTTGGTTTTGCCTCGGGGTCGTTTCATGCAGCTGTAAAGAGTGGAAATTGTTTGCAAGAGTTAAGCTGCTCCCTGTAAGCCACACTCTCAAAACAAAGCAGTTGCTAAACTGTGAGAGAAAGACAGTGGTTGCTGAGTGAGACCCTGACCATCTGCAAAAGCTTCTCAAAGCCTCTGCAGCCTGGAGGAGACTTCACAGCAAAGCTGGGGAGGGGCTGTTTACCAGGGCATGGAGCCACAGGATGAGGGACAGTGGTTTGAAACCTGGGCAGGGTTAGGTTAGATATTGGGTAAAAGTGAGGTGGTGAGACACTGGAACAGGTTGCCCAGAGAACTGGTGGTGCCCCCATCCCTGCAGACATTCAATGCCATGCTTGCTGAGGCTCTGAGTGACCTGATCTAGTGCAGGATGTCCCTGCTCACTGCAGGGGTTTGGACTAGATAACCCCTAGTTGTAGACAATGATTTGTGGATGCCTCATCCCTGGAGGTGTTTAAGGCCAGGCTGGACGAGGTTTTGAGCAGCCTGATCTTGTGGGAGGTGTCCCTGCTCATGCAGGTGCTTAGAACCAGTTGATCATTATGGTCTCTTCCGGCCCAAACCATTCTGTGATTCTAAGAGAAGGTGGTATGGGCATCAGAACCTGGTTCTTTTGGTGTATTCTCCTTTTTTACTGGACTGTCCAGCTGAGTTGCCCTAAGGAGCTGCAGTGTGTGGGTCTGAGAGCAGCAATGCCCTTCTGTTGCCCATCTCTCATCCTACAGATGAAAACCAGAGGCCAAATAGTGATTTTTTTCTCTTGGAGACCACACATGTTCCTGCTCTGCAAGAACCTACAGGCCTAACAAAGGTAGTTGTATCATCTGCTAACCATATCCAGTACAGACTCTGTGGTGGAACTGGTAGGTGTGCCTGTAACAGTGCCAAAAAGCAGCAGAACCCAAGCTGGCTGATTAAAGCTCCTCTGACTCCCACAGCAGTAGGAATGCTGTCAGTCCTCATGCTCCACGTTATTCCCATTGCTCAATGTTCATGGTTTGATGTGGCAAATGGATAAAAAATGCAAGGAAAACACATCAGCCTGAATCCTGTGTCTCCAGCTTGAGGCAAGACGATCAAGGCAGTGCAAGAGCACCCTTGGGCAGGGAGAGTGAGCTCATCTGGTAGCTTCTAGAGGTATGAGCACTCACAGGACAAGGGTTGATGGACATTATTACATAGCAGGTCAGCTCTGCTGCCAAAATGCTGTTTGACACCCTCTCTTCTGCTGGCTGAAGTGTTTGCTTAACTTGATAGGACCAACATGGAGCTCTGCTGGGTTAGAGGGTAAATGAAACTACACCCCCCAAAGAGGAGGGCTATGGTGACTGAATGGTTCCTCCTCTTGGTCTCTCTAAAAGTCCTGGGGAGAGGCCAAGAGCACCAGGAAGCTGGGAGAAAAAAAAAATTAATTGGCATTAAAGGAAAAATGAAAGTAGAGCAGTGATTCAAAGGGATGTAGAAATCAGGCACACTCTGTCAGAAGCTTTCCTCCCCCCCTGCTTTCCAAAGTCCCTTTATTCCTCTTGTGCTATGGACTGTGACATGTATTTGAAGGTCCACCTTTCTCTGGAATGTCTGATTGCTATTTAGGACAAGCTAACATAGCAAATAAAAGGGCTTAGGTCCAGTTTTGATGTGTAGCTCTTAAATCCATCTCAGGAGGGATGGTTGTGCACGTCAAGCTCAGTTCAAAGCAACAAAAGATGGGTTCTTTCCATGAGGGTACTAAAGGAAGGGCTTTTTGCCTGCATAAGTGTTTCCTGAAGTTCTAGACAGAAGAAAGAAATCCTTTACTGTGAGGGTAGTGACACACTGGAAGAGGTTGCTCAGAGAGGTTGTGGATGCCCCCTCAATCCCTGGAGATGTTTAAGGCCAGGCTGGATGAGGCACTGAGGAACCTGATCTAGTGGGAGGTGTCCTTGCCCATGGCAGAGGGTTGGAACTAGATGACCTTGAAGGTCCCTTCCAACACAAACCATTCTATGATTCTGCTTCTACTCCTTGGGACAGTCCGTAAAATTCTGATGAGGAGGGTGGAAGGCAGGGTACAAATACAGAGTAGAGCCATGTAGTGATGATTGTGTTCTTAGAGGAGATTTTCTTGCAATCAAATAATTCTGTACCAGATGCTTCAGCTAAATTTTGTTTCTGGAAATGTCCATAATTAACAAACATACTTGCTTGGTTTTTGAGTCCAAATTAATTCATAGAATCATAGAATGGTTTGGGTTGGAAGGGACCATAAAGTTCATCTAGTTACAACCCCCCTCCCACTAGATCAGGTTGCTCAGTGCCTCATCCAGCCTGGCCTTGGAAGTCTCCAGGGATGGAGCCTCCATCACCTCTCTGGGCAACCTGTTCCAGTGTCTCATATTTTCTGCTGCTTCTGTGTGGATGCTCTGTGCAGGCGTGAGGGAGTAAAAGTGAGTTGTCATAGAATTATAGGATAGTTTGGGTTGGAAGAGACCTTCAAGATCATCGAATTCCAACCCCCCTGCCATAGGGTAGGGACACCTCCCACTACATCAGGCTGCTCAGTTCCTTGTCCAGCCTGGTCTTAAACACCTCCAGAGAGGGTACCTCTCCAGGCAACTGCATGGTTCCTGCCAGGTTCTCTCTTGAATGCTGGAAAAACCTTGCAAAAAATAGAGAAACAGGAAGGTGGTGGTGGTTGTCCTCGAGGTTACAGGAGAACTATATGAGAGGCATGAGAACTATATGAGGAGGCATGGCATGCAATATCTACAGCTCACTGGACTCTGGGCTTTTGATAGCATTGATTCAATGCCATATAATGGTATTATTTCAGTGTTGGATCCTCAGAACATGAGAAGCTGCAGAGGGTTTTCATCCTGGCTGGTGAATACAGTTAAAAAAGTGGAGGATCTCTATCAAGAACTTCAGTCAGTCACTTGAAGGCTTCATTGCCAGATTCTGCGAGGCTCTTGGGAAGAGCTAGGACCCTAAGTGTCCCAGCAGCCCTCAATCCAAGCCCAGCCCAGGATTTTGTCTGACACCTTCTAGTTTGGATTAACCACTAAGCCATGCCAGTGCTATTTCTGAAGGATCTCTACATGTTGTAGCCTGGTTTTGAAGCCTGCTGGAACAAAAAAAAAACCCCAAACTGCTACTGAATTCAGAAAAATCACACTTCTGGCAGCTGAATTCAGAAAAATCATTTCTCTGCACACTTTTGGCAGCTGAAAAGTATCACCCAGAACAATGCCCAAGACTTCAAACTCATGAATCCTGGTGCTAGCTACCGTAGGTAAGCTTTTTAGCTATTTTTAATCTATCTTTGGTAGTTTACACTCTGCCTTATAGAATCATAGAATGGCTTGGGTTGGAAGAGACCATAAAGATCATCTAGTCCCAACAACCCCTGCCATGGGCAGGGACACCTCCCACTAGATCAGGTTCCTCAGTGCCTCATCCAGCCTGGCCTGGGATTGAGGGGGCATTCACAACCTCTCTGGGCAACCTCTTCCAGTGTCTCAAGCTGACCAAGGTGGGTATGGTTTCTAAATGGGTTTGCTTTGCTCTGTGACACAGCACCTTACAGCAGAGCTCCCATCTCTTAGGCTGTGTTTTTGGTTTTGTTTTCTTCTCTGTACCTCCAGGAAGGGTCTCACACCCTCTACTTCATTCATGCCACGTGTCTGGCCCCCAGTGAATAAAGCATCTGCTTATTTTCCTCCAAAGCCATGGGATTTTGTGCTAGTTCATTTTAATCTCTCCAAATCTCTCCAATCTTTATCTCTTAGGGTTGCATTGATGTCTGCACATTTCTAATAGTCATCTGCCTGCTGTGTTCCTCACTCTGTTTCTTCTGTGATGCTGAGTAGCTTTGATAATAGACTTCCCTGCCTATGGAAGGGGGTTGGAACTTGATGATCTTTAAGGTCCCTTCCATCCCAAACTGCTCTATGATTCTCTGATTCAAAGATGTGTAGGTGTGGTGCTCAGTGACATGGTTTGGTGATGGTTTTTGTCATTGTTAGATTGAACTTGATGATCTTAAAGGTCCCTTCCAATCTAGACAATTCTATGATTAAAAGGATGGATAGATGGGAGAAAGACAGAATTCAGTGTGATTCTGTGTATTTTTCACATTGCAACACAATGAACCCTGGAGCAACTTGAGTCAAGATGTCGTGAAAGTGCGTTGCTCCAGCAAATCTTGATGTTCACCTACAGAAGGAGGTATATACACCTTGTACAGCTCATAGGAAACCATGAGAGGTTGTTAGGACAGTCCAAAAACCCCTTAAATCACACTTGCTCATTAAATCAATCCCAAAGCCATTGAATTCTCAATACCTGAAGGGGGCCTACAGAAAGGCTGGGGTAGGACTTTTTAAAAGGGTCCAGGATGGCAGGACTAGGAGTAATGGATGCAGATTGGAAGAGGAGAGATTCAGAATACTGTGAGTATGGTGAGACACTGGAAGAGGTTGCCCAGAGAGCTTGTGGATCCCCCCTCCCTGGAGCTGTTTAAGGCCAGGCTGGATAAGGCATTCATTGGACACCCTGGAATGACGTGGGCCTGTTGGAGAAGGTCCAGAGGATTGGAACTAGATGATCTTTTAGGTTCCTTCCAACCCAAACCATTCTGTTATTCTATTTAGTCTAGTACTACTTTGTTGGGTCCAGTAAAGTTCTCTGTAAAGACTGGTGGCTGTTGAGCACAGAATTGTCTATCTCTCTTTTTATTTTAAATTGCCAAATTTTGTTTCAGGAGAGCATTCCTGGCATGTAAATGAGAAATTCAGTTAATCTGTTCGATAACATCTTCCATGTGTATGGAAAAGCCATGAGAACAGAGATGTTTGCTTTGTGATTGAAGGGTACAGGAAGGGGAATCTTCACCATCTGCCACCACCAAATTACTTTTCAAGGGGGAGGGGAAAAATAAATCCCTCTCGTTGGAAGCTATTTTCATCAGCTTTAACTGTAATATTTTATGTAGGATTTCTCTCCCACAGCCCTGCAGAATTTACAAGAAAATTCATCTTCCTAATGCTTGGCTAAGGGGAACATCTGTCTCGGGATTGAAGCCCTAAAAGTTCTTTCAGAAATCCTGTATTTGCCTGTATATAATCTTCAAATACCAATTGCAGCAGTAAATATTATTTCTATAACCAGGCTCTGAGCTCCAAAAGAAACCTGTTTAGCTGCAGCTAATGAAAATGTAATGCCCCGTGATCCTGAGCCCTCTGTTCTGCTCCACCTCCCTGGGTTTTTAAAGGATTTTGAAGCAGTAAGACTCAGGCTCTGCAACTTTGATGGAAGGTAAAAGCCTCAAGCTTTCAACACCTGCCATAGAAATTTAATAAGGTCCCTAATAAATGGGTGAGTATCAACAAACAATTAACTTAACAACTTCATCTGGAAGGCTTAGAGGCCCTTTTTTCTTAGGGGGTAACTTGAGAGCAGTCTCATCTTATACAGCACAGCTCATGTTTCCTTTAGAAAACCAGAGTTTTTTAAGATTTAATATTTCACGTGCTCCAAATTACACCAAATTGGCATATGGTACCCAACAAAGCCCTCAATCCCCCTGCAGATCAAAAAGAAAATTTATATTAATCTTCTAAGCTGTCTGGGGGGGGGAGATGGAAGAAGAATAATAGACAGTTTGCAGGAATTCAGCAGCTTATAAAGTGAATTTTGTGGGCAGTTTGGATAAAATTATTCCATGTGCTTTGATTGGGCCATTAAAATTCACACTCCTGCAGATACGGAGGTTTTCCTGCAAGCTCTGAGCACTGCCTGGGCCTCCTGCAGACCATGAGGAGTGTGTGTGTGCTTTTCCTACGTGCTGTCTTACATTGTGAGCTATTTTTTCAACCTCTTGTAAAAATATATAATGGAGTCTCTGAGGGGTCATAGTTCAAAGTGTTTAATGTAAGCTGGGGGCTGAGATGAAGCAAAAGAAAATTTAATTGCTTTACACATTTCTTCTTAGACTCTCCATTTGTTCTGCTGGCAGTTGCTACCATCTCCCACCTCCATTTTTTTCCCCTCACCCCTCTTTTATATTGTTCTTGTTCCAGCTCCCTTCCAACCACCCCACCCATCTCAGATGTTGTCCTTTGTCTCTGCATCTGAACTTTGCCCCACGTGATGTGTATTTCAACAGTAAAAGGTCTCCTGGACAAGGATTTGTCCTGCTGCTGTTGATATCCTGTAACCAAACATCAACATCCTGTATCTCATGTCTGATGGCTTCCTGATGGCATGGCCTTGGTTTGCCCATATGGGATGTGCTTCATATGCATCTGTAGAGTCCAAAAAAAGGCAGGAACAGGATTTATAGAGTCATAGAATGGTTTGGGTTGGATCTTAAACATCATCAAGTTCCAAGCACTCTGCCACGGGCAGAGACACCTCCCACTAGATCGGGTTGCTCAGCACCTTGTCCAGCCTGGCCTTATACCCCTCCAGGGATTGAGGGGGCATCCACAGCCTCTCTGGGCAACTTGTTCCAGTGTCTCACCACCCTCACAGGAAAGAATTTCTTTCTTATACCCCAGCTGCACTGCACACAGAAGCTTCCTGAGTCTTCAATGTTACTGGTTTTACACCAAAGTTCAACCTGTCTACTCAATGCCATCAGTCAGGCTGTATGCAAAGGGACAAGCACCTAATTAAAAGAAAAACCTAAGAAGTTCTCTTTAGGTAATGGCATGGCTGGTGGCCTTGTCAAGATGGATAAGATAGAAGCTCTTTACTGTGGGGGTGGTGAGACACTGGAAGAGGTTTCCCAGAGAGGTTGTGGATGCCCCCTCCCTGGAGGTGTTTAAGGCCAGGCTGGACAAGGCACTGAGCAGCCTGATCTAGTGGGAGGTGTCCCTGTCCATGGCAGGGGGGTTGGAACTAAGATGATCTTTAGGGTCCCTTCCAACCAAATCATTCTATGATTCTATGAAGAACAAAATGATCTCTCATATCTGGAAAGTCACTCTTCAGTGTCTCAGATGCACTAGTGCAAGCTTGGAACATTGTGGGCAGCAAATGAGCAATTTTAGGTAAAATTCATTTTCAGATGTCAGTGAACTCTTGGCCCAGGCTGCCCCGAGAAGCTGTGGCTGCCCCATCCCTGGAAGGATTCAAGGCCAGGCTGGACAGGACTCTGGGCAACCTGGGCTGGTGGGAGGTGTCCCTGCCCATGGCAGGGGGTTGGAACTGGATCATCTTTGAGGTCCCTTCCAACCTAAACCCTTCTGTGATTAAGTTTGCAGAGAAAACATCATTCAGACTTGATAGAACAATGACCAGGAGGCTGAGTCACAGTGCGGGAGCACCGCAAACACTACTTTTAAAATCAAATTCTCTTTTTATTCAGTGGCCCAGAGCTTGGGAAGTTCAAAAGTAGATGGCTGAGCATGTGTTCATGAGAGGCAGATTGATTGCTTGGCTGTATATACTGAGGTGATGAAGGCAGGAGGGGAGGAATTTGCATTTCCCAGGACTTAGGATGTCTGAGGTACATGCTTATAATTTTGAAGTCAGGCTGTAGTATTTGTGTTTGCTCATATATTTTTGTTGTGCATTTAGAAGTGCCATTTCCACCCCACTGTAGATTTTGGCAGGTGCTCAGGTGCTTCCAGAGTCAAAAGTGTTATGTGCTGCTTTTGAGGTGGATATGGGAGAATTCTCCTGGCAAATTACTGCCTCTGAAGCCAAGGACAGTCAGAGAATCCCCTTCCAACAGTTACATGGTCAGCACCACCATTTCTACCTGGAACACTTGCCTGATGTTAATAACAAGTCTATCTTGTATCTCTAGAGGTTATAACTTGCAGTAGAAAGAGGGAAGCTGGCTTCTGTGGGTGTAATAAAGCTAATAGTTAGCAAGATGCCTTGAAGGCAAGTTCCACATGGATTCTAAAAGCCAGCTTGGCCTGTTGTGAAGGTCTTAACATCATTTGATGATGATATATACCCTGGATAAAATGGTAATAGCTCTGGGAAAAAAAAATTAAGTGACCTCCTGCTTTCTTTTGGCAGTATTATCCATAGATGCAAATCAAGCAGTTTTCCAAAGGCACATAATTAAACAGGGCTGAGTGTTCCACTCAAATCAGCTTCCATGTTTCATAGTTCCTTCATGTGCCCAACCCCTTGGTAGTGTGCCTCAGAGGATTATTCATAACTGGTTCCACAGCAACAGAATAAATAGTATTTAAAGGCAAATCAATATTTGCTATCTCCAATTAGCTGCTGAAGCCAGAGGCTGTTCAGGGCTAGGCTTCTCGCAGGTATTGCAACACTCCTGACCTTTGAAGAGATGTGAAGGAGAAAGAAATGGCCTCAGCTGCAAATACCTGAGGGATTTCTAGGCTGGTAGACAAGGAAATAGTGCCACAAAAGGCAGCAGCTGAGATCTCTTCTCTTCCCCATTCAGTGTTTAAGGCCAGGCTGGATGAGGCACTGAGCAATCTGGTCTAATGGGAGGTATCCCTGCCCGTGGATGGCAGTGGGTTTGGGACTAGATGATCTTTAGGGTCCCTTCCAACCCAAACCATTCAAAGCCCAGGTGGCTTTGAAACTACCTCACATTTCTGTGATAACTCAGTTGCCCCTCCCAGAAGATTTGTCAAGCCAGAATATATATTTATATATATTTATTTGCACACTGACAGAGGCAAATTCTGCTGTCCTCTGGGATGCAGCTGTGGGGCAAAGAGCTGTGTGTGTTATTCAAGAGGCCCACCAGCTTACCAGTAACCTTTTCCTTCTCTAGAGGTTTCTTCCCCTCTAAATTATAGCAGCCTAATGACTGTCTGCACCTTAATCGTGTATTTTGATATAAATACTGTGCCTCTCACACATCTTAGACCCCACTGTGAAGATGGTTGAGTTTATTGGGAGAGTGTGGAAGACCCAGCTTCTTCTGCTGAGGTCTAGGCTTAGTTGAACCAAAATGGCTTATTCCCAACTTCTTTACCACCTTCCAGTCCTACAACTTTGAATCCAGCCCCCACAGCAGGCATCCATCTTTTCCAGCACAGGATTTGTGTGCAAGCCAGCCATATGGTGGGTGTAATTAGAGTTTTATAATGGTGTTACTGCTCTCCAGCTGCCCAGTAAACGCAGCCCTGCTTCAGTAAACTCCACACATAAGCACAGGAACTTTAGATGGGAGTTATTTTCTTCACTTCTCTACAACAGTGGGTGCAAAGGAGAAAAAGAGATTTCCATTTTATTTATTGAAACTGTATAAAGTTTATGGACTCTCTACAATCGTCTCAAATGAAGAGGTCGTGGAGGAGAAGGGCTGAGCCCAGCCTGGGAGGTCCACACAGGGAAGAAAAACAGTTAAAGTCAGACATGAGTAAATACCTGCTCTGAACTTTTCCCATTACTGTAGAACACAGGGTCTGCATTAGGGTTTTGTCTGCTTTAGGGATATTATAAACATATTCCCACCCTTTTCCTCTTCCCCATCCACTTGCTTTAGACTTACAGATGGAGGTGTCCATCCCAGCGAAGAGGATGTTTGCTGGAGAAACATTTACCTTTTAGTGTTAGAAACCTGTGTAAATGTGCAAATGTCTTTCCTGGATGTCCCATTTCTATTTCTTGGTGTGTGACCTACCCAAAGCAGTCACAGCAGCTTGGCTCAACTGCCCTCTCAGCCTTGTGTCCAACTCTTCATTTGCCTCCATGGCAGCATTTCTGCAACGAAATTAGGAGCCAATATGTGCTAGGTTTTATGGATCACCTGTAGATAAACACACTTCTCTCCTGCACCCTTATTTACCTTGAATGTCAAGATTGATCAAGTGATTGGAAACCAAGGAACCAAGCCTCTGGTTCAATCTTTAGGGTCCCGGCTGCCCAGAGAAGTTGTGGATCCCCCATCTCTGGAGGTGTTCAAGGCCAGGTTGGATGGGGCTTTGAGCAGCATCGTCTAGTGGGAGATGTCTCTGCCCAGGACAGGGTGTTGGAACTGGATGATCTTTGAGGTCCCTTCCAATTCAAACCCTTCTGTGATTTTATGATGAAATCATGAAACCATTATTTCACTTCTCTCTTTCATCTTTTAATTTTTGGACAACTTTGTAAGTCTTCACTGGGACTTATTAAATGAGGGACCCATTTGGTAAGGTCTTCCCAAAACTTGGTGGTGCCCATCCCAGTCTTCCTGAGATTAAGACAGGTGGCCCCATTGGCTGCCATCAGCTCCTGCACTCATTCTCCCTTTCCACCAACACTTCTTTAAGAAAAAGAAGTGTCTCCAGGAACAGATCTGGCTTGACCTTAAACTCCACCCACCCTGAAGATTAAATTATAACAGATCAACTGTGGAAGTTACACCCAAGGTGACACACTGCACTTCTGCTCCTCAACCCTGGATGTGTATAAGCCCATGGTGAGGAGCTCTGGATTTGAGATGGTGGAGGAAGGGAAGCCCAAGAAAGATGGGACAGGACATATCTCTTGATTCACTGTACTTTGAGATTTGTAGGTGGTAAATGCTGTGGGTTTTTTTTCTTCACAGGTGATGTTTTGGAACCCAGATATAATTTCCAGTTTCATTTGTAGAGAGCTGTTTCAAATCCACACACATTCTTCTAAGATGTTTTATAAGAAAAGCCCACAGCAATAATTAGTTTGGCATTTTCCGTGTTTTCTAAAGCACTTAAGGAGTAATGGCTTCTTTTTTTTTCCCCAACTGATCTTACATAAAATCAGGTTTTACAGGAATAAGAGGAGCTTAAAAGGCCTGAATTTCCTTCAGTGCTTTCATGCTGAAAGCTCTATTCCAATGCATCAAATAAGGAAAACAATTACACATGTGATTAGAGGCTGCTGACCCTCCAGTTAAAAATGATCAAAAAGAACAACATTAAAATTTGATTTACAGAAGCTACTACTTTGTCTATAATTAAGTTTGACCAGTTGAAAAACAAACCAGGCTTTTACAGGATGCCATTTCCCAGTAGATGGGTTAGCTATTTTTGTAGGGCTGAAGGAACACCAAAATGGTTTTAAAGTATATTTTATGTGCTTTATGAGTAAATTGAAATCCAACTTGTAACTACTTTTAGTGTTTTGTGTTCACAAATGGCCACGGCTTCCTTCACTCAAGTGAAATTTGAGAACCACTGGCGAATAATTGTCTCTAAAATTAAACATTGCTTTGTCAGTCTACTTCATTTATTTTAAATATATGGTTTGCTTTGCTACATTAGAAGGTGAATGAAAGTGGGTCAGTGATATCCTTTGCCCTCACACTTGGGAGCCAACAGTCCAGAAGCCAACCCTGTCCTGGGCTGCAGAGCTGTGACCAGCAGGTCAAGAGAGGGGATTCTGCCCCTTTGCTCTCCTCAGACCTCACCTGGAGTTACTGTGTCCAGCTCTGGAGCCCTCAGCACAAGAAGGGCATGGACCTATTGCAGTGGGTCCAGAGGAGGCCATGAGGATGATCAGGGGGCTGGAGCACCTCTGCTATGAGGGCAGGCTGAGAGAGCTGGGGCTGTTCAGCATGGAGAAGAGGAGGGAGACTCTACAGTGGCCTCCCAGTGCCTGGAGGGGCTACTGGAAAACTGGGCAGGGACTGTTGCCAGGGCATGGAGCCACAGGATGAGGGGCACTGGTTTGAAACTAGAGCAGGACAGGGTCAAGTTAGACATTAAGAGGAAATTCTTCCCCATGAGGGTGGTGAGACACTGGACATGTTGCCCAGAGAGGTGGGGGAAGCCCCATCCCTGGAGACCTTCAAGGCTAAGCTTGATGAAGCTCTGAGCAACCTGAACTAGTGCTCACTGCAGGGAGGTTGGACTAGATAGCCTTTGAAGCTTCCTTCCAGCCCTATGATTGTATGATTCTGCTGTAGCTCACTATGGAAATGGATTCAGGAAATGGCTGATGTGATTAAGCTGGCCCAAGAGCCAGCACCTTGTGTACAGCTCAAGAAACAAGCACTCCTCCTCTGATGGCAACACAAATCAAACGGTTCTTTACCACGGGCACTTGGAATTTTGATTTGAAGGGCTCTAGCGGGGAGATTGGGAAGATAAAATTCCATAAAGCTTTTTCATCCCTCAGAAGGACAGGACCAAATTGTGCTGGTCACCGCCGGCTTCTTGCCTTGTACATGTAATTAAACAGATTGGAATCCACGCCAGCCCAATTTGCATGAGTGTGTTGGGGCAATTATTCTATAAATTGACAAGGAAGGGTCAAGCTGCCAGCTCAGAGGCTGTGCACAACACCTACATCTTCACCTCTCAAAAGCAAAACTCACAGAGACTTCATACTGCAGAAAGCTCCTGCAAGCTCAGAACTCATGTCTGGGCAAGGGCATTGCATGAAGCAGCCCAGCTCCACTTTCCATCTGCTGGCGTGGAATGTATCTGGTTCCTTTGCTGGCCTCTCATGAGTTCTGACTTCTTTGTGCATCAGTTTTTGAAATTTCCTCCCAGCTCCCCCTCTTCTGGAAACTCAAGTGCCGTTTCTTGTCTCTGACTTTTCTAGTGGAACGGGAAAATGTTCAGAAGAGGACCTTTACCAGATGGATGAACCTGCATTTGGGAAAGGTAAGACCCACCAGCAGTCTTGAGGGTGAGATATAAGGTTAAAGCCATAGAAAGATTGCAGCTGATTCCTTTTATAGTAGTTAAATGATTTGGAAAGGAAGTTTATTCTGTGCAGAGGAAGGCCACAAAGATGATGAGAGGGCTGGAGCATCTCCCTTCTAAGGACAGGCTGAAGGAGTTGGGGTTGTTCAGCCTGGAGAAGAGAAGGCTCCGGGGAGACACCTCGTAGTAGCTTCTCAATACCTGAAGGGGGCTACAGAAAGGCAGGGGTAGGACTTTTGAATAGGATAAGTGATGGCAGGGCTAGGAATAATGAATGTAAATTGGAAGAGGGGAGATTCATGCTGGAGATAAGAAAGAAATTCTTTACTATGAGGGCTGTGAGACACAGGTTGCCCAGAGAGGTTGTGGATGCCCCCTCTCTGGAGGTGTTTAAGATCAGGCTGGGTGAAGCACTGAGCAACCTGGTCTAGTGGGAGGTGTCCCTGCCCATGGCAGGGGGTTGGAACTAGATGATCTTTAAGGTCCCTTCCAATCCAATCCATTCTATGATTCTATGTTTGGAGGAGAATGAGGGGAAGCTGAGATCATGTTTTTGAATAAATAAAAGTTGCTTTTCAGACACAATGAATGCTTGGCTGGATTTAGCCCATCTTGGGTACATTCAAGACTTCAATGCTACTGACTGTTACCATGAGGCTAGAATTTTCCCTTAGAATGTACCCACATAAAATTAAATGTGGCTGAGATGAAGATGACTTTGTACTTCACTGGACTGGAAGTTCAAACATCTGAGGCATCATGGCCAGAAATGGATGTTCTTCAGAACCTGGCTTCACATTAATTCCTCGTCAGTCACATTTTGATCCGGGAGGAGGGCTGTATGATATATCTACTTACATTAGAGAACTCATTTTTGGGCATCATTTTTTTAAGATGCTTCCTAATGACTCCATAATAAGTCTATTAAAGTTAATTTACAGTTCTTAGTGATAGCAGGAAAGTAGGAACTCTCCTGAGACTCTCTGCCATTCAGAGAATAAATTTTTCTACTGTTGAGGATGAAAGGAGAAAAAGAATTTCTACTGAGAGATCACCAATGCTTAGGGCAGGATCAAGGAGTTGGACCAGCCAACTCCTAATTGCAAAAGTCCTAATTCAGTGTGGAGTTTGAGCTTTCTGCTGCTTTTAGGATGTGTAGCTAAATTTCACAAAGTACAGATTGGGCCTAATTTTGGGTTTTAAGAGGACTCTCCATCTCCTCCTGTAGTTCTTGGAAGCAGTTCAGCCACAGTAAAGCAAAGGAGTTTTAGAAGAAAAGCATCAGCAATAGAGTTTGAGTCCACTGCTCTACAGTGAGTGCTGGTGAGGAAATAAAGGGATCTTCTTAAATCTCACAGGAAAATCAGAATGAGAACAGTTGGAGATGTTTTGACTTGCAATTGCTCCCAAAGGTCTCTCAGAACCAAGAGAGAGTTACATGATCCCCTTGTGAATTGGGCTCTAGGGCTTTGAAACTAACTGCAGTTTGGGGAAGTTTTCAAAAAGGGTTGTCAAATATGTGAGTGTGGAGAAGGTCTTTGATTTACAGAAGGAACTGGATCATGAAAAAGGCTGTAGGGTGCTGTTAATCCCACTGTGCCAAGCACATGAAGTCCTAGAAACTCTGTGGGCAGGTGAAATGTTCTCTCTGGGGTGCACACAGTTGTGAGTTTTTTTTTTTCACCTCTCTGATTCAACCAACAAAAATGCTGTTCCAAAGAGGGAGCAAAAGGCTGCTGCTCTATTAATGTTTTCCCTGAAAGTGGCTTAATAAAAATATGCACGGAAATTATGAGAGCCTGGCTGAAGTGCTCTCTAATTACAGGTGATTCCCTAAGGACACACACTGAGGAAGGTGGCTTCTGCCTTTAACCTCAAAGAAGCACTTCATGTTGAGTGGCTTCTTCTAAGTTGCAGCAGCAAAGTCCTTTTCTTGTACTTGCTCAGGAAACCTCTGCAGTGGTGTGTCCCTTTTTGTAGCAGAACATCCCATTTGGGTCATCTTGAGATGAACTGGCTCTTTTGGTGGTCATGGGATGGTTGGGAGGAGTCTGTACCTTCTCAGTTATGGTGGTTCCTGTCTTAAAGGGTCAAAGATTATTTTAAAAAAAAAAAAAAAAGCTTGAGTTTGAGGCTTTGACATAGGTAACCTAATTTTGAAATCAATTATCTTTTTGTTTCTTAACTCTTAAAGCCTAGGAAGAAAAATGTATAGTCCCAGCTTGCCAGAAGCTGCTTAGTTGAACAATAGGGCATTGCCCAACCACCAGAGAGACTTGGCTCTTCAGGGACAAGAGAGTGAGTGACACCTGAACAGAGATTCATTACTGCAGCTGAGACTTCCCCTCGGGGCTGAGCTGACTTGGCTGAGTGCCTCACCTCCAACATCACCAGATGCCACCAGGGTGCAGTGAAGAGATGGGTCCCTTTGAAGGAGTTTCTTGAGATGAAACACAACGTGAGAAATTGCTTTTCCCAGTACTTAGAAAACACGGGGAAACAGAATGGCACCAACAGAAACCTCAGAGAAGAGAAAGTTAAGAGAAAGCTGGAACTTGGGCTTATTTTGGGCATAAAAAGAGATTCACTTCTGTTGGACTTGTCTTAGTCTGAGGGATCAACACCCAGCCCTTGGGTGGTCACTTCCTAAGCAGAGTACTACGGGTGAGACTGTGGGACAAGTGTTTGTGTGATCTCAGCTGGATGAGCACAATACCTCAATTTCAGCTTCCACATTCTCTAGGATAAAACTGCCACTGATGTGAAGAATAGTCATCCTTTTCTTCCTGCAGGCTAAGGTTTATTTCTAGTATCTCTGTTTTGTGAAATTTCCCTTCTTTCTATCTGAAAGTGAAGTGGCTTAGGAAGCAGCATTGCTTTAAAAGCTGACTGGTTTCTTTTCTCCACAGTGCAAGCCTCCTCTGAAGGTGAAAGACTTGTTTATTGACATACAAGATGGCAAAATCCTGATGGCACTACTGGAAGTCCTGTCAGGACAGAAGCTGGTAGGTACACAGGAGGAAGAAACCTCTGTAGGGTGTGGAATTCTCTCTGTTTATGAGCAACAATGTATGGACATCCAAGGAATAAGGGTGAATTTGGTCCCATGGATTGGGTAAAGTTGTAAGGATTTAATCTACTGTGTTGTGAACAGGTTGCCCAGAGAGGTGGTGGAGGCCCCACCCATGGAGACATTCAAGGGGTTTTGTTGAGGCTCTGAGAAACCTGATCTAGTGCATGATGTCCCTGTTCACTGTAGGTGGTTGGACTAGATGGTCTCTGAAAGTCCCTTCCAACCCCATGATTCTATGATTTCCTTACATTTCCTTCATCAAGGAGATGAACAAACTTAGTTTTCAAGGAGATAAATAACAGTGAGCAGTAAATGATGTGCCATCAACATTCCTACCCCTCGTTTTTAGGTTTTAATACCTTAATGATCCAGTTTTCCATTTGGAGATTCCCCCAACTTATGCTACCAAGAAAAGCTGCATTTGCTTCACTGTATTTTTTAATACATAAATTCTGTTTCAGTTTTGTATAAGAGATGGACTTGATTAGATGGGCAAAGCTTCACATGTCAGAATCCTTTTCTCCCCTCCTTTCTTTTTAAGA
The DNA here is from genome assembly GCA_013400935.1 of Turnix velox. Taxonomy (NCBI): domain Eukaryota; kingdom Metazoa; phylum Chordata; class Aves; order Charadriiformes; family Turnicidae; genus Turnix; species Turnix velox. Next base: position 826 of record VZTY01034153.1, on the reverse strand, counting down.
GCTGTAAAAAATTCCATATGGCAGAGATGGAAGCACCCAATGCAAACCTCAATGACCCATCCCAGTTCATAGAATCATAGGGTTGGAAAGGACCTTCAAAGGCTGGATAGTCCAACCCCCTGAAGTGAGCAGGGACATCCTGCACTAGGTCATTTGATTTTTTCTTTCTATATCGACCTTGTCAGCAAGTACTGTCTTCTGTGTGGTGTCACACTGGGGGGTAAGAGGAGGGACCTTGCTGCTGCAGATGCATTTGCAACCAGCTGGTGGTGTTCTACAGTGACAGAATGAACATCCACTCTGGTCACACCTTCAGAATTAGCCCATTTTAAAAATATTCTTGCAGTTTTGGGGAGCTGCAGCAGAAGCAGCAGTGTCTCTTGTGTGTACTGAGATCCAGGCTGGAAAGGAATTGCAGAGGGAACTGAAGGAAGCCAGGGAGAAGGGCAAGGAAAGGAGTGTGATAGAAACAGTGTGCCGTAAGTGGCAGTGTGAGGAGATGGGTGTGCAACAGATTTGTCTCATCTCTCCCAAAGTTAAGGTTTCTGCCTTCCATCTGCCTGTGCCTGCTGCAGAAACAGCTCATACTTCCTAATTAGATAATATAACTCAAGACAAAAAAAAAAAAATCAATCATAACAAATTTTCAGGTAAAATTGATCCGTGACTGAACACGGTTGGGAAGTGATTTCACAAAAACTCAACGTGGTAGGTCCAAGAGACTGATAACATCTGAAGAGCAAGGGCAGATCATGCAGCTGAAGCACAGCAGGAAAGATGGAAATCATTTTACGAAGGTGGATCTGCACCTGGATTGGGGCAACTC
>VZTY01034149.1:19683-31493 GCA_013400935.1 Turnix velox | reverse complement strand
TTTTTTTTTTATTTATTATTTTTATTGCAAGCCTCAATCCCAGATTTGGGATATTTCCTTTTTTTTTTTCTGCATTCCCAAGTGGCTTCCTATAGTTAAACTTCGAGAGATTCTGCTTTTCCCCATCTTTTGCTTCATCTTTCCCTGCAAGAAAGGCCCCTCCAAATAAAATGCAGCACTTCAGGCTGGGTTTGTTGGTTTTTTTTTCCCCCCACCTCCTTCTTTTGCGACCCATTAAACGTCTTCTATACATTTCCTCTTCATCTTGTCAAGGCCAGTTGCTCTCTGACTGCTGGTTTCCCAGGCAAATCACACCAATTTGGGAGTTGATGTTGAAGGTCCACATTGGCTCAGCAGGGGTCCCACAGAAGCACTCAGCCATGGAGCTGGAGGTCAGGCTCTGCCCCCCCTGCTTTGCCAGCTGAATTTTTTATTTTTATAATTTTTTCTTAAAAAAAACCCAAAAAANTGTGATGCAAAACTTTGCCCCTGGGGGTCTGTCCCTACATATCCAAAGTTGCACATTCTAATTTAATAAAAATAATTTTCTTAAGGGTTTTGGGGATACCTCATTGTGCATCTACCACGAGCTCTTCCTTCAACTCCAGGCATCCAGGGATGTAAAAAATAAAATAAACCTTCTTCTTCCTGCTTTTGCACCCTCCCTTTATGCTTCTTTTCCTCCCCCTTTCTTTCTGCCCCATCCCCTTCAGCATCTTTAGGGTTTTTTAATTAAATTAGGAGCCTGAATAATGTTTTGCTAACTGCAGCTCCCTGCTTTGCTTGTGGAGGAGCGCGGGGAAAAGGTATAATTTTGCAAACAGTTGCTTTAAGAGCTGGGCCTGAAGTACCATCAGCCCCATGTGTGTGAATAGAAAAAGAAACACCTCCACAAAAGGAGGGATTGTTAATGGAGGACAATCCAAAGGGGGCCCACGAAGGCCCTGTCCTATACAATAAGGATGGAGGGCGATGATTTGAATGCAGGGGGCCCTACTTTCAAATGGGGACAAAAAACCAAAATGGTAATAAGGGTTGAATCCCTCACTGGTCAAAGCAGTGGGCAGCAACTGGTCTCTTTTAACTCCCCCCACCCCTTCCTTCCCCCAAAGCAGACCCCAAACAAGAGGAACACTCCACCTCTTTAACTTTATTGCCTTGATTAGCTCGAAGGGAAAGGAGAAAAAAAAATAAAAAAAAATCATCGCTTCGGCTGGGTTTAGGGGGAAGAAGTTTTTTAGGGCTGTATGAAAGGAGAAGGGGCTCTTCTTCTGCAGGTGGTGAGGGGATGTGCCTCGCTGTGGGCAGGTAAGGACTAAAGGGTTTTTCTTTCTTATCATATTTGGGGAGGAAGAGGATGGAGGGGGATGTTTTTCCAAAGGATGCAGAGCATTCCCGAGGATGCGGATGCTCTGCCGAGATGCTCTCACCTCCCCAACCTCCAGATGTTGCATCATTTTGTGGGGTCACTTCATTTTCTAAACACTGCTCAGAGCATCCTCATCTTGGAGCCAATTAAACCCTGATTTGGGGTGGAGAGAAGGAAGGATGATGTTATGGGGAGGGTGCAATTAATTGTTGAAGTACCGCTTGCTGTTTATTTAAAAGGATTTCTGCAAAATATTGGGAAATGCTTCAGGAAAACAGGCTCTGAGGGGTATAGGATGGGGGGTTCTGGCTATGAGTGGGCCCTGAGTGTTGGGAAGAGAGTGTGAAGGATGTCCCCTCACTGGGGACAGTCTGGCTGGTGCTGTCCCCCCCTAAAACACCCTCACTTTTCCATCCTCCCCATATCCCATCCTTGCAACTTTGCCTTCTCCTGCACCTCCCCTTTCATCCCAGCCTTGGATGTTTATCCCACATGGGGGGGGGTGCAAGATGAGGATGCTCAGACCCTCCTCAGTACCTTGGAGCAGCCCCCAGACAATAATTGTTCCCCAAAACCTTTTTGGGGCAAAACTGAGGCTGAACATGGATCTGCTTCTGGGAGGGGGTATAAAATGTGACCAGATGCCCCACAGCAGGGGTGGGCACAGTCTCAGCCCCTTTACCCTCTTGCCAGGGACAATTTTACATCTCCCTTTGCCTATCTAGACCCAAAGCAGCATGTTTTTATGGAGATATCTATATCTAATGGATGTATAATTGGGGTGGCAGCTCTACAGGGCAGGGCTGTGTGTGTTTACACCCCGGGTGTGCTTGTAACTCCCTGCGTGCTCCCAGTCCTCCCAGCTGTGTTTGCACAGCTTCAGTGTGTGGAACATAGATGGAGTTGATGCAGATATTTCATCAAATACATCTTTAAATTCCTCTATCTTCCATATTTTCAGCTGATGTCTGTCTGTCCCTCCATAAAAGGACACATTTCCTCCTCATCCACTGCTTCATTTCTCAGTTTCACTCCTAATTTTGGCATTTTACCCCTCAGAATGGGTTGTGGAAGCTGAGCAGAGGTTTTAGTGTGTTCATTCCTTCAGTATCCAAAGGGAAATGAGTTAGGAAAAGCCAGCACCCCCCCCCTGCATCCCATCCAAACCCAAATCCCATCCAAACCCCCATCCCATCCAAACCCATATCCCTTCCAGAAGGAAAAACTTCACTATTGGGTTCTGCTGTGACATTAGGAGGTGACACCAGGTTGAATGTGAGAAGCCCTTTTTCCTAGAAAAAAAAATCCCATAGGATTTCTTAGATTTTTTTTCTTTGGGGCAATTTATTTATCCCAAGGAATCTATTCCTTGGGATAAATAAATAAATCCTTAAGAATTCAGTCCTAGAGTTGCACTGGGGGGGTTGTTTTACTCTAAGGAAAGGAGAAGGGGGTGAAAAAGGTGTTGTCTGGTGGGTTTTCTTTTACAAAAGAAAACCATCCCATCTCCCTAAGAAAGGTCCCAGGAAAGGGTAAAATCATCTTCCTGCCTCTGCTACTCCATTTATCAAGCAACCACTGAAGGCACAAATAGGGATTTGTGGTTTTTTGGGGCATCCCATCAATAAATAGAGGGTTCTGCTTTTATTTATTTCTGTGAGAAGGAAAAAAAAATTAAACAGACCTCAAGTTTCACCTTCTCCTTAAATATTTACCCTAAAAATATCAGTCTCTGCTGGGAGCAGGAGCTTGTTTGGTCCCTGAGAGTTTTGCAAACACAGCGGTGAAGCTCCACTCCACGTCGAGCATTTAATGGGGTGTTGGGGGGGGGGAAACCCCAAATCCCAGTGTAAATACCTCCAAAGAGAGCACTGGGACAGCCATCTCTGCCTTTGATTCCTCTGTGACAAGCGTGACAATCCACTGGAGCAAAAAAACCTCGGGGTTTATTAGGAGAGAGGGGGGAAAACTACTGTCTCTTTGCTGCCGCAGCATCAGACCCGTATTTTTCCTCCAGCGGAGTTTTGCCGGGGGAGGAGAGAGACGGGAGGGGGGGATAAGAGGAGGAGGAAGAGGGGGAAGATGGGAGGAAGAAGGAAAAAGGGGGATTTATCCATTAGTTTCATGCACATTGAACTGTCTCCAACCCTCGGTTTGGGATGCTGGGGGGAGGTTTGCATCTTTGGGGTCGGTGGGGATGATTGGGATGGGGGTTTTTTTTGGAGGATTTTTTTTGGGAGGACAAATCTCTGCTGCTGGGGGGTGTCCTGGGTCCCACAGCAGGTGATACACGGTTTTGGGGGGCGATTTGTCAGTTAGATGCATGGTTATTCTCACCTTAATGGTGAAATTTCAGGTGGAGGAAGAAAAAACATGAAATAGAATTCTTTAGGTGGGGAGAAGCCCTAGAATAAAAAAGGAAAAAATTAAATATTCCACCTTTGGACAAAACAAGAAGATATGTAACAATGCCTGATTAAAAATAAAGAGGGAATCTATCTATATAATAACTAAATTGCTATTATAAGGCGTCAGAAGCACCTTGATGCATTGAGGTAACTTTATTTCCATCAGTCTTTTTTTAAAGAGCACAACATTAAAAAATAAATATAAAAAAAAGATATTTTTTCCCATCTTGTCTTGCCAAACCCCCTACCATTTGACTCATTAATTTTGCAGTTAATCAGTGAGGAAGTTCTGACTTGCTGGATTAAAGGGAGGGGGGAGGATGTGATTCCACCCAGCCTAATTTTAAGGAATGAAATGTGAAATTGCTCTTTGGAGCTTCTTCCCACAGCTCTGTCCCTTCTTCTAGGTGTGGGAACAGTGGCTGTGGGAGCCCTAAGACCAGGGGGACCCTTCAGTTGTCCCTGCTTGTCACTTCCCAGCCTGTCTTTCCCTGCCCTGTCCTGCTTGCCCCTGCTCTGCCCTTGCTCTGCATGTCCCTGTCCTAGTCCTGCTTGTCCCTCTCCTCCCTCTCCTTGTCCCTGCCTTGCCCTGGCTGTCCCAACCTCTACCCTCCCTGCTTGTCCCTGCCTGCCTTCTCCTGTCCCCTCAGCTCTGCCCTGGCCCCCTGGGGACATTGGGGACATCAGGAATGCAATTTGGGATGGATAAAATGCAGCTCCCACCCATCCATCAAGTATTTTGGGGGAAGGAGGAGATGAACCATCCTTCTGGGCTTCTAAACTCTTCCCATCACCCACCAAAAGGCACTTGGTGTTTCTGTCCAGAAGGGTTTTTGCTCCCAGCCAGCCCCAAAGTGGCAACTAGTCCCCAGAGTCATAGCCTTGGGTGTCACAGCCTTGGGTAGCTGCTGATCTGCTCCTGGCTTTCTCCTCCAAAAAACCCTCCATGTTCATCCTCTGTGCTCACAGGGAATGCTGCAGCATCAGCTCAGTGCTGTCCCCCATCCCTTTGAGGACACAGCACCAGGAAGAAGGCAGGGAGCAAGTGAAAAGGCTTGAGGTTTTAATTTTCTTTCTTAAAAAAATACATGATTTGCAATTAGACACATCCAATGGATTATTTCTCTGCCTTTGGTCTTTTGCAAACCCATTGCTCTGTTTTCAGCCATTTTGCTTTTCTTCTACAATTAATGTACAGCAGCCATCCTTTTCTCCTCTTCTTCTTCTTCTCCCAATTCTTTCCAGAACAAACAGACCCTCCTGTCCACACCATCCTGCTGAGATTTATTTCTTCTTTCTCCTTGTGTCATCACTAAGAGACTAGAAAAGAAAAAAAAAATACATTTTGCTGGACAGTTTGGACAAAATTATGTTCAAGGTGCAAACCCCATGCCCTCAACCTGCTCCTATTATAAATTTATTAATCTGGGAGAACTTACAGCCAGAAATGGGTGATTTATGCTAATTATTTAGTAAGGATTTTTTTTTTTTTAAATCCAGCAGTGCAGCAAATCTCTGGAGTTTCTGCATTTGTTTCTCACTTAAAAGAACTCGGTGCAAATGTAATCAGCACATTAAAGAGCATCTTTCATTAGAGGACAGGGAGAGGGAAGAAAGCTGTCCCAGCCCTCTCCATGCCATCTTCTGGGTGACCTTGGAGCAGTTCATTCACCTGGAATTCTGTATTTGGGCTTTGTTATTGGTATTATCCCTCTTTTCCCCTCCTTGCTGACAGAATTCCCAGCTTCTCCTGAGTGCTCAGGGCAATTTTGTGGGGTTAAATCTCTTTCTGTGGTTTTGTTGCTGAAGATGTGGCCCCTTCTTGCCCCCAGAGCTCAGGAGGAGCCAGGGGATGGTAGGAAAAAGGATGCTGATGGGTCTCCACTAGACTTTTGGGCATTGAGGATACCTCTGCTTCTTTTTTTGTGGCCAAAATTAATTCTTTCTAGAAGACAACATAGGTTGGGAGGGTTTAGGACATCTTGATGGGGATCCACACCAGACTTTTGGACAGATGGGAGAGTAGGGGTTAGCTGGGGAGGTGTCCAGAGCAGGGAGCCCACATAGGAGAGCATCAGCACAGGGAAAGATGAACTGAATGTCACTCTCTCTGGCACCAAAACCTTTATCCCTTCCAGCTCTGCTTCTCACCCTGTCCTCTTGCCCACCCCTAAAAGCATCTCTCTATTCTCCCACTAAAAGAAAAGATAAATAGAGACCTTGGCCTTCTTATTTCTTTCCTTGTTCTGTCTTTCCCCTTATCTCTCTCCCTCTGCAAGCTCTTTCCTCTTCTTTCTTTCCTTGCTCTCTTTCCCCTTCTCTCTCACTCCCTCTTCAAGCCCTTTCCTCTTATTTCCTTCCTTGCTCTCTCTTTCCCCTTCTCTCTCTCTCTCTCTGCAAACCCTTCCCTCTTCTTTCTCTCCTTGTTCTTTCTTTCCCCTTCTCTCTCTCCCTCTGCAAACCCTTTCCTCTTCTTTCCTTCCTTGCTCTCTTTCCCCTTCTCTCTCTCCCTCTGCAAACCCTTTCCTCTTCTTTCTTCCCTTGCTCTCTTTCCCCTTCTCTCTCACTCCCTCTGCAAACCCTTCCCTCTTCTTTCTCTCCTTGTTCTTTCTTTCCCCTTCTCTCTCTCCCTCTGCAAACCCTTTCCTCTTCTTTCCTTCCTTGCTCTCTTTCCCCTTCTCTCTCTCCCTCTGCAAACCCTTTCCTCTTCTTTCCTTCCTTGCTCTCTTTCCCCTTCTCTCTCTCCCTCTGCAAACCCTTTCCTCTTCTTTCTTTCCTTTCTCTCTTTCCCCTTCTCTCTCACTCCCTCTGCAAACCCTTCCCTCTTCTTTCTCTCCTTGTTCTTTCTTTCCCCCTCTCTCTCTCCCTCTGCAAACCCTTCCCTCTTCTTTCTCTCCTTGTTCTTTCTTTCCCCTTCTCTCTCTCCCTCTGCAAACCCTTTCCTCTTCTTTCTTTCCTTGTTCTTTCTTTCCCCTTCTCTCACTCCCTCTGCAAGCCCTTTCCTCTTCTTTCCTTCCTTGCTCTCTTTCCCCTTCTCTCTCTCCCTCTGCAAACCCTTTCCTCCTCTTTCTTTCCTTGCTCTCTCTTTCCCCTTCTCTCTCTCCTCCTTCAAGCCTTTTGCAGGAGCAGGTTGTTCCTGGTGGGCATCAAGGTGAAAATCCAGCTGGAAATGAGAAAAACTTGGCTTTTTCTACCATTGAATCTCATCTCTCAGCAAGGCAGGAGAGAGAGAAAGAGACAGACATCATGAAAGCATTTTCTCCCTCAGCCTGAGCCATGAATTTTAAGTCCTGAGGACAGAGCCTGCTTCATATGCTGCATGTTTGTGTGGATTCAGCACAAGGCAGGGACCATACTGTTATTTCACCAAAATTCCACTCTCCTGACTCCCACAGTGTCACTGTTCCATCTTTACAAGGATATTTTTACACCTCCCTTTTTTATATATATACATACAAATTTTTTTTTTCCCTTTCCTTGCATCTGTTTGACTGGCTCTTTGGGCTTTATAGCTTTGGACACTTGGTTTATTATTCATAGTATTAATGACAGGTATCATTCTGTTGCAGTAATTAAATAATTAGGCAACTCATTCCAGTTTGATCTGCCAGGATGCTCCATATGGGCAGAAATATACCTTAGAATGCAAATATGGACGTAGCTAAATACTAAATGTTAGGTTGAAGCTGTCCATAAACTTAAATATGTGCATTTCTTAACCCAGGGAGATTCTCCACAGACCCATAAAGCAAAGAACAGAGTCATCTGTTCTTAAGATGCTCTAAGAGCATGGAGAAATTTGTTGTGAGTGCTACTTCTGGAGGCTCTTGTGCTCATGAATGGGTGATGAGATCCCTTGTTTGCCTCTGCATCCACTTCCCAGGGCACTCCCAAGCTTTTCTCTTTGGGAACAGGGACACTGAGTCTTGGGAGATGCTGCCAAAAAGGGGTCATCATCCTTATCCTGTAAAAATGGTCCTTGTGCCATCCTCTTCCACCCCTCACTCCATCCAGGGGGAGATGACTGGAATCCCCAGATTGTGGAGGGACAAAGCCTTGAAGATGTGTCACAATTCTTCCCTAGAAATTTACCAGCTGGTTTTAAAAGGCAGGGTTGGAAAAAAAGAAAAAGGAAAAATGAAAACAAACTATTGATGATCTAGAACATAGAGACAGGGAGAGAGAGAGAGATGATGCAGCCACAAGGTCATAAACACTTAGAATATTAAAATAAATAGTGGAGCTCTTGAGTTAATGAAAAGCCAGTTAGGCCAATAAACATCTAAAAAGAACATGTATGAACAAGCATCTATCTTTTTAGCTCAGGGAATGAGGGCTCTTTACAGCTTTAACAGATTTTAGGGCCAGTTCCTGTTGGAGTGGGCAGTAAACAAGTCAATCAGATGGTTGGGGAACGGGATGGATTTCTCAGAGAGTCCAGCAAAAGACATCCAAGGGCTTTGAGCCCTTGGAGCATCCCCTAAAAATGCAGAGATTCCAAATACTCATTGGCATCAGAGAAGAGGGGGACCATATTTATACATGACACCCCCCTCACAGCCTTAGCTGATGGGTTTCATACAAAAGAGAGGTGAAAATGTGCCAAAAGAGAGGTGAAAATGTGCTAAAATTGAGTCCAGCTCCAACTTTGGAGGTAGAGATGAAAATCTCTTCTATGCCTTGATACCCAGCACTGGTCCAGGGGTTGGAGCTTCTGCTCAGCTCAATTTTGAGCCCTGTATTCAAATAGTATCAGGTTAGCCAAGAATATCTCTTGTTCCATCATTATTTTGCTCCAACATCCCTCTGCACATGTTTTTTTCCCCCCAAAAAGTGCATGGTGTGGTTCAGTGTTCACCCAGACAGTTTGTTGTCCATCCTGGCCTCCATCAAAGGGTGATCCCCTTGCATATGGCTTTTTTTTCTCCCAAAAAAAGTGCATGTTCTGGTTCAGAGTTCACCCCTACATTTTGATGTCCATCAAAGGGGAGATCCCTGAATTCCTGGGAGCATTGAGTTTCACCCCAAAAACAGGCAGGGAAGGGAGAGGGAGGCTGCACTTTTGCATTTGAAATCCTGCAAATATATTTGAAGGGCTCTTTTTCTGTCTGTTCTCCAGTTCCTGAGGAAAAAAAAAAAAAGAAATAACAAAAAAAAAAATCCCCAACTCCTCAGATTTTTTTTGGGAGAAACCCAAAAGTGCCATTCGCCTGCCTTTTCCAGGTAATGCATATGCATGCATGCAAAACTCAGGCATGGCTTGCTTCTGCCTGGGGATTAAGAGCTATGGCATGAACAGAAATAGAAGCCCATCTTTATAAAAATGGGCTTTTTAAAAAAATTCCATATGCCCTGAGAAGCTGGAGGAGTGGGGAGGAAGGAGATGAGGGGCTGCCAGCCAAGGGAACATGAGCAATGAGCTCCTCTTCCCGGCAGGTCTCTTCTTCTTTGTCTTGGGGTCATTTCTCCACATCCCCAGCCCCTTTTCCCTTCTCTGCAAGGGGAGAAGTTAATGCTGAGAGGGTTTTTTTGTGTCTCAGAATAGTCCCCTCAATGGGGACACTTGGTTTGGGAGCAGGAGGCTGAGCCCACCTTTGCCCAAATATCCTAAATCCCCACAGACTGGTTTTTTGCAGTGTTTTTAGCAAGGAATTTTGCATCATTTTGAAATGGATTTGTGTGATTCTTAATAATGTGTGACTCTTAACTTTTATATTTCCCAGAATTTTCATGCAAGGAAATGGTCCTAGGGAGGGATAACTGACAATTTGAGAGACAATTTGAGGCAGGAATAGTCATTTTCTAAAGATTTCAGCTTTCCAGGGTCTTTCTCCTGCCACTAACTGGAGGATTGTTGTTGTCTTGGTGGAAATTCAAACTGGTGCCTTAATGGGGGAGTCTTTTGAAGTCAGTTTGGAGGATGAATGCCCAGATCCAAATTGCTAAAGTGAAACTCAGAAAAAAAAACAACAAAAAAACCCATTAGAAATGATGCTAGCAGGCAGCTAAGAGAGTGAATGCAGGCTCCTGAGCCTCTTTGAACACAGATGGGTGAGTGCTACCAAAATAATCTGCACAAAAATGGAGTATGAGGATAGAATTATTTGATTATTTTTGGTTTTTTTCCCCCTAAATTTATATTTTCAGTCTCAGGGCTTAAAAAATGTTTTGAAGGTTTTGTGCTGGCTGTGAGCAAGCTCAGTGAACCCCCAGGTTCCAGCAGGATCTTCTGGGCAGATAAAGTGTTGAGCAGAAAAAGAAGAGTGGCTCAGGAAGTTTTACATCATTAAAAGATGAAAGGAATTTGGGTATAAAAAAGGTGTTTCACTCTCTTCCCTCTCCCCTTCCTTATTGTGGGGTGATTTGGGGTTTATTTATGGATGTCTAAGAATTTACCTTCCTTTTTTTTTTTTTTTCTCTAACAGAAAAAAACCCAACCAAACAAAAAAGCATGAAAAAATAAACAGAAATTAGATCTGATTTGATCTAATAAATCAATATTTGAAAACTCAGCTCAATTCCATCCCCTTTCTCCCCCCTCCTGCCTCTGCCATCAGCAGGGATGGAGAAACTTGCCCTGATTTCAATGGGGACGAGGTGGAACGTGTTGGATTTGAATGCCTGAATCCTCAGCTGTGCTACCCAAGGCATGTCAATCTGTCTTAATACTTGATTTCAGGTTATTATATTAACAAAATTCAATGATATGCTGCAAGCAAATTGCATTACATGCTCTCTCTCTCTCTCTCTCTCTCTGTGTTTCAAGCCCTCGTGCCATGTATGCTCAGACATCCCTCCTCTGTGAGTGAGTGAGAGACCATACAGCAACTTCTCCCTCTTAAATCCACTCTGTACACACTCATTTTTAATATTTCAAGGGAAAAAATGGAATAAAAACCATCCCAACCCTGATATTTCTCACTTTTGAAAAGGGATTTCTCTCAGATTTCTAGCTGGTGTGATGCAAAGAGGGCGAGTGAACACTGTGGGGTTGGATCTGGGCTGTCAGACCCTGCAGTGAGTGGTGTTGGGGGATACTCAAGAAAAAAAAGAGCCCCAAATTAGTGACCTATATTAGGAATAAACTCATCATGCCCCCACAAACACGAGGCTGTAATTAAAATCTTCCCTGGCACCAGCACAATTGATGCGTGAAGGCACGCAAAGCACAAAGTGCTTGGCTGGGAGGAGGTAACTTTTTACATCCAGCTCTGGTAAAAAGTCAAAAATATATCAGATATATTGGGATTTTATCAACTTGAGATAGGGGGTTTGGACTTGAGAGAGGAAAAGCCAGCAAGGGAAGAAATTCAAAGCAGACCCTAACGTGGAGCTTATTCTCTCTGTTATTTCAGAGCAGAGAATCCACTGCTGCACACCAAGCTCTCCCTGTTTCAGAAAGGGGGTTAATTCTGTAAAAATCAACTTTGGGTTGATTCTAGAAGGTTTGGGTTTAGCTTTTTGGGTTTAAACCTGAGCTTTGGTTTCCTCTGCTCGAGGTAGATTCCAGCACAGACATCGTGAGCCTTTGCTGAGTCAGGTTGTGCCGCCCGCAGCACTGCTGCATCTGCTGGGAAAGCCAAAAAAAAATTTAAAAAAACCAGAAATAAGTCAAATTTTAACTATTTCATGCATGAGGTCATGCTGCAGCCACTGTCCCTGCTGCCATGGAGCCAGAAATGGTCACACCAGGGCTCCTGGCTGGGGATGGTCACTCCAGGAGCTGGCTCTGGGGAGTCTTTTCTTCTCCAACCGACGGTTTAACCCTTTCAGCTTTGTGACAGCTGAATAAATGGGCAAATAAAGAAGGGCTTAATCTAGTGGCCACCCCTTTCCAAAGGCCCTGAACTAAAGAACTTAAGGAACTAATTGCTTCTCTAGTGGTGTTGCTGCCCTGGGAGTGCTGAAAGATCCCTTTGCTCTGTGCTCAAAGTGCAGGGGAGCCTTATTTTGTTAGAATTTACTATATTACTGTATTCAAACAAGCAGTTCTGGGTGGGGAAAATGGAAAAAAAAAAAAAAAAGGAAAAGAA
>VZTY01034149.1:0-11592 GCA_013400935.1 Turnix velox | reverse complement strand
GGTTTTTTTGCTGGTTTTTTTTTTTTTTTTTCTCCACAAGGGATGTTAAAATCCAGCTGTAGGAGCAACTCCTGCTGCTCCAACCATGGCCAGAGCTGTAGGAGGCAGGTGGACACACTTAACTAGCAAATTTTGCTGGAACATTCTGGCCAGTTGTGGCCAACAGCCAACAAAGACCATTTCAGACACCTGTGGGTGATGTTTGGAGCCTTGCACTGGTGAAACCAGTCACACAGATTGGTGCAACCACCTTTAAAAGTTCAGTAAGTGGTCCTACCCCTTCTCTTTGGTCTTGGATCTACTCAGTTCTTGGACCTCTTCAGCTTTTGGACTCACCCAGCTCCTAGTGCTTTGGAAGCCTGAAGGTAGTTGGTATTTTTTCTTGAATTCTTTGCATTTTCAGCTGTTTTTTTTATGGATTGGTTTGGTTGAGCTTGACATTGGAGTAGTCAAAGTGTGGATTGGATGGTTTTATTGAGCTGGTTTTCTGGACATTGGAGTAGTCAAAGTGGGGATTGAATGTTTGGGATTGTTTGGTTTGTCCTTCTACTCGGCTCTGGTGAGACCCCAACTGGAGTTACTGTGTCCAGTTGTGGAGCCCTCAACATCATAAGGACATTGAGCTGTTGGAGCAGGTCCAGAGGAGGGATATGAAGATGATCAAAGGGCTGGAGCACCCCTCCTGTGAGGACAGGCTGAAGAAATTGGGGTTGTTCAGCCTCAAGAAGAGAAGGCTCAGGGAGGGACCTCAGAGGAGCTTCTCAATACCTGAAGGGGGCTACAGAAAGGCTGGGGGAGGACTTCTGAATAGGGTCCAGGATGGCAGGACTAGGAGGAATGGATGCAAATTGGAAGAGGAGAGGTTTAGACTGGAGGGAAGAGGGAAATTCTGTGCTGTGAGGGCGGTGAGACACTGGAAGAGGTTGCCCAGAGAGGTTGTGGATGCCCCCTCAATCCCTGGAGGTGTTTAAGGCCAGGCTGGATGAGGCATCGAGCAACCTGATCTAGTAGGATTTGTCCCTGCCCATGGCAGGGTGTTGAATCTAGATAATATTTAAGGTCCCTTCCAACCCAAACCTTTCTATGGTTGTTTGAAAACTTGGCATCCTAAGTAAGAGTGAGAGTCTCTGCATGTTGGTGATTAAGCCCTGGTGCTGCTCTGCTTGAATTAAAACCCCTGTTCCTCTCCCTGTCAAGCCATGTAAGGGAGGAATTTCATCTTTGTAAACCATCCAGTTTAAGCATTTGAACACTAAGTGGAAGTTTCTGGTGATCAAAGTAATTTCCTCTGAATAATGTATTCATACATAAACCTGAAAGAAATGTCATAATTGCAATAAGGTGTCTCTGGGGACTTTGGTTATCATGATATAATCAGGTCCCTGGGGAGGGAGAGGCACAAGGCATAGCCCTGTGCTTAATAACACCCCAAGGGTGTGATTATCTCATAGCAATTGCACCCTCGTTGTGCCATGTGGCCTTGGAGAGCTGCACCAGGGCTGGAAATCCACAAAAATTTAAGTGGAGACAACAAAAACATGGATAGCTTGAGTGTTTGGACACCAATTTCTGCTTTTTTTAGAAAAAAAAATGATAAAAAAGCAGGGAGGAAAGCTAGGAGCTGCGTGATAAACAGCAGAGTGAAGCTGTTTTCCTTGCAGAGCAAGGAAGAATGGGACACAGTATCTGTCCTCAGCCATCTGCTGTGCCTTGTCCTGCCTTCCCTCTTTAATTTATTTATTTTTTTTTAATGCTGTTGGAGCTTGCTCTGACGTGGTGTTGGCAAAGCTGCCTGTGGTACCTGGGCATGGGCAGCAGATTGCTGCTTTCTATGCAGAAAAGCTCTTGTGGGGAAGGATGATGAGGTGGAGGATGGGCTTCTGCACAAAACTACCCTCTCTTCATCCTCCTCTTCCTCCTCTCCTCCTGCTCCAGGGCAGTGGGAGAAGGGAGGGGAGGATGCTGATGGCTTGGTGGGTGGGATGCTCATGGTAGATGTGATGTTGTTGATGGAGGAGGCTCTGAAATCCTCTGACCTTACTCCAGGAGGTTATAGATGTTGGAGTTCTCTCTGCAACATCTAATAGGGCTTAAAGTTCTGTTGGATCCTATGGAAGAGGGATGTGAAGAAATAGTGTCAATAGGATATTTGGTCCTTGCCCTGCTGCCACCAATATTCCCAGTCCCTAGTTAAAGAACATGATACCAGACCTTTGGATGTTTCTGCTGAGATTCCTCCAAAAATCCTTGCCAATAGGATGTGGATGGGATGATTGGGTGCAATTTTATTGATCACCTGAGGTTTGGGATGTTTAAGGGAAGAGGGAAGAGTGAGGAATTCTCAACCCTATTGCATTGGAGGGAATCTAAGTTATGCTGCTCTTGGAAATGGATTTTCTTTTCCTGAAATGAAGCTCTAAAGGTGTATTGTGATTATTGAGGAGAAGGATAGTCAAAAATACAGGAAAAAAGGGCTTTTGTGGTAGATATTTTGCCCAATTCTCAGCCACAACCCATCAGAAATACAACCATATGGGCCCTCTGCTGCAGAGCTTCATAGGCTATTCATCAGGGAGAGTCAACACCTTTATTTTGTGGGTTTTTTTTCATCTCTCTGACTGAAAAAAGCCACAATTTGACTTTTTTTTTTACTAGTGTAGGAATAAAATAGCTGCCCAGAAAGCAGGAGGTTTATGGCTTCCCTCCCTGCCCTGGCTTAACTCTCCCAACCTTTGTGTGCACAGGAGACAACTCCTCTGCTCACAGGATGCTCCAGAAAATACATCATGTTTATAGCTGTTAAAAAAACCCCAAAAACCTTGGAAGTCTGTTGTTTGAATCTATTCTCTCTCTCTGAGGTTTGAAAAAGGGCTGTTGTTTGGGGGAGAAATAATTTATATCTTTATTTTTAACTGAAGGCTGGTTGGTGGTCATGCAGGTATGGAGAAAAGAGTTGGTGATGAGTTGCAGAGGTGGGATGGAAGGAAAAAAAGGGTCAAAATTCCGTGTAGCATTCCTTGCCCATTTCTGATGGGCCTTCAGGGTGTTATAATAAAATTATCATTGTTTTCCAAGACTTGGTTTGTGATTTACTCCATAATGACCTGGAGAGCTTGGTTGCTCATTGCCTACTCAGCTTATTAGATTTCTTCTGCAATGTTTGTTTTAAAATCTGCAAACCCCCCAAGGTGTAACTAGCATGCTTTATGTTTTTTATAGAGTCTGGGCAATTTCCACAAATTCCTAAAGCTTCAAATATTTTTTTTTTAGGATGATGAAATGTGTAAATTCCATCTAATTTGATGTTTTCTCATTCTAGTGCATGCTGGGCTTGTTTTTGTTTGCCATCAGGTGATGCTGAGGAGTTTTGAAGTGGGATGCTTGTTGAGAAAAGGACAAAATGTAGGTTTGATCATGGTGGGGAAAGGAAAAAACATGTGGATGCTGATCTGGCATCATGGAAGAGTGAGGGAAGGGCTGGTCAGGCTGACCCCTCTCTGCAATGTCTCTTTAAGAAAGCTCTGTATTCTCTCACAATGTTAAAGTTGCTAAGGTAACTGCATTTCTTTTTTTTTTTTTTTTCCTTTAGAGCATGGCAAAGTAAATAGGTACATGACCTGTATAAATTCTCAGTGCATAAATTACTAAAGCCCTGGAGCTAAAGAAAACTTTGGCACTTCCTTATTTCCAAATGACTTTTCAGCTTCTCTGCGTGTCTGCTGCTGAAGAATGTGATGTCTCTCTACTTTGTGCTGCAAAATATCCATGAGAACAGGAGGTGCTGCTTTTTCCCCAAAGTTTTGGGGTAATGGGGAGAAAATATGGGTTGTGATGGGCATTTGAAGGGTGGCTGGTTGGTCTCTGAGGGGGGATTCAGGCTAGATATAAAAGAAATTCCTTATGGTGAGGGTGATGAGACACTGGAAGAGGTTGCCCAGTGAGGTTGTGGATGCCCCCTCAATCCCTGGAGGTGTTTAAGGCCAGGCTGGATGAGGCATTGAGCAACATGGTGTGGTGGGAGGTGTCCCTGCCCATGGAACTAGATGATCTTGAAGGTCCCTTCCAACCCAAACCATTCTATGATTCCATCTTTGCACCCCAATGAGTGTCACTGGAACTTTTCTATGGAGAAAGCTTGGCATGAGCCTCGTGTTTTTTCAGGATGATGAAATGAGTGAATTCCATCTAATTTGATGTTTTCTCATTCTAGTGCATGCTGGGCTTGTTTTTGTTTGCCATCAGGTGATGCTGAGGAGTTTTGAGGTGGGATGCTTGTTGAGAAAAGGACAAAATATAGGTTTGATCATGGTGGGGAGAGGAAAAAACACGAAGATGCTGATCTGGCATCATGGGAGAGTGAGGGAAGTAAAGAAACTGGAAACATGCATTCTTCCTTCATCTTTGCAATCATAGTTCCAGGAGCTGTTTGGAGAAGGGTGGCTGGGTCACAAATAGACCTGGGATACCTTAGGTAGCCCTGGGGCATGTGCATAGGACTATTCTGCATCTCTCTTTTGCTCTCCTTGTGTTGCAGGAGACCAGGCTGTCTTGGAAAAGCTGCAGTTGAGCAGCTTTGAAGGCAAATCCTCCAGCCCTGCATCCTTCTCCTTTGTCCTCTTTTGCTATTGGATTTTTGCAGCATCCCTGAACACGCCGTTGCTGGAGGGGAGAATGTGGCTGGGTTCATTTTGTGTACTTGCTGTTGCTGCTGTGCCTGCTCACACAGGCTGTGTCTGTGGCTTCAAACCTGCCACAGATCCTGTTGTCTTTGGATAAAATGTTGAACCTGGAGAAGAAAAAGCTCCAGGGAGACCTCACAGCATCCTCCCAGTGCCTGAAGGGGCTACAGGAAAGCTGGGCAGGGGCTGTTTGCCAGGGCATGGAGACACAGGATGGTTTGAAACTAGGGCAGAGCAGGGTTAGATGAGAAACGAGGAAGAAATTCTTCTTCTTGAAGGTAGTGAGACCTTGGGNGCAGCAAACCCAAATGTGCCAACAGGGGACAATTGTCTGCGCTTTTTGGGTGCCCACGTGGTCAAAAATCTTCATAGTTCCTACTGAAAGAGGTCATGGATGAAATCATCCAGGGGGAAGACAGCTCTAACTTGCTGAGTTTCACTGCTATCACTTAAAAGGAGATAGGATAGATTTTTTTTCTCCTAAAAATATCTGTTTGTGAACATCAGACTCCCCACATGTTCTGAGCAACATCCTGAAGGCAGCTCAGTGCTGAGGTCATGGAGCACCACAGGGAATGTGGGACTGGCAGTGCCACTTCCATGGGCTCCTTGTCAACAATACCATCTGCTGGATGGATCACAGCTTGGAAAGGGATGGCAGGACGTGGCATCTGACCATGACATGGAAAACTTTTCTTTTCCTACTTACCTGTGGATAGGGAAGGTTCTCTTGTACAAAGAAATGCTCTGGCAAGGTGGTGGCTGGTCCCTTTCACTCCATTAATTTCTGTAACACCAATTTATAGGGGTCTGTCTGAGGTTACTTGGATCTCCAAAATGAAATAAGATTGTGCTGAAAGAATCCTAGGGCTGTGGTGAGACCCCAACAGGAGTTACTGTGCCCAGTTCTGGAGCCCTCAACATAAGGACATTGAGCTGTTGGAGCAGGTCCAGAGGAGGACAATGAAGATGAGAGGGCTGGAGCACCTCCATTGTGAGGACAGGCTGAAGGAGTTGGGGTTCAACCTGGAGCCTTCTCTTGAAGGCTCAGGGGGACCTCAGAGGAGCTTCTCAATCCCTGAAGGGGGCTACAGAAAGGCTAGGGTAGGACTTTTGAATAGGGTCCAGGATGGCAGGACTAGGAGTCATGGATGTAAATTGGAAGAGGGGAGATTTAGGCTGGAGAAGAGAAGAACGAAATTCTTTGCTGTGAGGGTGGTGAGACACTGGAAGAGGTTGCCCAGAGAGGTTGTGGATGCCCCCTCAATCCCTGGAGGTGTTTAAGGCCAGGCTGGATGACCTGGTGTAGTGGGAGGTGTCCCTGCCCATGGCACAGGGGTTGGTACTAGATGATCTTGAAGGTCCCTTCCAACCCAAACCATTCTATGATTCCATAATTCCATAATATCAGGTTGAAGAAATAATTTAACTTGCTCCTGTCCTTTAGTTCTTGAGTCCTTTCTTCCTCAGCCTGTGAAATACATCTCCAGAGACTCCTGTGGTGTAGGAGGATGTCAGCAGCCCAGTGCTGACAGACCCACATGATGTCTCAAAGCTGGTTAGGAGGGCTGCTTCTCCCCAGGCTCCAAGGCTCCATGCCCAGGCAGGTTCACTCGTGCTGATGATGCTTGAGATCACAAATTGGGTCTTTTAATCACAGGCTGCTGGTTCTTCCTTGATGTGTTATGGCTTTACAGCAATTTGCCAGAGTCTAGAGGAAAATAGAAGCTGGGAATTCTGTTTTGGGCATTGCAATGGGTCAACAGTTTGAGTAGAAACCATCTTAGAAGGTTGAAAGATCTGCTGAAGTCTGATCCTATCACTGGACTGGCTTGGTGTTTGCTCATGTTGTTATATATTGTCTTATTTTTAAGTAAGTTGGTCTGAAAAAGTCCCATCTGCTCTAGCAAGGATGGAGCTGGGTAGGTTGTGGTACAATTATATTCAGTGGAAAATAGTGGAGAAGTTCTGCAGAGTTGTTTTTTTTTTTCATGCAAACCATCAGGAGGTGGGAACGTTCCTCCCCTCAGCTTTTTGAGAAGAGCTGTTGTCTTATGACTCCTTGCTGCAATGAGAAAGTTATTCCCTTTCTTCAGGGCAGGAGTTTTGCCACCAGATTATTTGAAATCCAGCAGGAAAATTCATTTCATCCTCCCCAAATCCTGCTTCTTGGTCCCATGGCTCCATCTGTGGGTCTCCCATCAATGGTGGGTGACAAAGCAATCCCTTGGGTCTGCAGGAGTGGGTGTTTGGGGGGTTTTTGAGGAGGGGGAAAAAAGGAAGAAAATAATAAAAATGATGGTGCAGTGTTTTCAGGAGGAGATGGAGAGGGCTGGCATGGGGCCAGTGGCAGCCCTTCTCCTTGCCAGGAAGCCAGATGCATGGTCACATTGCCTGGCTCTCCCTTGGCAAGGCTGGGAAAGCTTCAGCAGGTGTGATGGAACAGCATGAGGAGCTGTAGGTTCAGAGCAGCCTGCCTTTGAGGTACTGCTCCATCCCTCCTCACCCCACCAGAGCCCCTGGATGGACAAAACTCAACCATCAGAGCCTTCAAACCCACCCTGTCCCCCCAAAAAAACCAAACCCTTGGTGGGCATCTCCTCCATGGTATTCCGTTGGGTTTGTGCATTATGGCTTTGGAGCGAGGAGGAGCAGAGGGGTGAAAAGGGGTTTGTTATCTCTTCTCCTTCATCCTCCTCTTCCTCTTCCTCCTCTCCCCCCCCTCCCCAAAGCCTTCCACCTCCTCAGCAATGTGGTGGAGGGAGCAGAGACTCACAGTCAGCAGACTGCAGTGACAGATGGCAGGTCATAAGCCCTCGCGCTAATCTAACGCCGCACGAGAAAATAGGGCTGGGGGTGATTCAGCTGCTGGGCCCCAAAGCAGGAGGATGATGGGATAGCCTGCTCCTCTGACATGTCCTTGAAGGATGCCCTGTCCCCCAGGACCTTGGGGGGGGGGAACAAAAGTAAAAGAAAAAAAAAAATAAACCAAGAAAACCCTGTTTGTGAAAGGAGGCGAATTCTGCTAAAAATGGCTGGTGTGGCTCAGTGGTTTGTAAGTGGGATTTCTATTAGCAAGATGCAAATACTGCTAAGAAAATTCTCCAGCAGGATTAATTTGTGCTCTGGATCTGGAGCTAGCAGAGCATGATCATCTTCTCCATCCTTAATTGTCTCCTGTCCTGAGCTGTCTATGCCCCTCAATGTATTTATCTCTCTGTCTCCTTTGTGTGAGTAGCTCTGAACACAAACTGAATCCATTTAATTCAAAGCACTCGTGTGGCAAGAGGAATTTCTTGGCATTTAGGAGCTGCAACTTGCATTTAAAAACTAATACTTTGTAGTTTTTTGGGGTTTTTGTCTTCCTTGAGGAATGCAGGCTGCATCCTCGGCCTCCTGCTGGCAAGTTCCCACCTTTCTGAAGTGGCAAAAGCTTGTGACACTGTGGTGGAGGCCAATGGCTGGCTGTTGCCTCCATCCTAGCATGAAATGGGTTTAAAGTCAGGAAAATCAGGGAAAAAAAACATACAGAGAGTTCAGTGGAAGCTCATGCTATGGATGCTTCTGGGCTTGGATAGTTGTGGTGAAAACAGTTGGGCTCTTCTCTATGGGAGGGGATGAATGAAAATTGGAAGAGGGGAGGTTTAGGCTGGAGAAAAGAAGTTCTTTGTTGTGAGGGTGGTGAGACCCTAGAAGAGGTTGTGGGTGCCCACTCAATCATAGAGTCATGGGATAGTTTGGGTTGGAAGGGACCTTAAAGAACATCGAGTCCCACCCCCCCCGCCATAGGCAGGGACACCTCCCACTAGATCAGGCTGCTCAGTGCCTTGTCCAGCCTGGTCTTGAACACCTCCAGAGAGGGGGCATCCACAACCTCCCTGGGCAACCTGTTCCAGTGTTTCACCACCCTCACTGTAAAGAATTTCTTCCTTATGTCTAGTCTAAATCTATCCCCCTCTAATTTATATCCATTGTTTCTAGTCCTCCCATCCGATATTATGTTAAAAATTCCTTCCCCTGCCTTTCTGTAGGACCCCCTCAGGTACTGAGAAGTTACTCTGAGGTCCCCTCTGAGCCTTCTCTTCTCCAGGCTGAACAACCCCAACTCCTTCAGCCTGTCCTCATAGGGCAGTTGCTCCAACCCTTTGATCATCTTCGTGGCCCTTCTCTGGACCCTCTCCAACAGCTCAATGTCCTTCCTGTGTTGAGGGCTCCAGAACTGGACACAGTAACTCCAGGTGGGGTCTCATCAGTGCCGAGTAGAAGGGCAAAATCATCTCTCTGGATCTGCTGGTCACACTCCTCTTGATGCAACCCAGGATTTGGTTGGCCTTCTTGGCTGCTGGCTCATGTCATCAACTGACACCCCCAAGTCTTTCTCTTCAGAGCTGCACTCAAGCCACTCTCCACCCAGCCTGTGTCTGTGCTTGGGATTGCTTCCACCCAGGTGCAGGACCTTGCACTTGTCCTTGTTGAACTTCATGAGGTTGGCTTGGGCCCACCTCTCAAGCCTGTCAAGGTCCCTCTGGATGCCATCCTTTCCTTCAGGTGTAATCCCTGGAGGTGTTTAAAGCCAGGCTGGATGAGGCATTGAGCAACCTGGTGTGGTGGGAGATGTCCCTGCCCATGGCAGTGGGGTTGAAACTAGATGATCTTTCAGGTCCCTTCCAACTCAAACCATTCTATAGTTCTATTTTTTTTAATTCCTCCTCCAAGAAGAAAACCAACAGAAGGCAGGAACAGGCAGAAGAAATCTCTCTGCACAGTTTGCTCGAGCTTGTTACCAAGCTAAAAAATCAGAGCTGATGTCAAAACTGGTATCAGCCCACAAACATTCCTGCTCCAACAATTATTCTGTAGCACTTCCCCATTTCCTATCACTTTTAAAATGCTTTCAAGCCTGAAATCATTAACAAAAATGTTTGGGGGTGCAACAAGTGAAACATTTCAGTTTAAAATAATTAAATTGTAGCTTGGAAAAAAAAATCCCAGAACACATTTTGCCAGAGCTTTATTTTAAAAGTTTTTTTCCCCCTCCCAGAGAATACAAAGAACATCCTGTACTGGTACTCATTGCACTGAAAAAAAGTATTTTGTTTTTTAACATTCCCTTCAGGAATCAGTTTAGAATAATAGTTAAGTTTTAATTATCTTCNATTCCTTAAAATATTCCCTTCAGGAATCAGTTTAGAGTAACAGTTAAATTTTAATTATTTATTTTCCCCTTTTTGGAGTAGGAAATGAGCAGGGCTAGCAGCACTTGGCCCAACAGCTAGATACGAAGCATCTTCATTGTGGATTGAGCAGACAGGACTACTATGGCCACAGCTCCCCATTTCAGCAGAGTTTTGGGGCTTTATAGCCACAACCTTGGCCCATCAACCCCAATCCCAGACTCTTGAAGGTCCTACAATCCTGGACCCTATTAAAAAGTCCTCCCCCAGCCTTTCTGTAGCCCCCTTCAGGTATTGAGAAGCTCCTCTGAGGTTCCCCCTGATCTTTTTCTTCTCAACCCCAGTTCCTTCAGCCTGTCTTCATAAAGGGAGGTGCTCCAGCCCTCTCATCATCTTCATGGCCTCCTCTGGACTTGCTCAAACATCTCAATGTCTTTATGTTGATGGGTCCTGAACTGAACACAGGACTCTAGTTGGAGAGACTGCAGAGAGGATGCTTCTCTCTTGTGGTCTTCTGCATCCTGGTATTGTGATAACAGAGATCTAGAGAAGAAAAAGATGATTGTCACAATGTAGAACTAGAATATAATATTGAAATATTGGTTCTTCAAACATTTAGGGATATTTTCAGTGCTGAAATGGCCAAAACTCAAGCTCCTTTGAAGGTCTGTCCTGAAGTTTGTCTTGGTGCAGAGTTAACCTGACTTTGCACATGCAAATTGATGGTTTAAAAAGTACCAAAAACCTGAATTGCTTCCATTTGGGTGATGATGAAGCAAATATAAATCTTCACATGAAGCTTTGAGATGAAGCTGAAGCTGGGTGGTGTGCAAAGGCAATCTGTCAGGAGGTCAAATGAGGAGACAAGAGCTGGCTCCATGGTTTGCTTTGTCCTTGAAGTTAAACTCTTTGGCAGCTCAACACAGTGAAAGCAGAGGGAGGAAATTCTCATGCCAAGGACCAGTTTCTCCATCATTTGGGTGCAGGATGAGTGGTGTGACCTTTCTGGAAAATAACTGTGTGTGGGAGCAGAGGGAAAGGTGTGAGAAGACTCACTCCTACCTTCTCCCAGCTCCTGCAAGGCTTTGGAGTTGTTCACAACTCCATTTTGTATCCCTGATCAATCCTTTGTGAGGGTCCTGCACTCTGTTGCTAATGACCCACTCATTGATCTGATGCCAAAGGTCCATTTAAAGGTGCAAAACCCCCAACAGATGACTAAATGTAACTATTCTTGGGGAAGGTTTAGCCTTTCTGAAATCCAATATGGATCAACCTTTGCCACTGGAGAGCTATAGAAATCCAGCCCTTTACTAAATGCTTTGGCCTTTTTAGTTTGATCCTTGAAGGAGATACTTTAGATAAGGTTTTCAACTTCCTTTTCTCTAGGCAAATGGCAACAAAAGGTGGTTGAGATGGTCAAGGAGGGTTTTTCCCCCTCCTTAGATGCTTTCTTTGCAAGAAGGTAGGATTTTTGAGCAATAAATCCCATTGAGTAACACATTTTATTAATATTAATAATGAAGGACCTTTTGGTTTATCTAACCATGGGTATGGTCTTGCTAAGAACCTGTTGTGCTGTTTGGGAAATCCTAAGAAGGTGAGCACAAACTAATTCCAGCTGCTTAAAAATCCAGAGGGTTGGATTTGGTTATGGCTTGGTTAGTTTTTTTGGAGAAGTTGAGCGTTTCCCACTATCCCAACTGAAAATATGACCTGGGAAAAGAATCATAGAATCA
>VZTY01034146.1:85233-101296 GCA_013400935.1 Turnix velox | reverse complement strand
GGAAGAGAAGAGCGACTCCCTCCTTTTATATTGAGCATGGGCACATGGGATGGAATACCAACCAGGGTCATTCCGTGAATACTCCATTGGTTACATGCTACATCCATCAATGTAGAACCCTCCCCTTGAGGTTTCTCTTCCCGGTACAATCGACCACGAGTTCCTTCTTCACTAGTGCTTCGGCACCTCCCCCACGCTGGCCCGGTCTGCCGAAGGTCGGCCCGAAGCTTCAATCACCCTTCCTTTGTCTTCCTATTGAGAAGCTAATGGCGGTCGTTAACTGCTTAGCCAGTTTCCATCCCCCACCAATTCCTCCGTTTTTCTTTAAACATTATACAATGGTAAACAATCTTACACACAGTAATAACAAGTAAAAATATTAGTACAAACACAAACCAGGAAATTTACCCCATTCTACCTCAACCCAGGACACCCCCTCATCCCTGGAGATGTTTAAGACCAGGCTGGACAAGGCACTGAGCAGCCTGATGTAGTGGGAGGTGTCTCTGCCTCTGGCAGGGGGGCTGCAACTCGATGATCTTTAAGGTCCCTTCTAACCCAAACTATTCTATGATTCTATGCTATAGCTGAATTGAACAAAGCAGTAATTGTCTAAACTCTACATTGAGAACATTTGCAAAGTGAACATTCAAAGAAACAGATCCGAAAACCTAATATGCAGCCAACACATGTACTACCTACTCAATATCTTTTCTTTACTACGTTCCAACAATGCCTGCAAAGAAGAATAAGAGAAGATGGAGTCCATTTCCAGACAGTCAAGTAAAATAAGCCTGATTGTATCACAAAATAAATCCATATTAAAGCATGAATAAATAAAGCCTATCTCAAAATACTGCAATGACCAAGCAATTATCACCTTTCAGAACTATTTCAGAACTATTAAAAAGACGTTCTTTCATATCAAATACATTGCATATAGGGATAACAGAAACATCCATAGCTTAAATGCTCATGAAGCAAGAAAGACATCAAACATTTATTATCAAGCTTAGGAACAAAATACACTAACAAAGGATACTGAATTACAGTGGCACCAAATCTGATTTCTGCCTAGGAATTTCTCACTCCAAACCCACTGCTCTCAACTACTTTGATGTTCTGCACCCAAAAAAAAGGATTTAATTCCTTTGAATCTATACACAACATCCATAGCTTCTATCTATTATTTCATGTGTGAACTGTACTATGGATCTCAAGCCTTCAAGCAAAACAAATACATCAGATGTACTCAATATTATAATCATGCAGATTTAGCCTGAGATAAAGAACTACCCCACCTGCATTTCATGAGAGGCTGGGTTACCCATTTCTTCAATCTTCGTCGTCCAAAGGAAGTTTTAGTATGATCCAAGACCCAGAACAGGCTTCCTTTTGTTTTCATGTCAGTCTAAAATAGTTAAAATACCATAATTATTTTTATCTACGGGGTAGTCATCACTACTTAAACATTCATCATAAGGGTCGTGATGCACTCGCACAGGTTGTCCAGCCAGACAGTGGAGGCCCCATCCCTGGAGATACTGAAGGCCAAGTTTGATGAGGCTCTGTGCAACCTGATCTAGCGCTAGATACTCCTGCTCATTGCAGAGGGGTTGGACTCAACAGCCTTCAGAGGTCTCTTACAACTCTATGATTCTGTTTAGACTTCAAGACATGGCAACTGCACACTCTTTTGCCAGTCTTGTTCACCAGCAGTGTTCTTTGGATGAAGCACCTCCAACAGTCATAACACACTTAAACATCCTTTTGCTTTAGCCAGAAAGTTTTCTTAGAAAACAGAACAAATAAAACAAGTAAGTCCATACATAAATCTCTGTGCAGTAGCACAAAACAAGCAACAAATGCTACTGCAGTTGTATCATTTGACTGCAATCACAAAAGAACTGAAACTTTTTTTCAAAGCTCTTCACTAGGCAAAGTACAGTAAGATTTCTAACTGATAGTAAAAGCTTGAATAGATTAACTTGCATTTATTATTCTGAAAACATAATTCTCCTTCAACTTGATCCCATTCAAAATAACTTAAACTTTCTGGGATGAGATTTGCAAACTAACTACACTAACTTCATTTGGAACAATATGTCAAACAGCTTTGAAAATCTCAGCATTAAAAAAAAATTACACTTGTTCTTACCTGGTTCTGTAATATTTCAAGATTTTTCATTGTTGTCCCATTAATTGTCATGTATTCAGTTTCACTTGACAATAGTTTGAAATTGCTGGGAAGAGGAATTTCAAGTGTTAGATTTTAAATTCAGGTACAGAAATAACTGAAACACTGCCAAATTTCTTAAATTAGAGAATTCAATAGCTATGGAGAATTTTGTTAAAAATCAAGTTCAAACAAGTAAAAGAACACTAATAACTTCTTTCAATTTACTCCATGGAAAAACGAGATTTTTGGGCCACTTCCCTGTTTCCTGCAAAGACTCTGATATTGCTCTGAGTAAAATCCATTTCCCTTGTTGCCTGATCCTGATTTACTAAACAGTTAAGTAAGATAAAGTAAGTTAAACTGTTAAGTACCATTCTTCAGTCTATGGTGAAACTAAAAAAGCACGTTTCTGGTACTACTCTGCTATGATCACTGTAGAATTAGGGGAAGGAAATACAATTAAGAATTAATTCTTGGAGAATATAAGGAATAGACTTTTAGCAGAACTTGTCATCAAAATGGCATATCAAAATACACATTCTTATTTTTTTACTGCTTCTACAAATTCAAACAAGCTGCTCATGCAGTTATTTAGGAAAATAAAAGCAGGATATACTTAAATGAATTAATTTTATTTTTAATATGAAATAACCATGATAAAAAATACTTGACTTTCTCACACTTTCTAACAGTACTGGAAAAGACCACCCAAAGGTTGTGTTGCTTTAGAAATCAACATTAACAAAATAATTGTATTAGATGTGTAACCATATTAGATATGAAAATTATTTCAGTCTCAGACACACACATGTGGTAGTCAGGACCTTGAAGTGCAAGATCCTCACTAAATGCTTCTGACAAATCAAGTCATGATTGTCTAGGTTAATCATACTGCTGAGTGCCCTTTGCACAGAATCTAGGACACTCTTTATTGCCTTAGACTAAACAGAATGACTTGCTGGGTAGGATTTGAAGCTGCTTTCTTGAGTTTTCACAACATTTTTTTCAGTGCATTCAATTTTAAAATCTCTGGGGGAGCACTCAAATGTTCAAACTTTTCTATGAGGCTGCATTATTGCTATACTAAAAACAAAAACAGCACTGCAACTTTCAGGAACATTAAATATTCAGAAACTAATGTTATGTATTTATAACATATGTATGTATTTATATATATGCAGGTGTTTGGGCCTGCTAGGAACTTTGTTCCTAAATAATGCGTCAAATTAGTGGCATTTTCCACGTATTTTGTTGGTTTTTTACAAAAATAAAGCAGATTTGTTGAGTGCCCCCAAGAAATTTAACTATAGTTTGGAAGTACAGCCAATGCAGAACTGTATCCATAGTCATAATTATTCTGTACAAGTGTGTTATTGCAGCAACCAACAAAGTTGACCAGAAAAACAAAACCTTGGAGGAAAACGCAGCAGCTCTTTCCAAAGTACATAACATTATAAGCAACAAAACAATGCTTCCTTTTATTACCTTCAGCCACAACTGCTGATGCTGGCAAAAATTAAATAGCAATGATTTCTGCTTGGCTCCCAATCCCTGTGTTCAACACCACATCCTACTCACTCCTTTCAAAAGCACCTCTTCTGCTTCTAGGACTTCCCTAAATTGAACTTTCACCCATTTACTGCATTTCTATTTGCCACTGCTCAAATCTGTGACCCCTTAAATCCCACTGGGTAAGAATCACTCCTTTCTACCTCCTCCCAAATGCAAAAATTACAATTTTGGCTGTTTCTTATCAATCCTCAATCATTCATATGCAAGTTACAAGATTATGGGTTCAGAACATAAGCTTGTTCACAGCAAGCTTGCTGTTTAAAGGCAACTAGCCTCGCTCCACTACGGAGTATATTTACTATTATTTCAGAACCAGATAAATTGAAGTTACAGCACAAATTACGCATGATTTACATAATCCAGGTGTTTGCTTTATCCTGGTGTTACTCCACCCTGCTATTAACCCTGGTAACTGAGAGACAGGGTGTAAGAATAATAGCCCAGATCAACTCCAGTATATGCCCAACCAACAATTCCAGATGTCACAGCACTGAACATGTTTTGCTTCGAACCCCTCATCCTCCTTCAGCTTGAGATCAGAACTTGAACAAAACTTGAACAAAGAGAGACTCCCTGAGGGGAATTTAGGCATCAAAAAGCAGAAAAAGGTGGTTGTAAACAAATACTAAGTCATAGCTGGGTTTGCAGCAATTTCTCACATTCCCTGTGAGAAATTCTAATATACTGCTTAAAGCCATCTCCTGCATCAGTAAAAATGACCCTTCAAAACCACTTCAACTGGATCACAGTGTCATTCTTCTGTAGACGATAATGTGACCCGAGTTCCAAATTACAGACTTGCAACCATAAGAGGCACTCCAAAAGCACAAAATCTAAAATCAAGAAATGGCTGGCAATTCCACTATGGATGAGCAAGGCAAGGTAGAATCATGCCAGCTGGGCTGGTAAAAATTAAAATAGTAAAAAACAAGAAACACGAGCTTCCAGTAAGATTCAGGAAACTTTTGGGGAATAGTTGTGAGAAAAAAGTTCTCACTTTTCATAATAGAACCTCACTTGATGAATATTAAAGGTTACTATGATTGCTTCAGGACAGTGAAGTACATTCTTAAGATCGATCCTTATGAACTATGTGTAAAATTGCCACTTCTGCCTTCCAAAAATCTTGCAGTGAAGGACAATTTTAATGCTTTATTTCATTGGCCCCTTTGCAGAAGATATTATACATAATTTCTAATTCAGCAACCCTACCTAAGTGAAGGTATTATTCAGACTGGTAGTTTTCAGCAACTTTAATTCTGCAAATCTATAAAAACTATCCAGCAAAGCTGCAAGACAAGACACTAAGCAGCTGATTTTCTTTGCTCAATTACCTTTTACAAACCTTCAGAGTCCTTATCTTCAAGATTTCTAAGGGTGAATAAACCACAAAACAAGCCTAAATATTTAAACAAGAATTGTAGGAATCCCTAATGAAGCTTTAAGGAGTAAAACCAAATCTTTCAATTTCTCTGAAGAATTAGCTGTCTTGAGGTATAAAAACCAGTTAACACAGCCTAAGCAACAAAAGGTCAATACTTAGATATATTTGGGATGCATTTAACCAGTTATAAGTGTGTTACCCAATATTTTCATAGGGCTAGAACTTCTGATGCAGATCTTTGATGTAATAGAAGTCCAGAAATTTGTCTAAAACTAGTAATAAAATAAACCAAACACATACTAAACAAAATTGAGAGATACTAAACAAAGAATAACAACAGAAATAAGAGGACCAGTGAAAGATTAATAGCAATAAAATTAAACTCCATTATTTTTATCCTGAATTAGTCTTTTCAACTGAACTGACCCCAAGAAGCAGGGCACCTTTATCTTGGCCACTAGATAGAACCTTTTTCTACCTGGTAGAACCTTTTTCTACCTAGTTGCCTGCACTCTCTGAGCCCACTTTTCTTCTGCATAGCCTCAGCACTCCTATGAGCTCCTATGTCACAGAATTGCAGCCTGGCAAGAATTGGAAGGTATTTCTGGAAATCATGTAGCCCAGCCTCCAATGACAGAACAGGGTCACCTGGAGCAGGCGTCATGGGAATTCATCCAGTCAAGTCCTGCACATCTCCAAAGGAGACTCCACCACTTGCCTGGGCAGCCTGTGTCAGGGCTTTGCCACTCCCAAAGGAAAGAAGCTTCTTCTCATGTTAGGATGGAACTCACTGTGTTCAAGTGTGCGCTTGTTACCTTTTGTCCTGTCACCTCAGTGGTGTCCTGTACCACTGAGCATGGACTAGCACCATCCTCCTGATATCCATCCTTTAAATATTTACAAGCACAAATACGCTCACTCCTCAGTCTTCTTTTTTCCATACTGAAAAGAACAAAGTCTCTCAGCCTTTCTTCATGAGAAAGATGTTCTAGGCTCTTTGCTGTACACTCTTCATCACTTCCCTGTCCTTCTCTAACTGGAGAGCCCAGAACTGGACATGGTACTCCAGTTGTGGCCTCACTAGGGCAGAGAAGATGGTCATTTCTCCCCTGTTCCAGCACTCTTCACTTGCCCTTGTTGAATTTCATGATGTCTCTCATCACCCAGCTCTCCAGCATGTCCAGCTCTTGCTGTATTGCAGTGCAGCCTTCTGGTGCGTCAGCCACTCCTTCCAGTTTTGTATTCTCAGCAAACTTGCTGAAGGTGTGTATGCTCTGGTCCTTCATCCAGGTCATCAATGAATCTATTGAATAGGATTGACCCCTTGTGGAACTCCACTTGTTACTGGCCTCCAACTAGATACTGCCCCTCATTAGGGGCCTCTGAGCTCTATCTTTCTGTTTTAAATCCACCCCACCATCCCTTAATCTAACGCACACCTCCTAAGCCCAGACTCCAAGAGATCCTACCTGCTGCTCTCCCTGTGGTCTCCAAAAGAGACTGGAAATCCTTTGCTCACCATCTCTTCTTAGTGTCTGAAAAGTATGAATTTTCTTTTACAGTCCCTATAGCTCCTGAACTGACTTTGAAAACACACAAAATAATTTCAATACTCCCTTATTCACTGTGAGAGTGGGTAAACAAATCCATGCACAGTCTTGTATGCATGATGTTTCTGACATCATAAGCACCCAAGGGATATGAAAGGCTTATGAACACCATTCACTCAATTTCTCTGACATTCCCCCCTGAAATTTCAATGATATCCACCATTTTAAGAACTTCTTGCAGCTCCCCTCCATTCCTACCATAATTTACAAACAAATATTTCTCCTCCTCTGTAACTTTTTCTCCTGATCCTTCAAAGCTGTTTAAACCTTTACCATTCCTCTTTAACTTCTCCACTGTAGCTCTCCACTGTCATAGCTATCTCTCTTCAGAAAGATACCTGCATTTCTTAAGTTCACCTATCATTGTGGAAAATCTAAGAAATTCATTCTCTCTTCTTCATCTCCAGTATGCTGGAAAACATGAAACTAAAATTATAATACACAGAGACACATTTCCCCAACAACTGCTATGCAAATTATGATTTTCCAGGCAAAACTGGCTATTCCCCTGTATTTGAAAAACATTTCTACATGACTACCAATTTCTTGACAAAAGCCAGTAAACGTCTCAGTATGTAAAAGGTATTAGAACCAAAAACCGAGAAAAAGCTTGGATCATACATTGTTAAATGTATTTTTACTTGCTGCTAGAGCTCTCACACAAACTAATCATAACCTAAGGTCATGCTGCAGCAGAAATTTTTTTTTCTTTTTGAGATTTTACTTTATCTAGCTCCATTCAGCTATTAAAATGAAACTTGTTTCCCCCTCACTAATGAGAATCCCTCGTCATTAATATGATGTTTCATGACTCTTGAGGGGAATTTTTTTCAGATGGGAGATGAGTGTTTATTCAAGGAGCTACAGAGGTGTAAGGAATTTTTTTGTCATTCCTCCTATCACATAGGTCTTTTTCACCCAGATCTGTGTCACTTACATTAATAAACTGCAAACTATCTCACAACTCTAACTTCATGCTCACTGACTCAGTATATGCTCACTGACCTGAATTCTCCAAGGAATTTCAAGTTGCTTGACAGTGCAATAGAAGTATTTCTCTTCTATTTCTTGCAGAATCTTAAGAACCATGAGTCTGACATCCTTTGCATAAAAAGCTTTCTTTTTTCTTTATCTAGACAATATTCTGCTGGCATTAGGAAAAATATTGGACATGAATTTGCCTCAGTATTTGGCTCGCTATTTCAATGTATGCAACACACTAAAAACTGCAAGTAGAATTTAGTACTGAGTAGTCAAATCAATAAAGGCCTTAAAATTAAATACAGTAGGATTCAACACCTGAACACAACAACAAAGAATGTTTTTTTATTTCTTCATAACGTATCATGAAGATATCAAATATTTAACTATCATCCTACTCAAATATTCATACATTCACATAAGGACTACTACTACAGCAACCTTCAGTGGGCAAATGTCAACTATGAGATTTAGTGCTTTTCCTTCCCAGTCTGTAATAATTACACTTGAATTTAAGATGCATTTACTATAAAGGTGACTAACTCCTGGTAGATAAGACTTCAAGTAATGATGTTTCTCCTAGGGCATAGAATTAATTCTAGATAAAAGATGGATTTTTAATTACCCTCATCACTGTGTGTGAATGCATGTAGGGTACTGTCACAGTAGTGATCTATGAGTGTGTTCATCAAATAGCATTTCCTTGGAGTACATTTTCTTCTTCAGAAACTCTCATAAGATTTCTCTGGCTCCTCTCTTGCTACCCAAACCTTTACAAGAAACAAAATAACCCCAGCCAACCAACCAACTCAAAAAAAAGAATCAAAGAGGATAAGTGCAACAGTGCAACAACACCACAGATCTTGAGGGATGAGGCAAAGGAGATGACTTAGCAGATGGGCCGGCGAAGGGCATAAAGAAGTTAAGAAAGAAAACACATTCCAAAATCCAGAAAACCCATATATTTATAATTTACAAATGATTTACTAGAAAGATGAAAAATGTTTAAAGCTAATACCTGCAGTAAATTTTCTAAATGCTGCTCCATTTTTTTAAAATGGTAATTAAAATTTAAACTTCAAGAATTTCATACAACATACAAATTCTCTACAAATGATGTATTTCTAAATTTTTCATTTGCAGACAGACTTACTTCATTAAATCCTGACCACTCACAGGAAAGAGCAATAATACTGAGACAACCAGTGAATACACAGGATATTGCTGATAAAGTTGTTTAACTAAAGCATGCAATAAGCCTCAGTGATAGTTTCAAAACAGGTAGGACAGCAATCTTTTGCACTTGTGCAAGACATGATAAAAAGCTGCTTGAGTGGAAATATCTTTACATTAACATTTTATTCCACCTGCATAAACCTGTCACAAATTTTGAGTACTCATTTGAGCCCATCTAACAAGACTAAGTCTTAGGACCTCTTAATGAAAGACAAGATTATTTCCAAGTCTGTGTGTTTTTCTAATAACCTCGAAAAAATAGTGATGGCCAATCAAGTACATTTTGCATGACCGTTCCCACACTCCTAGGGACCACTGAGACAACTCAAGGGATTTTTCAGAAATCCAGGAAGTGTCCATTTCCTTTATAATTGACAACTACATTCACTAGCTCAACCAGACCTGCTGCACACAGTCTACATATTACAACATATTAGCATTTATACCTGCTGTAAGAGCTATCAAAAATTATTTAAACACCTCTAGTAAAATAATCTATTTTTTTTAAAGCTGACAAAAAAAGCCCCAAATTTTGTTCCCAAAGTAAAACTGAGATTGAGACATGATGGCTGACATGAATTAGCAAACTTCAAAATTTCTCTCCCTCCCTTTTCTGTTTTGAGTAACACTTAGCATCAAAACATTTGACTTTATATTACTGACAGTAATGTTTAGACCAACATACTTTATTCATAAAGATTTTTAGAAAACACCACTTCAAAAAAAATTACCTTGATTCTTTCACTTCTGATTAGGAGCTTAAATATCAGGTGTAATTTTTACAAAAGCTATGTTTATCATTCTAGCAGATCGTTTCATTACACTGTGGGGAAGTTATCTATGCAACCAGTAACAGCAATATGTACATTCGTGCTTTGAACTGTAAGTTTAAATTGGGCACGTTACCTTGGATTGTAAAGTGTTCTTTCCAAGTTAAATTCTTTGAGGTATGCAATTACTGCTGCTAGGGAAGAAATGACAGGCTTATCCAAGCTTAGTATAACAGATAGCTTTTGAGGACCTGAAAAAAGATGTTTTCTTGTTAACTCACTATTTACTTACATTTTTTAGAAAAAGAATATTCTGTTTTATAATTTAGTCAAATAGAAATCTGCAATATGTATCAGCATCTATGCTATTTATAAATCAATGTAAAGTGAGGTTGCAAAATAACATTTATGGTTCCAAAGAATGTAGAACATTGCAATAATGCAAACACATTATGAAACATAAAACATTTGACTACACAGGTCTTTCTTCATAAAAATGACTAATTGTTGGCTTAAGAAATTCCTAACTATATAAACTAAAAACTGAATTTTGAAAACTTCATTACTGTAGGCAACATCTGTGTAAGTTAAAAGGAATAAATAGGCTTTGTCATACGTGCTGATGATTTATCTGCCTCAGCCAGTCAGCAAAATATGGTTCTATCTTTGTGAGAAGACTAGCTGTATTTGATAGTGTTTCAAAACAGTGCTCTGCTGCAGTCTCTGTTCCAGCTGCGACAACAGGAAAATTGAATCTACAATATCTCAACATAAAATAGTATTTTTACAACTCTATTTAGTCACTTAGACCTATTTCAAAAGTTGGGTAACTTCCCTCAGCTGCTATATCTATATGAGTTTAAATCTGTATAAACATACATTTCAAGAAATGAAAAAAAAAGGGGTATTCTAGCCTTGTATTGTTATCCATTTATTATTCATATTCAAGGTTCACCTCCTGCAAGTTCAAAAAAGATACCAATGTGCAGGAAATTAAGTAAACGTGGTAGGGGGCTGCAAGGATAAACAAGATGCTCTCCATAAACTCAAATTAAAAAAAGTATGAAAGGTAGAAGCAGATAGGTGACACAAGAAGAATAAAGAGACATTGCACAAACTTGCAGAGAGGGGTTAAGAAAATGAGTCCTGAGACTGGCAAGGTATAAAAAGGACAAAAAGAACACCTACAACTACATTAGTAGCACAAGTTAGACAAGCTAAAACAAGGACACACTGCTCAATGGACAAGCAGATTTGGTGTCCAAGGACACAGAAGAGTCCTCTTACTTGCCTTGGTCTGGTAAGATGTGCACACTTACAAGATACTCTGTATGACAAACCTCTTAATATCAAGCAGTTCTTTCATGTAAAAATCTGAATGACATACCTGTAGTTTCAGCTACTTCTTTTGCATAAAAATCAGTAACCAGCTGGAAAGCATGGCTGTATTCAAAATGGTGGTTTTCCATCCTTTCTATCCTTATTCTGTCATCCCGTAGCCTGCAAAGTGAAAAGAATTTACTTTAAGTATTTCTGCTCCCTTCATGAATAGCCCTTAAGCAGGTTGCAAAGGAGCACTTGCTTTTGTCTTTCTTTTTTTAATTACTGAATGGGTAAAGAATCAAGTGATGAGCTCCTCACATGAGTTGAGAACATGTCTAAGAGCGTGGTGTGTTTTTAAACCTTTCTTCACATTGTAAAAGCACAAACAAATTAAACCCAAATAGCAATACCAAGCAAGCCCAAAAGAGACTTCAAGAGGTTGTCTCATACTACCACAAGGTAGATGTAAATACATTTTTATCAATCATAAAAATTATTTTGCCTTATCTGTTCTTCAAGACTTATGATGATCAAACAGTGAAGCAATTCCCCTGTGCTAGTACCATATATAATCATCCTTTACCTTTGAATGATTTGTTCTATGACTGCTGTAACCGTAACATACTGCATCTTTTCCTGAAATAAATTATTCCTGTCCTTTGTTTCGTAACTGTTCGAAGACTTTTCTTTATGCTACAGGATTGGATTTCTTGCAGTGTTGTTGTAGTCTAGGTTGGAAAGGATGTTATTAATAATAGCCCAGTCCTTTCCAAAATGTCAACATTTTCTCATGGTATCACAGTACCAGCAAACAAGGCGAGCTCATTCTGTTATACCATTAAGCCAAATTAGAACTCTCTTCCATTAATCCTTTCCTGCTGTCAGCAAGTAATTGAGAACTACAGCAGTACAGGTTTTCAGCCAGTTTTGCAACCCATGAGAAATTCATCTGGCCTGTTTGCTGTGACCCCTGCTTATACAGCCTGATTATGTAAGACAGCAGCAAAACCCTTTATTCATGGAAATGTGCAAGAGATCAAAGTTGCTCGGTACCTGTGGCAAGCAGCACACCCAAGATGCCAAAATCTGACTCATAGAAGACTACAAGTGTGACATTTATTAGATACAGCCTTTCTAGACTGGTTGCATTTGCTAACTGTTCATTGAAATTAAAACTGAATGCTATTACCTATTCAATTTGAAAAGCTGTTAATACGCCAATAAACAGATGTGCTGGTTAAAAAAAAACCAAAAAACCAAAACCAAACCAACAACAGCAAAACCACCAAAAAACCAACCAAACAAACAAAAAAAACCCCAAAAACAAAACCAGAAAAAAACAGAAAAACAACTAAAACTAAAATAACTCCCCCTGTAATCTTTTCAGTAATTACACAGCAAGAGAAAAACACAGCCAGTAGAAAGCTGCCAATAAAAGACTTAGGAAACCTTCTCAGCTTCAGATTGTCTAGTCTCAAGCCAACCATGGGACATGAATTAAGCAGGTACTTATAGCATCTAGCACACTGGAATTACGCCAATGAGAGGAACCGGGTGGGCATTATAGGAAAGAAATTGAATAACAGTCTTTTTGAAAGACTTTTCAACTTCACAAGAAAAACAGTCATTCTGGCATGATAGTGTAAATATTCCCATCTTGAATGATCAATATGTCTCTGAGGTTCAACTCTTACAAGATGAGAGTGGCTTTCCTACAATATGTATCAGACTGAGTCTGAGAATTCTGGCTTTTCTCAGCACATCCCAGAATGATCCCTTATTTTATTTTGAGTGCCTTAGTTTTAACAGACTAATCCAATTAAGTTTCCAGTCCATAGACCCTCTGAGATTCCCCTCTGCCCCAGTACTACTCAGAACGAGCGAATATTTTTAAATCAAATGGATTTTTGTAAAAGACAATTATTCTGTGCTCCTCAACCTCCAATACCAATCCATTATTTTCTGACCTGTGTTTTTTACTTGCTTAAACCCTCACTAACCACCTGCTCTAACACATTCATCCATTTTGTTAAATTCGAATGTATACTCACTACAGCCATTTACAGGGATACCCCTTCAACATTAAACTCTTTCAAATGAGTTGCATGATATCTGGAGTACAAACAAGCCTTTGAATCAGTTCTGCAAAACAGCAGGGCTTTTTTGTTGACCATGTGTGAGTAGGGACTTTGGGTAATCTTTTCAAACAAGATTTTATTTCTCACTGCTTTTAGAAAAATAAGGCTTAGCATAGTCTGCAGAGCTAATTTTTACAACCAATGAAACCAGGAGATGACTCATGACATACCTGCTTGGTATTGAACTAATACTTAAAAATCAATTGGTTAAATTTTCTTTAATGCATTAATGACTTTCTTTCATTTCATATCCAAATTTATCTAACTCCTTGGCAAAAACTTTTTCAGAAGTATAGTTACAGTCAATATAACTTGAATGTCTTCTTATTGCAGTAATTTTTTAAAACTACATTAATAGGAAACCATTTAAATTAGAACACCTCAGTGATTTGTAAAAAACTTCACAACATATTTTATTATTTCTATTCTAGATGTAACATCATGAAACAAATAGCTGTCACAATCAACCGGAAAGTATGCACCTATACTCTAGATAAAATTTAAAACCTGGAAGTTAATAGATATCTATAATATGAATCTAAATATATTTCAAGACTTATGAAAACAAAATATATTGCAGATGGTTTTTATGTCTATCCTTTGTTGAGCCAGATGATCACCCATAGGCCATTTTTCTGATCATAGACAGAATGGTATGTTGATGGTTATGTTGATGCTTTCTCTCTCCAGCTACCACTGCCTATTTAAATCAGACGTCAATTTGCCATCAACTTTTATAAACATCATCCTTGTCAGAACATCTACAATGAGCTGCTTTGCAACTCACTATTTTATTGATATCTTTCCCATTACTTCAAATAACAACCAACCCTCACAGTCCCATGACACTGATATGGTTCGAAACTGAACTTTTCAAAGCTTTTCCAGCTATCATCCTAAGATGGACATTGAGCAGAGATGTTTCAGGGTTTCAAACTACAAACTGATGGTATCAATGAGCCTACAGTGCCCATTATTAAGAATATCCTGCTCTCTAAACACATAGGGATTTGATGTAGAACTGTCTTTCCTCATAAGATGAGCTATGGAAGTTGCATGTAGAGTTAAGAATATTAAATCAATGCATCTATAAATAGATGTGTATAGATGGGATCCTAAAACACACACAGTTACAAAGGTAATATAATAAATCAAGTCCATTCCAATCTATATTGTCCTATGATTCTGTCACTACAGGGACAAATTCATCTGTTCTACCGGGAAAAAACATAAAAGGATCAACACTGCTGGGTTTCATCCTTCTATTTATATGACAATTCAATGCATCTACTTAAAGATGCATTGCTTACAAAGTGCTGTGGGAAAAAATACTTAAGAGAGATCTTCAAATTTGGGTGGAAAAAAATTTCTTGAGACTAAAAGAAAAATTCTGGGAGACAGAGGAATAGCAAACAACACAGATACTGTGTTACAGAAACTGACTGAAGATACTTAAAAAAATAACACAATCTTTTATTGTAGGAAGAAGCTTGCATAAAGCACAACAGCTCACTGCAATGTGCTAAATACAGGAGTCACTGCATTACTGCTCCACAGTTCACAATTAAACAGGCCCAAAGTGCATAAAGACTTCCTGAAAAACTTACACCTCCAAATGAAGTTTTCTTAAAACTCAAGAAGCTTTTCTAAGGAAAGCAAGTAGCTCCAGTATTTTATGTTCCAGGTACTATTCTTCCCAGTCCATTCTGTTTTAAGACTATTCAAATGCCAGGATGCAGGCACCAATACTTTACTGTACATACATATATCATGATACTAGCTCATAAATTATATAGAATTTCAGAAGGGACGCCTCAGCTACTAAAGAAGTTATTTCTGATGGCAAGCACAGATTTACAAAGAACAAGTAAGTGTGATCTAATTTTTCTTATAGACTTTGTTCAAACTGCTTATTTCTTTGCATGTCTCAAAGCATTGCTAGGATGACCAGTTTGCCACTGGGGAAAAAATGCCGACACTGCCCAGCAGAGCAAGGTAACCTGAATCTATTCTTTCAGAAAACCAAGGATGTGGTGTAATCTTCCCTTACTAACATGTTTAGCTGAAATTGCATTTCCATTATTTGTCATTGTTTGGCTACCTTTGTTACACAATAGCTTCTAGCTCAGGGGCTGTGGATTTCAACTTTTCTTTGAGTTCTGGAGAACAATCATCCTTCCTTTTTGGCGTGGAGCTCTACTAGCTTATCTGGCAAAGCCTCAATGACATTTCCAAGCAGCTGTTCTTTTGGCACTAAGGAGATACATTTTTATAAGTAGTTTTTTTCTTCTGACTGAGTAAAATACTTCCCCACGTTTGCTATCAACAACCTTCATTTACAAGAGCTGGAGATAATG
This sequence comes from Turnix velox, assembly GCA_013400935.1. Lineage (NCBI taxonomy): Eukaryota > Metazoa > Chordata > Aves > Charadriiformes > Turnicidae > Turnix > Turnix velox. Next base: position 85,746 of record VZTY01034146.1, on the reverse strand, counting down.
TTGTTGCAAAGAACATGGGAGCATGACCACCTTCTCTGAGTATATGCCACACTCACTACTGTTTGTAATAGCCAAACAATAGAATCACAGAGATGGAAGGGACATTCAAACACCATCGAATCCAACCCCTCTGCAGTAAACAGGTTGCTCAGATCAGGTTGCTCAGAGACTCACTCATCAAGCCTCATCTTGAATGTCACCAGGGATGGGGCCTACATCAGCTCTCTGGGCAGCCTGTTCCATCATCTCACCATTCTTGTGGACAAGAATGTCTTCCTAATGCCTAATCTAAACCTATTTTCAAATCATTGCCCCTTGTCCTATCATTCCATGCCCCAGCAAACAGCCCCTCCCCAGCTTTCCTGGAGACCCTTCAGGTACTGGTAGGCTGCTCTGAGGTATCTCCAGAGCCCTCCCTGCTTCTCCTGACTGAACAGTCCCAACTCTTTCAGCCTGTCCTCATGTATGCTATCAAAATTCTACAAGACTTCCAGCTTTTCAAAGATCAGATTT
>VZTY01034146.1:71904-82907 GCA_013400935.1 Turnix velox | reverse complement strand
TGAGCCTTCTCTTCTCCAGGCTGAACAACCCCAACTCCTTCAGCCTGTCCTCATAGGGCAGTTGCTCCAACCCTTTGATCATCTTCGTGGCCCTTCTCTGGACCCTCTCCAATAGCTCAATATCCTTCCTGTGTTGAGGGCTCCAGAACTGGACACAATACTCCAGGTGTGGTCTCACCAGTGCCGAGTAGAGGGGTAAAATCACCTCTCTAGACCTGCTGGTCACACTCCTCTTGATGCAACCCAGGATTTGGTTGGCCTTCTTGGCTGCGAGTGCACACTGTTGGCTCATGCTGAGTTTGTCATCAACTGACACACCCAAGTCTTTCTCTACGGAGCTGCACTCAAGCCACTCTCCACCCAGCCTGTATCTGTGCTTGGGATTGCTTCGACCCAGGTGCAGGACCTTGCACTTGGCCTTGTTGAACTTCATGAGGTTGGCTTGGGCCCACCTCTTCATTTGTGCTTGAAGATGTTGAAAAGCCTGTAGGACACTCTATGCCTTCTGTGACAGTGGAATTAAGTACTACAGGGCAAAATATAAAACACTGCTCTCCAGCAGCTACTGCCTCCACAAATAGACACACACATAACTTTTTCAGGCTTCTTCCAGGTGCCTATCTGAAGAAAGGGATGAGGCAGACTACATGTGTTCCACGGAAGCCTAGTAGAAAGGACCACAAACTTCTAGGAAAGCATTTCTAAGCACCTAGAGAAAAGTGAGGTAAGTAATAGCCAGCATGAATTCATCAAGAGAAAGAAAATCCATCCAATCAATTTCATTTCCTCCAACAGCAGGGGAATAGATTCCGTGTACAGGGATGCAGATTTCAATGTTTGATTTCAATGAGGTTATATCGTTTCACATGTTCTTGTAACTGATATATGAAAGCATGACTTACATGAAAGTACTTAATCACAGAACAGGTACAAACCTGGATGGATACTCAGAAAGTTATCAGGGGTTCAGTGCCAAAATCAAAGAACATGATTTACAAAGTTCACTACAGCGCAACACTGCATCTAGTAGCACTCAGTATTTCAGTAATCATTTGGGCAATAGAACAGAGGACAAACACAGTTAACAACATTATGAACTGCAAAAAAAGCTAGAAAACCAGACCTGAGCTCCAAAAATGGTGGAGAAATTACCTAACAAACACAGGTTCTTGCTTCCACATATGGAGAATAAAGGAGTAAAGTTCTAACTTGTAATGCAGCAACACTTTCCATAAAACATGCAAAGCACATATAGCTTACCTGCAAAATGGCAGCACAGATCAGTCCATATTCAGTGAATAGCACTAATTACAGTGATATTCAGTGCCTTGAGCAGTTGTGCATGAGCCTGTACAACTGCTCCTCAGAAATCAACGGCGTATCTTCTCCACTTCTGCAGCAGCTTTCCCCTCTGTGTTTTGCAGGTGCTACATAGAATGTGGCACTAGGAGGACTGAACTTGCTTTGATTCGGTCGCATCAGGAAAAAGAAAGCAGACTGGACTAATCTGTCATGTACTTGTTCTACTGGCACCGTGTACGCTCATACTCCTGATGGTAATGTGCTTATGCAGAAGTTTGTCTCCAGAATCACCACTCGCACAATGATTCCACCATTAGGGATTGTGCCCACTGCTAAAAATCCCTCCTCCTGAAGGGCTTCAAATAAACAAAATACTCCCAAAGAAACAACACGACCGTGAAAAAAAAGATAGATGAACACTCCATGGAGATTAGCTGCCACACAAAATCAACACCAATAAAAGAAATTATACTCCACCATGGAAAATATCTTTTTCTGAATCAAAGTAAGAATTAGGAGACAGTGAAGACACAGATCAAATAATTTGCTAATGATGGCCTGCAATCACCCTGTGGCTTGCTTCTCTTTTCTGCATATCAAGTCCCCCATAGCAAGGCATATTTTGTGACCTTGTTTAAATAGTCCATGACTATATTCTGCCCTGAATTTTATAACCCAGTTTATAGATATTTGTAGTTGGAACTTTGCAGCAGAATCGACACATGTATTTGTTGGATTTTTATAGAAAGATGATGTCACTGTGGTGTCTTTCTGTCAGAGAGCCGTTAAATTCGAGATGCATGTGTTACACAACCCTCAAAAACACTCAGGGTTCAAGCAATACACCCCAAGAGTTCACCAGATAGCTGACACTTCTCCAAAGGGACACCAGTAATGTAACTAACATGACATTAACATAAGCCATAGAGCTTCTAACATCTTACACTACAGAAGAACATCGCAAATGGCGGCAGTGTGCCAGAGCAACCCAGAGCTGAGCTCTGATGCTTGCTATTTAGCTTCAAGCCAACATTAACTTATAACTAGGGGGGGTGGTATAATAGTTAATAGAAACACAAATATTTCTAAAACCCAAAATAGACAATACAGTTACAAGTACAGGCAACAAGATTGAGTGAAAATCCACATTCATGCTATATATCCTAAAAACAGCAGTGGAAGATTCCATTCCATGTGTCTTTCTCTGCACATAGCTGCTGTGCCATGAAACACCCAAGCACCACATTTTGGTTTTGGGATCATTTTTAAATTCTGAAGTCTCTCTCCCACTTTTTACTAAAGAACAGATCAGTTTCTCTCTCTGCATTGTCCAAGTTTTTGGCAGGTACTGAAAAAACGGCTAGTGGGTAACGAACAAAGATTAATTAGACAGGGTAATATTTTTTGTATTTTCTTCTCACATATGATTTGTGTCTTAAAACTTAATACAAAAGGTAGGGGTAGGACTTTTTAATAAGAAATGTGATGGGAGGACTAGAAGTAATGGATGTAAATTGGAAGGGGGTAGATTCAGGCTAGATATAAGAAAGAAATTCTTTACAGTGAGGGTGGTGAAACACTGGGACAGGTTGCCCAGATAGGTTGTGAATGCCCCCTCTCTGGAGGTGTTTAAGGCCAGGCTGGACAAGGCACTGAGCAGCCTGATCTAGTGGGAGGTGTTCCTGCCTATGGCAGGGGGGTTGGAACTCGATGATCTTGAAGGTCCCTTCCAACCTGAACTATTTTAGGATTTGATATGATTCTATGAGCGTACTCTATAGGAAGAGGACAATTACTTAACTAAGTGATAGCTCTCATTATTGTGTCTATTCTCAAATTTGCAGCTGTAGTTCTGTGGTAGGCTACATCTATGTAGATATTGACAGTCTTGGTATCACACTCCTCATTCTTTTACTGTCTATTTATTCCCACTGCTTCCTCTGCAGTAGCTGTAGAGCTTTCCAGACCCCGCAGCAAGCACTCCAAGCATACTATGACAGAAAATAATCATGGTGGAGGGATGGAAAAAAGTTTTTTGCTGGCTTAGAATGGCTAAATTTTTCAGCAACAATGGAGTGAAAAGACAGTGATGGTGACAGGACTAGAGCAGCTAGCTCTGATCATTGTTTCTAAGGGAATCTTTGGCAAAAGCTGACCACCAGAAAACTTCAAGAGCACCGGCTATTGTCTCAGTCCTGCATCACAGTCATCCTCCATTCCTCCCCAGAGCCTGAAGCTTGATTACAATATTGGCAGTTTGTCAGCATGAATAACTCACCTCACTTTCACCGCCTGGCCCTTCTGCCCCCTCCACCTCCAAGCTTTCCTATTTTGATTTTGAATGTAAAGGATGAGCACTGTGGAGCACTGTAGAATCATGTATCCTGCCTCTAAAACTGCAGACATCTCTGAGAGTTCAGAGTTTATGTCCAGCTTGAAGAGGCATGATCACAACATCAGAGAGGTCACTTCAATAAACTGCATAATAGCCTGCCGCTAGTTTAACGAAGGTAATGACTGGTTCTGAGAAGCACTTGTAAGAGCAAGTCCAAGGTCTGACCAAAATTAATCTTAAGATTAACCACAAAGGAGAAGTCCCAGCTGCAGCAGCTACATGCTGAACTTCCACAGAGAGCAGCAGAGAATGGTGGCACATCTCTCTGCTATTATGGACACACGCTGAAAGGAAATTCTGCAGCACAAAAAGCAGAACAGTTGTAACTGCGCCTCACTGAAACCACAACAATGAGCTGAGTGTCAAAATTTTCCAGTATACGTGATATGCACTGCAAACATGTGGAGAATTGCAGACCTCTGGAAAGTACAACAAAACTGATGTTTAGGGAAAAGAGATTTCACTTAGAGAGGCAATACCAAGGTCAAAAGGAAGAGTCTCATCTATGTAAGAGTTTGGAAAAGAAAGCAGTAATGCAATCCAGGAATTATCTCATAATTTTACTCTGCTTTTGATATATTTATCCATGAAACCAGCAACAGTCCATCCTGAAATATCTGGGGTTTTTCTCAAAAATGATGCCCTAATTGAAAGCACTGTTGAGTCTGCTCATATAAAGCAGTAGTTTAGATAAATTTATACTTGAGCTTAAGACTTAGATCAATCATTAAAACAACTATTATAAATTATTCTCTAGCATAGTGATAATTGACTCTCAAAACTTCCCCTAAATTTTCATGCTTTTTCACCAAAAGGGATTTGTAGAATGTCCAAACCACCAGCTGACAGGATGGCAGACAGAAAAACCGTGTTTTGTGTTATGTAGCTAAAAGCATTACAACTTTACCTTGCATCATTAAAAAATCTCTTTGAGCACTTCCTAAACGTTAGCAATAAGTTAAATATGAAGACAGTTTATACAGCCAAAACATGACAAAAAGAATTCTGGATAGACAATGAGAAGGAAAAGATTACAGAAAAAGATTACAGAAATGAGTTTTCAAACTTTAACATAAATGCATATGGTAAATTTCAGGCTACTACCTTGATCTAAATGATAGATTTTCTACCCTCTCCACAACATCACACCTCCTTCACGGTATTATATATCTTTCAAAAGCGAATGTACTGCTCTTCACTCCTCAAGGTCACGTGTTGTCTGATCATACGTGTGTTGATTGACATGAAACCCTTTCTGAACAGCAAAAACTTCTGAGCACAAAGCACTTCTCTTTGTTTCTCTTCTAATCTTTTTGGAAAGGCTTCCCACCTACCAGATCTTGCAGTGAATTCATAACCATTGTGCTTCTGTCAAATCACTGCCTACTGTCATTAAAACTCACCATTACAACCCCATTCTAGGATCAAGCTGAGGGAGAAAAATTCAGCAGAGTACATCCTATTCAAAGACACAGCTTCTCCAGCAACCCAAATTCAGTGTGAACAATTCAAACTCAATGCTTAACAACGTTTCCCACCCATTTTAATAATCTTACTTTCCCTTATGCTGTGCCTGAGCAAAAATCTCTTAGGCGTTTTCAGTTTAATATATTTGAAATATCACCGGCCCATAATAACACTGAAAATTATCTGGATCCTCTACATACATATACATAACATGTAATGCTTTGTCCAGGGAAGGAAAGTGTTTCCTAGGCAAGGCAGTTAAAATAAGTTAAAGACAAAAACAGATGGCTACGATGCAACACACTTCTGCAAACAATCTTCAAGTTAGTGACCTCTCCATTAAAGGGAACCCAAATCAAAGCTAAACACTGACAAATTTATCAGCCAAAGAAAATCCACAGTGTTTCTGAGAGGAGCACTGCTGAATCACACCTCTGCTCAGGTGATAGATAAAAGGCTATTCTACTAGCACACAGAGACACCATGAAGAGGAAGCCCAATGGAAGTCATCACTGGCTTATGAAACTTCATTTTGAGTGATTACATAAGAAATAAAAGAGACGGTGACAGACAGAGTCCATCCCAGTATCTGTTATAAATCAATTTGAACTAACCTCCCACACTCCTACCACAATTCTACCTGCCAAGAACTGTCAAAAACATATATCTTGTTCTTTAATCAGCATGAGAATTGTGGTGGAAATTTACTAGAGACACTGAACTACCAATACAGATCACACAAAGACAGCATATTGCTTCTGTGAGCAGAAAGGTTGTACCTGAATTTCTCACCATCACTGGATTGAAATCATTTTAGTTAACAGGTCTGAAGAAGGGATCCAGCTACTTTTGAGGTTCTTACACAAAGTTGAAAACCAAACAGCGGTCATACAACTTTACAACCTCTGGAAGGTGTGTAAGGGAAGCTAAGAACTTTTTATAAACTAACAAAGCAAAAGGGAATTCACATGAGGACTGTCAAGCTGTTTGGTAGGGTTGGCCTGTTGTAGTAGACTAAGAGAGAAAATGTGAAGGTCCCCCAAGGGACAGCCTGAAGGAGGGAGAAGGCCATGGAGCAGATGGCTGTACTTTCCACACAGATGTCATGTGGGAATGGAAGAGCTGAAAGGCCTCCGGGAAGAATCTATCTATGCCTTGTATGCATTACAGAAAGTAATATTCTTATCCTTGTCTGGAAAATGATCAACAGTTAAAATTAGCTACATATAACTAAATTCTGCCCTCTGATCCACAGATTTGTGTTCACAGCTGAAGAATGTCTGATACTCTGAATAAACCAGTGGAAACTGAAAACTTTCCTCCGCCAGTTTACTGGAAGTGCAGATCACAGTTCAGAGCAGAAACAATTGCCTAACACTTCTATCATGTGTTCCTAAGCAAAGGGCTGTCAGAACTAACACACGGGTTATCGGTGCCAAACGTCAACTGGCAGCACACACCTGAAACAAATCTCCCATAAAAAAGCAGAAATTATGAATCCTTTTGATAAATGCTTTGCATGATCCCACAGGATTAGGGGAAGAGGAAAAGAAGAGGAAAGGAAAAGGAGAGAGAAGGGGAAGGGGAGACATAGAAGAAGAAAAAAAGAAAAATTTATCCCATAACACCTTCCTCTAAGTCTGAAAGGAAAGTATATACATTTCTGCATTTTCGGACTATAATAACAGATCATTAAATCTGGTACAAAGGCAGAAAATCTGTGATCACTCTTGAATTATTTGCTTAAAACACAACAGTATTCTAAGAACTCATAACAAAATAAAGGAGAAAAATTCCAAAAAGTCTTCACAATTTGAATAATTTTATTCAGGTATTTTTGCAAAAGACTTGAACTTATTATGTCTTATTAATAACTACCTGCAAAATAAGTATCCTATGAATATCAAGACATGAAACTCGGGCAGTCATTCCTCTGAGTATTACCCATCATCATAAAAAGGTGGAAAACACATTCATCCAAGCAGTAGAGGAAAAGAAAACTAAAAGCAGGTTGTTTAAATACCACACAAGGTCTCACGCTCTGGGTAACACTGAATAGGTTTACATGACCCATCTAAAGAAGCTTTAATAATCAAACTGACTCTGCCTGTGAACATGCCTTATACCTTGCAAGCCTTTTCCTGTTACAAGGAAGATCCAGCTGTGTGTTGTTACAGTGCATTTTTCATAATGATCCTACAATATGTTCCAGTTTTGCTGGAAAACTGTATTACCCCTGATTTTATTCCAAAAACCACTCCCTCTGATCTCTCCAGCTATGCTAAAATATAGAGACTCCAATTTCAAACTTGCAAAGATATCCAGCAAAACGCTACCCTTACACTGAAACACAGTAGGCAGAATTCTGCTCTGTCCTTTTTTTCTGTGTTGTTACTGGAATGAATCTCTTTCATTTCTGCCAGGCTATGACAACACCCTGGTTTCTGCCACATTCTGAAGAACCCTGTCCTGCACTCTGGAACAAACCCTTCTAACTTGATCTTTCAGTTGCCCAGTGAAAACAGGATGACATTTAAGATGGGGGGGAAGGAGATGAACATAGCAACAAATCCAAGAAAGGAGTGAGCAAGAAGTCCCCAAGGAAGTAATCAGAAAGCAAAAAATGAGCAGGAGTTTTTACTGTTACAGATCTTCATTTGAGAATTAGAACTAACTTCACTCTCCTCATCAAAACCAAAAGAAGTTTCAGAGTTTTGGTTAAGTGTACTAATGGCAAATGGATTTTTATTTTCTAATAACTCTAACTTAAAGTGCAATTTGGCTCTTGAACATTAAAAGCAACTCTGTGGATCAACTAAAGAAGAAATCCTCAGGCCCTGAGAGTTAATCCTTCCAGAGGCCAAATTCTGTTTTTTGGGAAGAAAGCCAGCTACTGAGTTTGGTCATGATATGTCCTGAAGCAGCCCAGTGAACAGCATAGCATGAATACAAAGGGAAGCTAGCTGCAGCCCTACTGCTAACAAGGTACATTCAAAAGAGCAAAAGAGGGTGTTCATTATCAAGGGCACCTTTGCAGTTCCCAGCCATCTCACAAAAGGAAAAGTTTAATGGTCCCATGAGGCCCTTCTTGTACTTGGGGAGAATGATTTCCAAGCTTGGCAATCAACATTGCAAAACACATCCTTAACATACACTTGTACACTTCAGTTGTCGCAAGGCAATTCAGCAAGATAGATCGCACTTTCAGTACTTGCCTATTTACCGCTGTCAATATAAAAACCCAGCCTGTGAGCTGCACTGTTATTAGAGGATTTCTTGTAGGTAAAAGCAACCAGAGGTTCAGCCTTAGCCATATGCAGTGCCCACCTCTGGAAGCAAAGCATTCTGGAGTGCTAACAGTGTGTGTCACGTCTTAGAAGGGGTTCTCTCTCCATTGGTGATGTAGCGTGCCTCCCTATAAAGTAGTACATGTCTGCAGATACTGGGCATCCAACATACAGTGAACTAAGGAATTACCATTTAAATCTCCCTTGCTTGAGCAGAATTTGGCACGGGGAACTTCTCATGTGCCTCAGATAAAGAGCTTTACATGTTTTGTAATGTTTTTAATACAGGATGATGGACAGAAATCAGGAAACAGCTGGCTAGTCAATTACACTTTTAATTAATGTTTCCTTTGATAAGCTGATTAAAGAATCCATTAGATGTGATGAAAAGAACTTGATAATTTTTCAATAAATTATTGCAGGTATTCTTGTGAGATAAACAAAGATGCTTAAACACTGATGATTCTAATATAATAAACAGTGATAATAATTATGCCTTCAATATACAAAATTTTGCTCTCACTGCTTCAACATGAAGCCTCTAATAGTTCTGTTCTAAATGTATGAAAGGGGCCATCCAACAGCAACTATTTCTTAGCCCACCAACCCCACTGAAAAGTTATTAATGAAATTATCTTATGAGGTTCTTTTCTACATTTGTTTAAAAACAAACATTAAGTTTTTAAATTAATAACATTTTATGATACAGTAATTATACATCACAGACTGCTTAAACTGATACATGAAATTCAATTCACTTTTGTAATACCAAAAAGCTACACACACATTATTTGTTGGTTTGGCTGAAGCCCCTAGCCTTTCCTTTAAATACTTTTAGAGACAGCTAATATAAAACTAAGAATCTAATATAACTCCTCTGTGATCAGCACCACTTTATGTCTAAACGACTCAGAGATGTACACACCTTGACTAGGTAGCCATGACATCCTTCTCTCACAATTCTTGCTTCCCCCTCCATCTTTCACCATCATTTTAGGCCCCCAATATAAAATGTCATCCTGTTTTCAATGGGTGACTGAGAGGTCAAGTTAGAGATGTTTTGTTTCAGAGCACAGGGCAAGTGCCAATCACAGTGAAGTTCTGCACAATGTGGCAGAAACCAGAGTGTTATCTTAGCTTGGCAGCAATGAAAGAGAGCAACTCCAGTAACAACACAGAAAATGAAAGGATAGAGCAGAATTCTGCTCACTGAAAATAAAGCTCACAAATCCACACATCATACGAGCAGCTAGAAGTATAATATACTAGAACTATAATATACAGTGACAGTAGAAATATAATGATTAGTCCTTTCACATCAGAGCTGAGATGGTTTGTCTCATCACTGTCCTTACCTTTGCTTTTCATAGCACTTTTGTGTTGAAGATGAGCCACCATATTTCAAAGCCCCTATACTCACACCAGGCTTTCTGTCCATCTTCCACATTATCCCCACAGTTACCAGTCCAAACATAGTACCTGTCTAATGAACCATATGAAATGCAGAGCTCAAGACAGATGCAGATCCCTACTCAAGCACAGCATGCCTGGGCCAAACAAGACAGATCTATTTATGCCACGTAATCAAGAAACCTGTGTGATAGAGACAGCATAAAACTAGGCATCTTAACTGATAACTACCTCCACTCCTCAAGATTATAGGTTCTTTTTTTCATAGAGTTGACAATTTCCACTCTTCCAGGACTTGCAAAATTACATTATGAATTATAAACAACAGATTTCAAAATACACATTCCAAAAAATAATTCAATGCAAATTTATCATAACTGTATTTGATTATGATAGTTAGGAGAGCATTTTTTTCACTTAGGCAACCCAAAGGCATTATAATTCAAATTCTTATGCCAGGTCAAGTCTGCAATCTTGATGTGACTGAGCCCAAATCCTGGCCCATATTGCATTTCTCACATCCAGCCTGGATACATGCTTACTTCCGTTTTCTCAACATTAAGTCCTTTTCAGCTTAGCTTCAAGAATGTATCCTGTATCTTGCTGTCTCTGCACATTTAAAGTCAGAGAACATTCCTCAGCAGCTGAGAAGGACCCCATCTTACTGTCTCTTCACTCTGTGAACCTCTGAGAAATCAAGATGATTGGTTTGTGTTAGCTACACAGTTCCCTGAGCTTCATTCTGACCCCAAGTCTGGCCTAAACAGAACCACAGAACTACGTGCTATCAGGGACTGGAAACGACTGGAAAAGTTCTTTCTCATATTTCTGTGGAATCTCCTGTGTTCCAGCTTGCACCCACTTCCCCATTGGAAGTCACTGAGAAGAGCCTGGCTCCATCCTCCTGACACTCACCCTTTACATATTTATAAACATTAATGAGGTCACCCCTTAGTCTCCTCTTCTCTAAGCTAAAGAGACAAGTTAAAGTTCCCTCAGCCATTCCTCTTAAGGAAGATCTTTCACAGAATCACAGAATGACCCGGCTTGGAAAGGACCTCAAGGATCATGTAGTTCCAACCCCCCTGCCTAGCAGGGCCACCAAACAAACACATTTACTAGATCAGGTTGCCCAGGGCCCC
>VZTY01034146.1:49911-71528 GCA_013400935.1 Turnix velox | reverse complement strand
ACTCCTCCCAGCCTGTACAGGTGCCTGGGGTTCTTCCGGCCCAAGTGCATAACCTTGCACTTTGCTGTGTTGAACCTCATTAGGTTCACCTGAGCCCAGCTTTCCAGCCTGTCGAGGTCCCTCTGAATGGCATCCCTTCCTTCCACTGTATCAATCACACCACTCAGCTTGGTGTCATCAGCAAACTTGCTGAGGGTGCACTCAATTCCCTCATCGATGTCATTAATAAAGATGTTAAAAAGCACCGGTCCCAAGACAGACCCTTGGGGGACACCGCTCATTACCGACCTCCACCTGGACATAGAGCCATTGACCACCACCCTCTGTCTGCGACCTTTCAACCAATTGCTTATCCATCTAGTTGTCCACCCATCAAATCCACTTCCCTCCAATTTGGAGATAAGGATGTAGTGGGGGACCATGTCAAAAGCCTAGCTCTAGCATAAAAATCTCATATTTATACAGCATCAGAAGTAGCCTATCAGCAAAGCAAACCACAGAATCCTAGAATGGTTTAGGGTAGAAGGGACCATAAAGATCAACTAGTTCCAATTAATTTGTAAATGTTCCCTTCTTTGAATAACAGTTGCATCATCTGAAAGCTGAAAATTAAATTAGTAACATGAATCACATGAGAGTAACAATGTCTTCTGGATATTTTGGTTCTTTGAAACTTTTATGTCAATGACCTCTATCTCAAGCTAAAAGAAATCCAAATGTAAATCAGAATTGTTCCCTTAAATTAGAACTATGGAACTTGGAAATTTATTACCACACTCTACCAAGTAACTTAATGCAGCTACTCTCCTCACAGGTTATCTCCGGAAAATCTGTTGCTTCCATCCCTTTTCTTCCTAGGACCACCTCTGGCCTGGTGATGCCACCTCCTGGAGGACAGAGGAGAAGGGACCCAGGCTCCGATCTTGGTTTGCAACTGAGCTCCAGCACCTTTCCTGACTGAGAAACTTCGACAGCTGCTATGAATAGTCAACAGTATATAACTATATACAGTAAGAAATAAGCAAGTGCAGACTTTTGGAGAGGCTTATTCGGGCACACACCTTCACTTTTTCCTCGAGGAATTTAAAAAAAAATACACGGGCTGGGCAAAGCCTGCAAAAATCAGCTGCTGCTGTACCAAGCAATGCTAACACTTTTTATCTAATATAGTTAAGAATCCTCTCTACCACATACAGACACAGTTCTTTGTAACTGCCTTCTCACATTTTCCTAGTGATAACTCTGCATGTGTGGAACAGCAAATTCATCTCAAGCATGCCGTGTGCCTCTATGTGTCCCAAATTAAGGAGGGACAGTAAAGAGGCAATGGTGAAGTAGACTTCGCACAGAAGCAATCTGAAGATACTTAATCCCTGTGCTTCCCTGTCCTGAAATGCCATAGAAGACCATAACAAGCCACAGTATTGAGAACAGCACGTTTCATGACTGGAATAAGATAAAAAAAAAAAAAAAAACACAAACCTGCCCCACAATACTTTCAGGTAATTACATGATTCGATAAGACTATTGAGAAGTTCCTTCCTCTACATCTATACAAAAAAGTAAGCTACAGCATGATCAGTGTCCTTCAAGCAGGTCTCAACAGCTGAGTTGCTCAGGCCATGAACTGGATTATTAGTAGTGCAAACAGCCTCTTTAGTCAGTAAACATCTGTTCAGTGATGCATTTGGCTTTCCATATTTACAGAAAACAGCTCACATGCTGGTTTTGTACTTTACGTGCTCTTATCCCGCTGCAAATTCAACTGCTTGTAGCTCCCATTTATACAAAACATTCTCAAGATGCTTGTCACAGCTTGCCTTTCACTTAAAAATTCATGGGAATATTACAAACTATACAAACCATGAAAGCACTGTTTTTTAAGATAACTAACCCTTCAGATACTTTTCACTCCTCCATTCAGCAATTTTGTTTGCAGTACTCTACTCCCACTGTAACCATTTGTTGTCTTGTTTTTGACAATACAAGCCTGTCTTTCCTTGCTTACCTACAAACTTTCTGGAGCTGAGTTCCATAAATACATGCATATAATTGTGTACACATAACTATACTAAAGCACCCTGCAAATTCAGTAGGCATTAGCCACATGTAAAGATCTACAAAATTAAAATAATTTTATATTAATTCACAATAATTCACTGAGTTCACCACAGCTGAGCTTCTACTCTTCGACTGATGATACAAATCCCTAACTATATCCAGAAGAACAATTTGCAATAAACAGCACTATTAACCAATGCACATAATAAATTGATGATAGGTCGCTCCTATGCAATTTACAAGTTGATTTTAAAAGGCAGCTGTAATTCCCATTTCAAGAAGATCTAAGCACTGTATTCTACAGTGGCACTACACATAGTGAAATGAAAGAGCTAAAAGAAATCTCTCATTACAGATTTCTAATTAACTACAATCAGGGGGCAGGATGATATGAAGCAACCAATCAGCAGGTCAAATATTTCTCTCAAGTATATCAGACACTGGAGTAATCTTCCCAAAGATGTGGTGGATTCCCCAACATAAGCCACTTTAAAGATACAGCTGGACAGGGTGCTGTCTTGCCTAGACTACACTTTTGCTAAGAAATGTTGGACCAGATGATCCTTCAGGTCCCTTCCAATTGGCAAACTATATAGAATATCACCATCAGTACATCACATCTAATGCTCTGGGCTGGTAAGAGATAACAAGACTAAAAGTAGCTTAGAAGTTGAAGGCAAAAATCACTGCTGATATGGAAGGGGTATCACCACTGCACTGGCCTAGTATAAACAGATGATATTTCCAAAGGTCCTCAAACACAAAGAAAGTCAGCATTGCATGTAATGATGGAGCATCAGCTACTAGAAATTTGGCCTGGGAGCAATTTTATCATATCAGTGAGCGGGAAGGATGATTTCAGTTCTTAACAACTTGAGAGAGAAAGGAATTCCAGGGAGCAAATTCCAAGCCACAGACAATGCAGCAGTACTCAAGTGGAAACAGAAACATGAATGCAATAATTAGAAGAAAAAAAAATCTTAAATTTATCACAGGGAAACAAACAGCAGAATGAGCTTCAGTTTAAACAAAGCAGCTCTCAACACTTTCTCCCAGATTACAGGCCCAAGCTAGTAGGAGGAAGACATAATGTTCTTTGAGCAAAAGAAAGTAAAAAACCAGTGGGATAGACAGGTTTGTTAATGCACCATCCAGGTTTGAGATTGCTGCTTAGACATCAAGACAGACATACGAAGAAAAAAAACCAAAATAAGATAGCACAGACTTGAGTGGAATGATGATTTTGGAGTTGAAAGAGAAGAATTTGTGATGGGTATGTTTTTACATGGCATCAAAGAATGCTACAGAAAAAACATTACTAGTGTTCCCATAAAAAAAGAGCACATGGGGAAAAAAGTAACATAAAGAGGAGCACTGAGGCACTCTTAAGATATGCTGGACAGAAAGACAGAACATACCTTTTTTTTCAATGAAACAGAAAAGGCTAGTAAGAGGAAAAGTAAGGAGAACCAAAAGGGAAAGGCTCCTCAAAACTGATTTCAGAAAGACCAGGACAGGCAAACTCTTACAGCAGTAAATATATTAAGAAGGAGGTATATCAGCCCTTGACCAGGAAAATCTCAGAATATAACACTGACTGTAAATACTGCATATATTTTATTTGAAGGCAGAACATTTTATTAGTCATCTAGAAAAATGGAAACTAAAAGGATTAAAGGATTTTCCTACAGCAAGGTCAGCACTCACAAACAGATGTTGCTAACTGAACAGGACAGTACCCACCAGAACAGTTTGTTCTGAGCCAGTTTCCATAACTGACTTTAATTTAGTCCTTGCTTCTGAAGGAACGATCTCCAGCAAAGCTGACCTTGAGTTCACCATCCTTGAATAGTACTTTCTAGCCATTAAGTATGTCCTTGAATAGTACCTTCTAGTTACTAATTTTCATGGACAACATCTGCCATTAGGAGCATTACATTTACCACCCAAAACAGCAACATGCTAGAAGCAAGCAAAAATTATACCATGCCATGTTTCAATACATTTACTTCCTCAAGTTTTACATTTCCAAGGGGCAAAGTCAGTAAATTGTTACAAATCTACACAATTTGAAGCTATGTTTGAATCTCACTCAGTTCTGTAAAAATCACAGTTCAATCCAAAAGGTTAAACAAAAATCTTTACAAAAACATAGATGCAACTAACTTCATTTAAATGAGTGGTAAAATCCCTACTGATTAAGGCTTCAGTGTTTCCCCATCACCACAAGTATGCAATTTAACTAAACTGGCTTTGTACTAACCCAATTAAAACTCAACTGTATGAAGAAATCAAACAGCTAAATCATATCATTACAGTACTTTGCTTATTGCACATTAGGTTAATGCCTTACCTAAGCATGGAGAACTTCAAAACCATGGCCAAAACTTCCACTTACAATGCAGACTACCTTCCTCAAACTGCTGTGTATTTCATTTGTACTTTCATACCTGACTCAAATCCCTTTACAACTGCTATGCATTAATCCAGCAAAATAATTTCTACCACAATGAAGTGCTTATGAGGCTTAAACAGCAGCTCTTGGTGACTGACAACCACATTCAAACACTAAAACCTTTCAGATTACATATTTCGCTGCTGTTTCTGGCAAAAACAAATTTGGAACTGCAGCATTCTGCCACTCAGTTGTTTTTTTCCTTCTGCGAGTGTTCTTTGATGCAGACTTAGCTGTGAAAATGTTCACTACTGAAAGAGAAGTATCAGCAAGTAGTGTCAATGACACAGTTAAGCCTGCACATAACTGAGATGGCAAAGACAAAAGAACAAGGCAGGAATATGTACACTATTTATGCAAAGAGGACATTGCATTTAAAAAAAAAAAAGAAACTTAAGGAAAGTACATGGAGACCCTAATTTCTGTCAATGTAACCAGGCATTGAACCAGATTATACCTGCTATCATAAGCTGTTCACTAAATTGTTTATTTTTTTAATAACCGTCAGCAGAGTCCTCACGCTGAAGAAGCCACATCCTCTTCGTCACTCAGTGCAAAGTTCTATAACACAACATCTAAAACTAAATCATGGCCTGAGTTATGCAGATAATTGCACTCAGGTGCAATTTTTCATGCAAGGAGAAAGAACCTTCCTTCTCTGCTTCTAACTACTCCAAGCTGTACAATTCCTGGGACTATTTCTCTCTCCCACTTGTACCCCACTTTTATAAATTCAGTGGTTTTCTGATGCTTTACAAATACACATAGAGATAAGAAGCTGTTTTGAAATACAAAATCAAGGTTTTCACTGTTTTAGTCAGAAAATTCTTCCAAAAGACTAAAGAATACTCTTTTCCCAGTTTATGAATGGTTCTAACCCAGAGTTACTAGAAAAGAGCAGATAAAGAATGAAATTACAGGTAATAACCAAAGCCAAATACTTAATATGCATTAAAATAATATTACTGCCTGTATCAAAGTATTTCTATAAAAACTGGAATCCAGTTTAAAGCAAGCAGCAAGGAAAGAGCAAGAAAGCAGCATTTCTGCATCACTTAAACTAAACATGTCAGGGCCCTCTAGTGGTTAAATCTTTGATTTGAGAAAATCCATGAAGACTTGGATTTTGAAATTATGTTACTAGAACATACTGAAGTAACACTCCTATGCAATTAAGAATGTTACGCTGGACAGATACCTATTAATTTACCATAAAGGGGAAAAAAAACCCTCTTAAAAATTAATATCTAGAAACAAGAAAAAAATGCAACTGCTCCCTAAAACCTTCATCAAAGTTACCTTAATGTGCAACTTAACTACTTGTTTCTGAAAAACACACTTGCTTGGTTGCTTTATACCATCATTTGAATTTCCTCTGGCATCATAAAACTGCCAGTGCAACATTAACAATTTCAAAAAATAACAAAACCAAATAAAGCAAAAAAAACCCAAACCACAAGAATTATTCACCTTCATCACAGTATATTTAGAAACTTTTACAGCATACTCCTAAAGAACTGATTTACAAAAGAGAAATTATCGAAGTGAAAGGATTAACAAGACAAAAATGTACACCTATTGGCAATCAGAGTAAGTTTTACTTTCCAGTCTGGTTTTTTATCTGCCCATGTCTTAACAAGCCACTTTGCTGCAAGAAAATACATCAGTATTTTTTTGCTTACTATATCTAATAGGAGTTGATATTTTAAAATTCTTATGGCTTTGCAGCACATATGTGAGCTAAGGCAACAGAAGCCAGGTATGACCAAAGCACATTTCACTACAAGCATAAGCATTGCAACACCTCTGAAGAATGAATACATGTCTCTATGATAATGAATAGACCACTATCACAGTCTCCAACTTCTTAAGATCCGTAACATCAAATCAGTTTTCAGTTACTCCTCTCAGTCATACCTGTTTTAAACACATGCCTTTGAAAGCCTTATAGCTGACAACAGCAACATCTGTTCATCCTGGAGAAGGCTCCAGGGATAGCAACCTACAAGGACCTGAATGGGACTACAAGAAAGCTGATGAGGGAATATTTGTCAGAACATGCAGCAATACCATACCCCATGTAGGGTGAGGGGCTGTGGTTTTAAACTAGAGTAGGGCAGGTTTACATTGGACATTAAGAAGAAGTTCTTCACTGTGAGGGTGGTGAAGAACTGCCACAGGCTGCCCTGAGAGGAGGTGGAGGCCTTGGAGACATTCAAAGACAGGCTTGCTGAGGCTCTGAGCAACTTCATCTAGTGCAGGATGTCCATGTCCACTGCATGGGGGTTGGACTAAATGCCCTTTGAAGGTCCCTTCCAACTCAGCTCTTCCTGATGACTGCCTAATTACTAATATGTGTCAATATTCACTTTTTTTTTCCTTTATCCATAAAAGAGGAGTACGCTGGCAAGTGGGGAAATTAATACCTGAGTAGCTCACTACTTAAGCACCTCAATCATCTGGAGCATTAGAAGCATCTGCAAGAGCTCACAAGTTCATCATGTATGTTCAGAGGATTGCTTTATCCTTTACCTATCATCCTACAAAGTACAACCTGCTCTGTCTTTGTTCCACACTAAAACTGACAGAAAACAAGCACCACAGAGATATACAGAGAGCTCCAAATATAAATAGATTATCAAACTCAACACTTCCAATTCTGTATCCAAGTTCAAGCCAGTACATAACAGTACAAACAGCACAAAACACCAGTTGCAGTACTTTTCTGTATATATCTTTAGTAATGGAAAAAGGTTCAATGCCTTCAGAAATCTCAAGATTATAACAAAAAGGAAAAGCAGCCACAGAACACTACTTTTGAGTAGTGAAATAAATCCTGTGTATCACATGGTTGAGAGTGTGGGAGCAAGACGATCCAAATGAAAATAACAAATGTTTAAGCACATAAAATTGTTGTATGCTTCAGATAAATACCATGAACTTCAGCCTAAATACAATTCATAAACAAGAACCCAGAGCAATAGCCAGATTTGGGGAATTTTCAATCCAGCAGCAAACTCCAGACATTCTGACATTTATGGAACTATATATCAAGGGTTGCTTATGGGTCTAAACTCCATCAATAACTATGCAGTAATTAAAAAACAATGAAAAAAAAAAACAAACCACAAAAGAATAGAATCTCCAAAAAACATACTTCATGGAGGTTATACTGTTGATGAGCTTTTCAGATTGATCTGACAAGCTGGATGGAAGTATTATTTCAACTGGCTGCAGTCGTAAAATACGACTCTCTAATTCTAAGCGAGATGCACGGTCCCGAAAGCTGTCAAAAATCACTTCCCCAGTAGTTGGCTGGACTGCCTGTCAAATAATAAAAAAATATGAGCACTGAATATTCAAATTCTATGGGAGTGTTTCAGTGATTCAAACTGTTAAGCCAGAGAGAAAATATTGGATGTATAGCACAAAATTATATAGCACCCACACGCATAGTCAAAGTTGCAGATCAAATATGTAATTGAATTTTTCAAATCTAAGATAAAATTTCAAAAGACTACCCAAATTTTGTCTCATTAAATTGCAACAACGTCTAAAAAATATAGATGTCCTCTAGTTATCATCCATCCATAAGTGGTTAACTCTTATTACTTAGTAGATCTATATACTTGGAAGTTAATGGAAGGTACACACAAAATTCAGCCTGTAACTATCACCCTGCTACAGCTTTAGTCGTTCTCTCCCAGCTGCAGTGAGACAATCAAATACTAGCAAAAATCAAGATACTTTTACATTAACCAATTACCAGCAGACTGGGCTTAAATTATCACTGTGCTTTGACAGATAAATAGTCCTAGTTTTATGCTTCACCACTGAAGAAAATACAAATCCAAAGAGTAAACGGTAAAAACGCTTTTTACCTCTAAAGAACAAAATTTTGTAGAGGTAAAAAAGTACTCCTAAGCTTTAAAATACTGACTATGAAGATATTTAACCTTCAGAATTAGGAGAGCATCTGAACTGATGATTTTCTAGTATCTAGGTAAAACATAGCTACCTTTTCAAGAGATACAGGAACAGAAGCAGTATCTGAAATACTCAATTATCAGCTCCAGACCTTTTCTGTAATTTTCAATATAAGTATGGTTTACATACTTATCTTAGCTAAATTACACATTGTTATAATAAAAAGAAAGATCCTGAAGATGGAACAATTATGAATTTAAGAGATAAACACCCACTCCTCAAACAAAATATAACCCAAAACACCCACAAAAACTCTAAAATACTGATTTCCCTGTGATAATGACTTACCATAATACCAATGACAATGTCACCTTTCTTCCTGTCTTTCAAGTTTTCTCCGTTTTCACAGATACAGAGGAGGTAGTTATCAGGGACATCTGTTGTTACCTCTTCAACATCTACAGAATCATTCAGCTTCAGCAAAGGGTTCACATGTAACAAGTGTTAAAAAAAACCCCAACAATTCAGACTATTCACAGGTGCTTTGAGACCTGAGTCCTTCTCAAAGTTGCAAAGGGTCCTCTAGACTAAAGCATTATTTGGACTTCTACTAATTTGACTCATACTATTACTTCAGTGAACTTCAGATGACTGTCAGCCTGAGGACTGAATTCAGCAGGCAGCAAGGCAGGCAGATGCACGATGCAGGGATTTCACAGCCCATGCAAAGGCTATTTTTGGCTCTCTGTGGGTCTCCCCTATTCATTCAACTGCAGCTACACAAAAAGTTAAACCAGAAGCTGATTCTGCACGTGGGCTACTCCATTTTGAGTTAATATCTATAAATCACCCACACCTAGCAGAAAAAACCTAAATGCACTAGGTATGCAGTGGCTGAAAAGTCAATCTTGCTGCAGGTCCATCCACCAGGTTGGGTCATACTGCAGAGCCTGCTTTCACCAAGTCTGCCAATTGCTACAGGACAGTCAGTAAGTACACCAGAAGTTTGCCAAGAAAACTCAGATTTTCAGATCAGATGTTTCTTTTATTTAAGTGCAACTTCTGAAGGATTTATCTAACAATCTTTTTAGCTCTACTTAGTACAAGTTTGAAATCAAAGAAAACACAAGGTAGATAAGAAACCAGAAAATAGAAACCAGAAAGAAATTATGAAAATCACTGTTAAAAGCTGTTTCTATCTCATTTTTGCATTTTCTTTGTTACAACAGACAGGAATTAATTACCTAACTACATTTTTAACTGTCCATGATTTTATCACTTTCTTGTCAATTCAACCAAACTGTGGACAACAAACAATCAATTGTTCTTCCTTCGCACATTTATGAGTCACTAATACTGCCCATACTCAATCTGGTGAAACACTTAGTTGAAAGTCCAGATCTGTAAACTTGGGAAGTTCACAAGACTTCAGAAAACAACTACAGCAAATACAAGCTCTCTTCTCCCACTGTAAACCTAAAGCCTTGAAGAGATTAAATTCTTGATAAAGTCACCACCTTGTTTAAGTAAAACATGAAGTAAAAGGAACTTGTGTTTTCTGACACCACTTTTCAGTGTCAGCCACTGGCTAATTATGTTTCATCCAGGTGGTAATACAAGAAGTATGTCATCTCATACGCCAAAGACTATTCTGAAACCAAATTGATTTGAAAAGGATATCCTCTCCAATAAGCGTAGACTTTGTGTAGAGAGCAGTCAGTTTCCTGCTGAATAGAGAACTTTTATTTTCTCCAGCAGCCTTCAGTGCTGCAGTTTCCATTTGTTTTATTACTCCAACCTATAGGCACACAAACAAGAAACAAAGTTAGGACCACTAGACATGATTTTACCTTTATTTTACTACTTCAGTGATCTTTTAAGACGTGCAAACAGAAAGTACTTCATTAAAGCTGAACTTGAAGGGCAGCAGATATCATCGATCCTACTAATGAGACCGTAAGGCACAGCTTTTTCTTGTGCTCTGTCTACTTCTAGGTGCCCTCTCAACTTCTGCCCTGTACTTCTTGTGCTTTTTTGAAACAATGAGGCTAGAGTACACCACTGGCCAGAGAACAGTTGCTACAGCCAATTGAAATTCAACATTTTTTCTAATCAGCAGGAAAAAAAAGTATCCAAAGAAAGCTACAGATTTTGAGGTACAACAATAGAAGGAGGAAGAAACAAAATGAGAGAGAGGGTATACAAATTTCTATTTACTACATGCAAAGGCTTGATAAAAAAAAAGAGAGAAAGAACTGTTCTGAAAAACATGAAAATTTTCTGTGTAACAGAGGAAGATCACATGTACTTAAATTTGATGACTGTAAGAATAGAGAAACTGAAAAAAAAGTTAGCCATTTTAATTGCGAAAGCAGGTGATAACGAGTTTCCCACTTCTCAGTTCAAGTAAGACTCTGGTATAGCAAGAGCAAGTTATTTTGGTTCCATTGTGTTCTTAACGTCATTTAATAGAAACCTATCTCTGGCTAACCTTATATCCTTTTGCCACAAGGCGCCGCACATGGACAAACAGTCGGTGAGTGGGTATACTGGCAGTCATGAAGTTATGATCTGGATGACAAGAAATGTTCAGTTCTTTAGCCGCAATCTGCAAAGTACAAGAGGAAGAGTCAACCAACAGTTCAAAACAAAATACACAGAGCTCGTTTCTATGACAACGTTGATGCACCACAATTAAAAGTGCCAGAAAGAAAAACATTACAGAAGATGCCCAGGGAGCTAGGGTCCTCCATCCTCCTGTCCCAGCATGTGGTCACAAACATGGACTTCAGTATCAAAAACTTCATATTCCAGATTATTATGCTGTGCCTTGATCTTTATCCCTATGAGGCAAACCACCTACACAGCACAGACACAGCTTCCACAACGAAGCTCAACAAAAGGTCAAATCATTTTCAAGGCACCAACAACACAGACAGAATGGAGTTATTACAACTGTGATTATAAAGGTGAAATTAAGCTAACTAATAAATTAAAATGTTGAAAAAAATCAATATCAGACATCAGGAAAACACTTTATAGAAAAACAATAACATGACTTACTAAAATCTGATTTTATAGCATGATTTGTATTTGCTGTTCTGCCTCTTGGTGTTCAATAACTAGGGAAAGTCTCCAGCCAAACACTGAATCCTGTATTTGGATAATGTTTTCCTGTTTATGGACTGTAAGTGCAGCAACCAAGTAGACAAATTATATAGTACAAACTTGATAGGGAAAATTCATTGCCAGTAACTAAAAGCTTTTCACTCATCTCTAGTACTGAAATCAATGGCTAAATTTGTAGCAGTAATTCTGGTACATATAAACTCATCATGAACCATTTATGAACCGCCACTTTAAAAATAATTTTTGTTGCTAAGTACTTTTTTCATCTTGCATTATATATTTTCAAGTATTTACAAAAAAAAAAAAACACAAAAAATTTATGACCTCAAAGATTTTTTCTGGAAGTGTTCATAGACATAGCACAGCACTAATTAAATGTAAGCACCTTTCCATAACCCAGAAAAAAATTACCTCTGCATCTTCTCCAAAGAAGCGATATTTGTATCCACATTCCACACACAAAACAGCATCTTTATATTGTTTTTTCAGTTCTATGAACTGAAGTTCTAGTGGAGTGTAAATGCTTTTGGTTCTCTTATTAACATTTGTATCTGAAGTATTTTCATAAGACTTCAGAGAAAACTGACTAAGATCATGGCGTAACTCCTCCTGTAAATAAAAGGCATAAAATATTAGCTAGGAATCAAGAAATAAACCAGTTTCTTCTGCAGACCTTGTTTTACGTTGAACTTAGAGCTAAAGTCTGTTCTCGCAGTAAGCAGCCTCAAGCATGGCAGCTAAACTATTAAAATGGGATATACAGAATATAGTTTATTTGGAATTAAAAAGTCATGAAAGTCAAAGATTTTGCATTATTACTCCACTTGCTTTGCAGCAGTCCTTAGTCATCTCAGCTGAAAACAGATCGCTACTGTATCATAAGCTCACAAAACACAGAATAAGAGACAGGCTGCAAAGACTAGGCAGTCTAAACTGGCCAGATACTAAAATAAGGATGAATTACCACTCCAACTTACAGATGAGAAACTGTGGTGCAGAGAGATTATTGATGTTGCAAAAAAGCACAGTAAATTAAGATACAAACCCATTCAGTGAGTCTCAGT
Source organism: Turnix velox (assembly GCA_013400935.1). Lineage (NCBI taxonomy): Eukaryota > Metazoa > Chordata > Aves > Charadriiformes > Turnicidae > Turnix > Turnix velox. The sequence goes on along the minus strand of VZTY01034146.1, from coordinate 58,892 downwards.
TCACTGTCACAAGAACCAAAATGGTATTTTTTCTCCAGCCTTCCTTCCTACATAAGCTCAGCTAATCTCTGAAAACAATTTATTTTTATACACAGAAAATCTGTATTTGTTTCTAAACCCCTTAACAATTAAGGCTTCAATCCCTCTCCTTCTGCAGTTTATCATTTCCAATGACATTAATGCAGCCCTTGTTAGCCAAGCAGCTACAGCTCTACAACTTTGCTCCACTCTGTACTCTAAGGAGACTGATACATTCTGTCTTTCAGAAGCACAGTAACAAACACTGATGAAGAGCACCTCACATCACAATACAAAGTAATGATGAAATTATATTGAAAAACAAAAAAAAAAAGACAACACAAAAATTTTTTAAAGGATACAATTACACAAAACATGACTAATCGGGCTGTGCCCTAACTTTCTGTATGTGCAAATAAACCCAGTAAACTTCTAACCACCTGTACCATCTAGGTTACAAGGCACAAAGTCAGCAGCCTCTTTACAAGCAATGGTTGGACTGCGAACTGGCTGAAGGAAGAAGACAGAAAATTGTGGTCAATGGAACAGAGGCCAGCTGGAGGTCTGTGTCCAGTAGAGTCCCTCAAGAATCAGTACTGGGATCAGTACTGTTCAATATATTCATCAATGAATTAGCTGAGGGACTAGAGTGCACTGTCAGTAAGTTTGCTGATGGCACAAAGCCAGAAGAGAGGCAGACATGCTGGAAGTCTGTGCTGCCATCCAGTGAGACCTAGACAGGCTGGAGAGGAATTCAATTAAACACAACAAGAGCAAGTGTTAAGTCTTGCATCTGGGTAAGAACAAACCTAGCTATCAGCGGAAGTCGGGTACTGAGCTCTTTGAGAACAGTGTAGGGGGAAAGGACCTGGGGGTCCTGGTGGATCGCAGGATGACCAAGAGCCAGCAATATGCCCTTGTGGCCAAGAAGGCCAGTGGGATTCTAGGGTGTATTGGAAAGGGCATCGTTAGTAGGTAAAGAAAGGTGTTCCTTCACCTCTACTCTGCTTCTACTCTGCCCTGATGAGACCACATCTGGAATATTTTGTCCAGTTCTGGGGCTCACAGTTCAAGAAGGACAGAGAACTGCTTGAGAGAGTCCAGCACAGAGACACAGAGACAATGAAAGGATTGGAGCATCTCCCATATGAGGAAAGGCTGAGGGAGTTGGCTCCCTTTAGCTAGGAGGAAAGGAGACTGAAGCTTGACCTCATTAATGCCTATAAATATGTAAAGGGTGAGTGCCTTGAGGATGGAGCCAGGTTCTCCGTGACATCAAATGACAAGACAAGGGGCAATGGGTGCAAGCTGGAACATAGAATTCTGATTCCACATTAACAAAGAAAGAACTTTTTCACAGTGAGGATGACAGAACGCTGGAACAGGCTGCCCATAGAGAGTGTAGATTCTTCTTTCCTGGAGACATTCAAAACCTCTCCTGATGTGTTCCTGTGTGACCTGATCTAGGTGCTTCTGCTCCAGCAGGGGGATTGGACTAAATGAACTCTTCCAATCCCTGACTTTCTGCAATTCTGTGAATGGTAACTCAGAAGAAATGAGGTACTACAGATAACATACTTTGGGTCTTTTGGGCATGAAGAATGCAGTTAGGACACAATGGGGAAAAAAGAACACTTAGCTGTATCATCAACAGTAAGTTGCAGATTTCCTAGAATCAAGGGATGACCCATTTCACAAGCAGACAATACGGCCCAGCACAAACAAAGCTGTGCAATGCCTAGAACTCAGGTGACCACAGGAGCTGAGGTGCGTCTATAGCAAAATCCTCAACCAAAGAATACAGCAGTCTTCTTCAATTCAAGGTCTACATTAACCCAGCAGTATGACCTCAACTCATTTGAAAGAGAAAATTGTTGTGACTAAGTATGCAGAATAAGGTCATAAAAATGAAGTAAAAGAAGTTAAAAGCACACATGGAAATCAAACCCTTAGGGAAGGTAGTAAGCAGCTCAGAGAAGTTAAAAGGGTATTACTTATATGAAAAGGTTTTAACTTGAATTAAAAAACAAGATACAAACATCTGAGATCGGTTATTCCAAGGAAGGCAGGTCAGCCCGTCCCCAGCTTGACTGCCTGGCCAGCACAGACTCAGGAGATATCTGATAAAGAAAGATGATATGAATGCTTTGCCAAACACCTTATGAGTACTCAATGAGTATCTTAAGTAAGAAAGAATTGCTCTTTACTTTTACTTCACATATATCACAAGTGGTGGAGGCCCCATCCCTAGAGATATTCAAGGTCAGGCATGACAAGTCTCTTTGCAACCTTTCCGGTGCAGAATGTCCCTGCTCACTGCAGGGGGTTGGACCCAATGACCTTTAAAGGTCTCTTCAAGATCTATGATTCCATGATCTTGCTTGCATAAACTCTCTGCACATGGTTCAAGATGCCCTTCCTTATAATCTAGCATGAGAGGGTTAACCTGTCAATAACACAGTCTGTAACCACTAAACCCAAGTGTTGTTCAGCAACAGGCTTCTAAGTATATGAATAAGCAGTGGCAATGCTGCTATAAAAAGCACACTGGCATTAGTGCTTTGGAAACCAGTTTTCTAATAGGAAGGCAGAAATACTGCAGCAGCTGATACATGAAAGATTAACAAACACATCCTTTCAAAGATACAGAGAATCCAGAGTCCTGCAGAAGCAACTACTTGAGGCCCACAGCTTGGGGGAGGGAGAGGGGTACATGCCTTTGCTCATCAAACATGTACTTCAACTGCAGTTACTGTAACACACAAATTTTCAATCTATGCCAACTACAAGCTGCCTCCAGAGTAACAAAAGAGACAGACATTACAGTAAAAGAAAAAAACCTCTCCACATGTATTTCACATACATACATTAAAATCACACATTTTAGTTTCTGCACCAAGAAATAGTTCTCAGGCATCTGCAAGTCACGCTGAAGCATGATACATAGATTAAATTAACAAGAGCAGCATACAGTGTTAAGTTATGCAGAAGATCAAAGAGTCAGAAATAATGAAGTTCCAGACAGTTATGGGCTTGAAAAAGAGGGACAAAGAAATCAATTTTCTGTGTTCTCCAACTAGCCAAATCTACATAATCCCAATCCCTCATCTATGCAATCCAAATTATCACAACAGAGATCTCTTGCAACAAACTGCTTGTTTCACTATTCTTTTGACACCATGGTCCTGCAACCCATTAGACACCCCAATTTAAGGTCATGACCTTCAGACAGAGAAAGTCACATCACTTATACAACCTCTCATGCAAACTCCTTCCTCCAAAAAGCCAGTCATAAAGCTTCAGTTGAGCTACAATGCAGCAATACTACAGTCAGCCACAAGATGCCTTTTAGGACTTGAATGTTTCCAACCTAGCAAAATGAGCTCAAAACCCAACCAATTAACTGATGTTAATCGTCCCCATAATAAAGGGAGAAGTAAGGTAATACACTCTAACTAACTTGCACCACAGGGACCGTAACGATAATTTTTCACAGGAAATAGGAAGATACCCCTATCTTCTGCATAAACACATAAAGTGATGTCTTTAGTAGTTACTTTAACAGCAACAGGACTAAACTACATTTCAGTAATAATTCCAAGACATTTCTGCAGAAAAAGGCTGTTACAAATCTTACACCTCTATCACACTGGACAAAACTGAAAGAGCAAAGGGCCAAACCAAATATCTGTTATTGTGATATTATAGTCTCATTCACAATCACAAGATACAACACCAGTATTTCTGCTCTCTTCTTCAATGAAACATCTGAAGAACAGTAAGAGACATTCTATTCAGTGCACTAGAGCTCCAGGCAAACATCCATACACAAACATTGCTCCTTCGGGTACTGCTGCACTATTTCATGACAGAACACAACAAAAAACAAAAAAGTAATATTGTGCCAGGGTCTGCTTTTCTAAACCATATAATGTAATCTACAGAGCACTGGACTAAAGCTCTACATACCTTCGGAGCCTCCTTTGGGCTAGCATCCCAAGACTGAAGAGGGTTTTTCAGTTCTGAACTTCTCCCAGTAATACTGGAACATTTTTCCAAAATCATAGATTCTTTCTCATGAAAACTATCCTCTCGGAGTCTGTTACATGTCAGGTTTGAATCACTGCAGAATTCTCTCAGTCTGTCTAGCGTCTGCAAACATACACGGGGCTTTTCACACTTCTGGGGTTCTTCTTCAGTAAAAATACACAACAAAAAAATATTAGAAACTCATTTTCTAAAACAGAATGCAACCATTTTGCTCTGTTTATGCCCCACATTGCTTCTTCTCTCCCACTGCAGTACTTCTGTCAGCCTACCAGAACTGTGCATGCCATCAGCTCTATGCTTCTTCATATATAAGAAAAGAAGTACCACTATTTTCTGGACTGATAACTGCAAAGCCACAAAATTAGCTATGAATATTGGAATACAAGTGGTATTTTTTCAGTAGACGTTTTAAGTATTTTAAGTATTGTCAGTTGATGGGGTCTCATTGATACTTCAAACCACCACACTCAGAAAAATTAGTATAATTAGGATTAGGAGTAATGGATGCAAACTGAAAGAAAGACGTAGGCTGGATATAACAAGTTCATTGCTGTGAGGGTAGTGAGACACTGGAACAGGTTGCCCAGAGAGGTTGTGGATGCCCCCTCCCTGGAGGCGTTTAAGGTCAGGATGAATGAGGCATTGAGCAGCCTTGTCTAGTAGGAGGTGTCCCTGCTCATGGCAGGACGGTTGCAACTAGATGATCTTTAAAGTCACTTCCAACCCAAACCATTCTATGATTCTATGACTCACTGACTGGGTTTCCAACTAGCATCACTAATTTGTAAAAATCTTGGTTCAGTTCTTGCTAGAATGAGCACAGACATTTTTTGTTGTAATTAAGTGGCTGTCACTTCACATTTAAGCACTGCACTAGAACTATTCACTTTAATGCAGCCTTCAGGTACCCAGACACAGGCCACACTCCATAAAGATGTCAGCCATGCTTCAGCCTTAGTCTGACTGTTAAATCAACACACAGAGGGAAGTTGAAGCATTTCTTCCCAAGTATCTCCACTTCACTGACTGAACAACCAATTAAAGATGTGTCAGCAGAGTGGGATTTGGAGAGTATTTCTGGAGTGAAGCTCAAACTGAACCACAGAAATGTGCTTCAGCAGTATAGCTACTATGGTCTCAGTGGCACTCCAACATGTTACACTTAAGAGATACTTCCTAAAGTATCCACCAACTAATACTTTTGCATTGAACAATTAAAAGCTCTTTCCTGTGTATAAATGTTTGAAGGTTTCTTTAGATTCACTCACTTTCATCCTGAGTCTTCAGAGGGTTACACATGTCTTCTAGAGTAATTTGTCGTGCTCTGGGTTTCTTTTCACAGGGTTCATTGCTTTCAGTTATTGTTCTCCTTTTTGAGCCCACTTCAGAAGCCTTAAATTTAAATTCAATAAAGAAGTTCAGTTACTTTTTCTCTTTGCCGTCCTCTACGAAAGACAATGACGCACACAAGAATAATAAAAAATTAATTTGCAGTACATGAAAACCCTATTTTACCTATCTACATTTTTTGTTCATAAAATAATTATTCCAACAATCGAAGCTACAGGAGGAAGAGGAATAGTGCACTCTGTAAATAAAGTGGCTGCTGTGCTGGAAAAGAACCACCTGCCATCACCATGGCTTCAAAAAGTAGCTTGAAACTATGTCCATGGCAGAGAACTGATCCAGTACTTAACACACTTTCCCACCATGTAACCACCCTGTGTCTGCAACACACCTCCTCTGTAAATCCTCAATCCCACAGTTCAAAGCTCTCTTCTTGTGAGATGCTGGCTATTCACCTCTAAAAGGTGCAAATTCAATGGCCTTCATCTCACTGATGTAAGAGTATCTCCTCTATGCCACCTTGGAAATGTTAATCCAGATTTTAAAGATTTCCTAAACTATCTGTAAACAACTAGCTACCATTATCCTGGCTTTGCATAGAATACAGCACTTTGAACTGCTGCTCCTTAGATGGATTTTGGCACACATGCTTGTAATTCAATGTAAAACAGAAAATTAATCAGTTTATGTTGTTTCGTTACCGATGCATTCCGTTTAACAGAATGAAAGCATGACTCAACATGAAAGAGGCAACAGAACTCGAGATGGGGCCTCACCAGTGCTGAGCATCACTACCCTGAGTCACACCGGGCAAAGATGCTCTAGCAACTAAAAGGCCCAGCCATCAGCAGCAAGAGGGCCTGGCCATCCCTTCTGACATGATAGAGGGCAATCAGACGGGTCCGAGGACCCTCCACCACCAGCGCTGCCGCCCCCACCACTCAGGGCCCTCTGCGGCCTATCCCGCACCCTCCAAGAGCCCTGAGCCCCAACCGCTGCCGCCCCAGGCGCACCATCAGCCGGACAGGGCCCTGCTCCCCGCCGCTCCCAGCTGCTCCGAAGAACCTGCTGAGCACCAGCTGCTGCCCCCCGCCGCCGCCGCGTTCCCGCCGCTGGCCCCGCGGCATGACGATGGCCACGGCGATGGAGAACCTCCGCCCCCTTCCCGACCCCGGAGCAGCGGGAGAATGGGCACCACTTTCCGCCCCGGATACGACGGCAGGCGCGGGGCGGGTCGGTGCTGGAAAGCGGGAGGGTGTGTTGTCTCACGCGGTCCCGCCTCAGCCCTGCCGCCGCTGCTGTCCTGTCCCGCCGCTGCGAAGTCCAGCGGGAATCATGGTGCGCTCGCTCAACTCCATCGTGGCCGTCTGCCAGAACATGGGCATCGGGAAAGACGGCAGCCTGCCCTGGCCGCCGTTGAGGTACGGCAAGTCTGGCCGGTCTCCTTTGCCGCTGCGGCAGGCAGGAGAGGGCAAACTACAACTCCCAGCGTGCTGTGCGGCGCGCTCCCCGCAGCGGGTCTGTGTGGGGCCGCTGCGTTGCCCGCTGGGAGTTGTAGTCGCAGAGGAGTGATGCTCAGCAGGCGGGAAGGCAGCCACAGTGGCTGCTGTGGGAGTAATGGCTGCCTGCTCCTGCCGCCGCGTGTGGGAACCTGAGGGAGCTATAGGGCCAGCGCCGGCAGGGTCCTGGCTGTAGGTTAGCTCTGCTGCAGGCAGGGCCACGGTCAAAGGTCTTTTAGGTATGGAACCGGGTCGGGGCGCCCGACCAGATTCATTTCGCCGTGTAGTGACATTTGAGTTGCAATGTTTAGTTTTTGGGTTGGGGTTTTTTTCCCCTATTTAAAAACCGTAAGTTACTCGTCCACCGTGTTGTTGTAACGCTCCTTTCGTTTTCTTGTCAGGAATGAGTACAAGTACTTCCAGAGAATGACGAGCACCACCAGCGTGGAAGGTAACGCTGTGCTTGTTGCTGTGTTGTACCCTCTACTCATCAAAGTTCGTATGTTGAAAAGAGAGTGGCCCCTGTGTTAAAGGCTTGCTTCAGCAGGCATCCTGCTCTCCCCTAGCCTCCCAAGTTCGTTGCCCATTTGCAAATACACTGACTGCTTCAGTTAGATAAAAAAAAACAAAGGAGGTGAATTGGAATTTTCTGGGCTGCAGGTGATTTTTGAATAAAAAAATTTCAAGGTCCTGTTCCCTTAACAGAGTAAATTTGCCCTTGCCTACAACTCTAACCCTGAACAAATTAAAAACAGGAAGGTTTTTATGTGCTGATTAATTAGCTAATGGTTGGGTTTTTTCAGGCTTTATTAGCTTACCTAACTTGTTTGCTGTAGATTGGCCTTGGCCATTTGTTCCACTCCTCTGACCTTTGTGACAGTAATTTTGCTTGATTGTCCCAATGCTGAGCCATCCAAATACACCAGAAAACCCTAACTTAGCAGACTGGTAATAGGCAACAACACTGCAGCTATGTGCAGTGTATCCGCACACAGGAACATGTAACATTACAGGTTAAGAGACAGCAATCAATAGAATCACAGAGCTGGAAGGGACCTTCAGAGGTCATCTAGTCCAGCCCCCTGCAGTGACAAAGACATCTTGGTGCTAGATCAGGTTGCTAGGAGCCTCAACAAGCCTGGCCTTGGATGTCTCCAGAGATGGAACCTCAAGCACCACCCAAATCACATGTAGCCCTGCAAGACCTTTGCTGCAGATTAATCACAGAATCACAAAATGGTTTTGGTTGGAAGGGACCTTAAAAATCATCTAGTTCCAACCACCCCTGCCATGGGCAGGGACACCTCTCACTAGACTAGGTTGCTCAGAACCTCAGATCCAGCCTGGCCTTAAACCCCCTCCAAGGAGGGAGCATCCATATCCTCTCTGGGCAACCTGTTCCAGTGTCTCACCACCCTCACAGGAAAGAACTTATTTCTTAAACCCAGCCTAAATCTCCCCTCTTCCTATTTGCAACCATTACTTCTAGTCCTGCCATCCTGTAGCCTATTAAAATGTCCTACCCCCACCTTTATATAGGCCTTCTTCACGTATTGATAAGCTACTATGAGGTCACCCCTGAGGCTTCTCCCCCCCAGGCTGAACAACTCCAACTCCTTCAGCCTGTCCTCATCCAGGAGGTGCTCCAGCCCACTAATAATCTTTGTCAGCCTCCTCTGGACCCATTCCAACAGTCCTTATGTTGAGAGCTCCAGAAGTGGACAGAGTATATTGTTTTGATGAGATAAAACCAGTGATAGGAGGGGTGAAAAAAATCATGAAAATCATCAGAGATAGGAAACAAAAATTAAGGGGTGGAAACAACTGATTTGTCCTGACTGGGTGTTTACAGCTGCCTTAAAGAGGCAAGTCTTGCTACGTGTTGCCTCTTTTCTTTTTTCATACTGACTTTAGTGCTGACTTGACATTTTCTTAAGATGTTTTAATTCTACTGGGTGGCTGCAGGGATTGCCAGTAAAAGGTAGGAGGAGGAAGGGAGAGGAGCAAGAAAACCTCCCTGAGCGGTGCAGCTGGCTTGATGTGCCTGGTGGAACCTGAGCCATGAAA
>VZTY01034146.1:32166-48808 GCA_013400935.1 Turnix velox | reverse complement strand
ACCTCTCACTAGACTAGGTTGCTCAGAACCTCAGATCCAGCCTGGCCTTAAACCCCCTCCAAGGAGGGAGCATCCATATCCTCTCTGGGCAACCTGTTCCAGTGTCTCACCACCCTCACAGGAAAGAACTTATTTCTTAAACCCAGCCTAAATCTCCCCTCTTCCTATTTGCAACCATTACTTCTAGTCCTGCCATCCTGTAGCCTATTAAAATGTCCTACCCCCACCTTTATATAGGCCTTCTTCACGTATTGATAAGCTACTATGAGGTCACCCCTGAGGCTTCTCCCCCCCAGGCTGAACAACTCCAACTCCTTCAGCCTGTCCTCATCCAGGAGGTGCTCCAGCCCACTAATAATCTTTGTCAGCCTCCTCTGGACCCATTCCAACAGTCCTTATGTTGAGAGCTCCAGAAGTGGACAGAGTATATTGTTTTGATGAGATAAAACCAGTGATAGGAGGGGTGAAAAAAATCATGAAAATCATCAGAGATAGGAAACAAAAATTAAGGGGTGGAAACAACTGATTTGTCCTGACTGGGTGTTTACAGCTGCCTTAAAGAGGCAAGTCTTGCTACGTGTTGCCTCTTTTCTTTTTTCATACTGACTTTAGTGCTGACTTGACATTTTCTTAAGATGTTTTAATTCTACTGGGTGGCTGCAGGGATTGCCAGTAAAAGGTAGGAGGAGGAAGGGAGAGGAGCAAGAAAACCTCCCTGAGCGGTGCAGCTGGCTTGATGTGCCTGGTGGAACCTGAGCCATGAAAACAGCAAGTTTGTTCTCGAGATACTGGTGCTTCTGTATTTGCACACATGGTCACCTTCCTGTGTTTTCTTTTCATGATTGTCTTAAAACTATTGTCTTGTAAAAGTCAGTTTGCTGAAAATTCTCTGCAGCCTAGCATCTTCCTATGTTGTGGCTGAGTGACCTATGTCATATTCCACAAAAAATGTTTCATCAACTTTTGCAACAATCTTACTGTGAAGGATTTCACAAAGGTTTTGGAGATGTGGTTGGGCCCACTACAATGTTACATATTAAAAAAAAGACAGAACACAGGTATAAATTTTTTTTGTATGTCTGCAATTTGAATACCTGCCTCAATAACCAGTAATTAAAAAAAAGGAATTTTAAGTATAATTTAAGAAGAAAAATTCTGCTGTATCTTGATATAACCTTAGATGTAGAACAACAAAGTTGCTTCATAGCCACATCTCTTGATACATTACACTCCCCAAAATCTTCAAATCAGGGATGTCACCATTGGCTCAAGAAAGTCTGTGAGACACTGATTTTTGAATGTGGAAGAATACAGCCTGCTTGTACATCTGCCCTGGATGATGTAATTAGCTGTAAATTAGCTGTTGACCTAGACAAATCTTTGTTCTAATCTCATAGGCCTTATAGTGTGAATTTATAGTAAGAAAATACATATATTTTTCAGAACTTGTACATTTCATTCAGTAGTGGCTTGTGTGAATTAACACAGCAAATTGTCTCTTGGAGCCTTGCTCACAAAGTATATCTGCAGGAGAAAGTCCTTTCGATGCTGCTAGTAAAGAAGCAGAGCCTTGGTCCTCTGGTGTGATCAGCCTCTCAGATCAAGAGGCAGGATGGACAGCTGTAGACAAATGCAGTTGTCTTTTCACTAAATTCACCCCTCCTGTATGACATTGTAAAAAGCCTTCCCATTACCTCTTATGTCTGATGCTCTCTATTTATTTCTCTGAAAAATCCATTTGCTCATAAAATGAAACCCTCTTCTCAGCAAGATGTGTAGAAAGGATAATTGCGTTTGAATGTTTGAGTTTGGTCAGAAATTATACTTTCAGGTGAACTCTAGAATATGACTAAACATCTATTGCCCTTCTGCTTTGTATTTAATTGGGTTGGTTCTTCTAAAAGATATTCTTCTACTTGGCTTTTTTTTTACTGGCACTCAGAGCTGGCAATTATTCTTGGTCAGAGAACTGAAATGGTGGAATGTGCAAACAGAAAGTCAATTACGGCATGCTACTCTGATTTGTAAGGAGAACAATGAAGTTTTTTCATACTAAAAGAATTCTTTTGAAAGTGTGAGTTGGTCTCTCACATGAAGATTAATTTCACTCCTGTTACCTATAGCATAGCCAATGTCTGTGTAATGGGGCCTTTTTTGACTTTTTGGTAAGAAGGACATGGAGTGGGTTCAGAGGAGACCACAAGGATGATCAGGGCACTGAGGCACCTCTCTTAGAAGGTCAGGCTGACAGGGTTGGGGCTGTTAAGCCTGGAGAAGAGAAGGCTCTGGGGAGACCTCATAGTAGCCTCCCAGTACCTGGAGGGGCTACAGGAAAGCTGAGGAAGGGCTCTTTGTCAGGGTAGGGAGCAATAAGATGAGGGACAAGTTGTTTCTAAACTGGAGCAGTATAGGTTCAGATTATACATTAGAAAGAAGTTCTCCACCATAAGGGTGGTGAGTCAATGGAACAAGTTTCCCAAACAGGTGGTGGGAGCTCCATCCCTGGAGACATTCAAGACATGGCATGCTGAGGCTCTGAGCAACCTGATCTAGTGCAAGATGTCCCTGCTTGCTGCAGGGGTGTTTGGATAGATGGCATTTGAAGGTCCCTTCCAGCTTTATGATTCTGTGATTCTACAATTCTGTGGTTTTTTTCAGTTATGAGTTTCTAGTTGTGCATTATACTTCGCTGTCAACAGCCTGACAAGGTTTGAGGCCACAAACGTGTCCTTTTGTTAACTGCTGAAATGGATTTTGGATGGAGGAAGGAAAGTCCAGCAGTGTGACATGACAACCTGAACAAATTAGGACAGAGCAAAAATACCCTTTAAATAAGTGTTTTCTCTCTTACTCAGGCAAACAGAATGCAGTGGTGATGGGTAAGAAAACCTGGTTCTCCATTCCTGAGAAGAATCGTCCTTTGAGAGACAGAATTAATATAGTGCTCAGCCAGGAGCTCAAGTATGTATGATGACTAATAGGACTGTAAAGCGAATAACAATTCTGCAACTAAAAACATGGATAGCAATATCTCCTAATGTAATTCTAAATATGGCATGTCTGGTTAGGAAGCATTTGTGCCATTGGTTATGAGCAGTGGCACTACGTCTCTTTTTTTGTTTTATTTTTAATTTATTCTTTAATTAAATGACAACCTATTCATATTTATTTTTGTATTTTATACTTTGTATTTTATACTTTGTATTTGTTTTTATATTTAACGGTATTTTTGTAGCTCCTGGTTAGATTGGTGGCTCTTATTCACAGAATATTCCCCTTTTTGAAGTGTATTTTTATTAGCATTTAAGGAAAAAGAACTGTCTTGTTTCAGAGCTCTCTTGTCAAATCCATCACCTGCAGTCACCCAAATATTCTTAAAGAAAAATGTGCAGTGAGAGTGGTTTGTGTCTTTGGAGGGTGTTGGTGGGCTTTGTGCTGAATATGAGGGAACAGGGGATAGGGGCTTTTTGAGTATTTTTATTGAATGAAATATTAAGCTCTAGAATCCAAGTAGAAATTGTATTTCCTTATTTTAAAGATGTCCAAATATCTCAGTTATACTTTTTTGAAAACATAATGTAAAATTTCAGACCTGTAATTTCTAGTGTTTAGCTATGTAACCCAAATTACAGCTATGATTAAACCATGACTTATTAATTGTATTGATTGTAACTTAATTTAGCAATAATTGGCATTTCAAATGTGAAATGGTTAGTCCTTTGTAAATTTAGCAATGGGATTTGTGTTGGTTGTCTTGATGAATAGTATTTAAATTATTTGGTAATAAAACTTTTTGCTTTTTCTAGGGAAACTCCAAAAGGAGCACATTTTCTTTCCAAAAGTCTGGATGATGCTTTAGCTCTTTTGGATTCGCCAGAGTTAAAAAGTAGAGTAGACATGGTTTGGATTGTTGGAGGCACTTCGGTTTACAAGGTACATTTAGAGCACTCCTAAATTACTCATTTTCTGCCATGGGATGAGGATGACTGAAGTTCTTGTTACTTCTGCTTTAGGAAGGGCTTTTCCTTCATGTGACACTGCAAATTCCAGCAATTACAACAGAACAAGCTCTTAAGAGAGTAAAATTTCAACTGACAAGTTCAAAATCTGTCCAAGTAACAAATGTTCCTCTTGCTAATGCTCTGGTGTCATGTAGTCATTGGGCTTTCAAGAGCTTTTCTCAAATCTCCAGATTTTTTTACCCTAAGATCCATATTGTTGCATTTTTTTTACTGAGGTAGTAGACTGACTTGGCAGAGAATGTAAGAAAAAAAGAAAAAATGATCCATCATCGTTCGCCAGAATGTTACACTTTATACAAGTAAGAAAAAAGTATTTAGAGAGATAGAGAAATTAATGGTGTCAGCAATATAAGGATATGATCATACAAATAAATATGTAACTGACTCTGTCTTCCCATCCAGCAGTCTGGCATCCCTACTGTTCCCTCTCTCCAGATTTCTGTTGGTGTCTGGGATGTCTCAGTATTCAGTCTGTTCCTGTGTAGCATGTGCCACTTCGTTTTCAGCTGTGTGCAAACTGCCTTGTTTTCCCACATATGCAATAGTTCTCCTGTGCCTGAGTAAGATAATCTCTGTGCAATGAGAAGATCTGGAGTAAAAGCCATCTTCTTGTCCTGTGTTTCTTCAGCCATCTTTCACCCTTTCCACAAGCCCTTCCTCTCATTTTCTGTGTATACATATGGAAAATCTATGCAAGTCACCATGCCTCTACCCACATCCCTAGAGTCCCTTCAGCCCCTACACAATCAGGGTTCTGTCCTTTAACTCTCAATTGATTTTGTCTTCTTTTGTTCTTGTATAATCTGTATTTATAGCCAAACAGTACCACACAAGAGTTCATGGCCATCATCCTCATTCCCTTCACATCAGTCAGGAGAATATGGAGCAAGAGCAGCAATAGAAAATCTTTCTTCCAACAAAAGAATTTTGTTTTAACTAAGAATTGTAGTAAAGGAAAAATAGTGCTGGACCACTTGTGCCTGGGTAGCATTGCAGAATGAGACGCTTCCTTTCAGCAACAAGCAGGGTCAAGGAATGGGATGGAGTCAAGGGACTGGTGCTTCTTACAAGGAAGCTTGTGGCACAGTGGAGGAGAAAGGAGTTAGAGTGAGCATTTATAAGTACAGAGCATGGCTGTCATTTGTTATAGACCTCTTGCCCACTGTACTCACTGACACAAGCTAGAAACAGTAGGTATTTTGTTGGGTATAGGGAGAGCCAATTAGTGTATTTGGACTAGGAGGTGAGAGCAGAAAAGATGGAAACCAGCTCCTGTGGACCACTGAGGGCTGGATAAACTTCGTGCAGGCTTTATCTTCCTAAATTTGACTTGATAGTGATTGCTTCACCAGGACTGTAATCTCCTCGTACAGCCACTAGGTAGTACTGTTGCCTCCAGAGAAGTTTAAGGACTTCTCACAGCACAAGTTTAGAAGTTTCATGTCTTTTGATGTCAGTGTAATGCTATCCTGGTTCTCTGGATGTCCTGAGTTCCAGAAGGCATTGTTGGTATTGATTGTATGGATGAGGAAGAAGGAGTGTAGCAGCCCAGCAATAGGTCAGTAGGTCACAGTAATTACGAAGCGGCTATGCGTCATGAGAGGCACTCTATGGTTTTGTGTGAGCACTTGATGTTTCAAGAGCATTCTGCTGGTTCCCAACTGCTTTATGTTTGCTGGGAAACTTGTGGCAGTGAGTCACACATTGGTTCTCACCCTTGAGTCCCTGTTAGCTGTTGGAGCTCACCAGATGTATTCCTGGAGTGGGTTTTCTATTTGTTGTGTTCATCCACAAGAAATCTAATCCTAGCACACCAAGACTGGTCCCCAGTACAACTAAAGCATTGTGAGTGGGAGCAATTGGAAGATTAATTTCAAAACTGCTTTTCTGTCTGATGCCCTCTGTGTTGGAGGTATTGTCTCTGAATTGAAGGGCTCAGGGCTCTTGGCTTTGAGTCTGAAAAACAGTGCTACCTCGAGATCCTAAGGAGTCTTTTTAGTATCAATTACATCAATCTTTATCATCTGAATTTGAAGTGTGTTTTAAACTAAAAACAACATTCTGATCTTACTAGGAATAGGAACATCCAGCACATCTCCAAACGCTAAACAGGTATTTAAACAAAAGCAAATATAAATTACTCAAAACCAGGTGCAGATTTAGTTACGTGGATAGTATGGTATTATATGTTGTTCGTAGAGTTTTTAATATAAATCTTGTATTGCAAAAATAACCAAGCACAAGTCCCTAACAGTGAACCTAAACAGTAAGAAAAACAAAACAAAAAAATCACTAACAACAAAACTTTTAAAAAAATTTAAAACTGCAAAATTTATGACTCAGGTCCTCTTAACCAAGGCCTTTTTAGTAGCACCGGAACAGGCTGTATGTCAAACTGGTATTCTTTTCGCCTTGATAAAACAGATTTTTTCCAGCAGCATCTCAAACATATAAAATTGTCTCTTCTAATTTATATGTTCCTAGCTGGCTTGTAGCTTTCTCAATGCCACAGAAGCGAACAATGACACCCAAGGTCAAACTGCTGAAGTATTGCATTCATGTATTAAATTTGGAGAAGAAACTTCTAATTTCATGAACACAACAAAAAGTTATTTCTTAAGAAATTTTGTTGGGTTTTGCTGTTTGGTAACAGGAAATAGATGCTGTTGATAAAATGCATTCAGGGAATTTCTTCAATGAAGAACCTCAAGTTGGAAAATTAAATTACCAGGGAATTCTCCTGTGCATTGGACATACTGTGCTTGGCAATCTATCCCCTTTCATTCCTCAAACTTATTGCATCATGAGTTTGCTATCCATATATAGCGCAGCAATACTCTTGCAGATGATTAATTACCCCCTTAAACTGAGTTTCTTAACTAGGCGTATAAACTTTGCTGGTTTCTGAATGCCCTGAGTGGGATGCAAATGCCACATTTGTGAAGTTTAAAGTCTTTGCTGTACTGTAAGGATCACTTCTTTAAAAGAAAGAATTATTAACAGTTTGAGCCACTAGTTTTTTCATTTTTTTTTCAAGCCTGCAGTGCTTGACTAGTCAATGCTAATATACAAAAACACAATATTTTAAAGATTACATTTCCGTTTATGTGGATTTCCTGTAAAATGTAAACCACAAATTCGTAGAGTTGGAAGGGACCTTCAAAGTCCATCTAGTCCAACCCCCTTGCAGTGAGCAGGGACATCCTGCACTAGATCAGCTTGCTCAAAGCCTCAGCAAGCCTGGCCTTGGATGTCTCCAGGGATGAGGCCTCTGGCGCCTCTCTAGGCAATCTGTTCAGTGTCTCAACACCCTCATGGGGAAGAACTTCTTCCTAATGTCTAATCTAAAGACTAGATTATTGTTATTATTGCTATTATATTCTTTTTAAATTATTGTAAGAGTATTATTGCTAATTTATTATATTGTGAAACTATTCTAAATTATAATTTTATTTCTAAGATTATTGTTATAGGATTATTGTTTCTAAAAGAAATAATATTAATTTTCTACTTTCCCTGCATATAAAACAAAGTGATTTTGCTCTGCAGAGTCATTTTAAGCTGTGTGCCTGTTGGAATAGAGACTGACATGTATATTACCATCTTTTTTGAAGTGTTGTGCTCAATCTGAGGTGTGACCCAGGACTAGGATCAACTTACATGTGAAACAGCTCATTTTTTCCATGGGGAAGAACTTTAGAGGTTGCAGTGGTTTTGCTCCCTTTGAACAGAAACATACAACTAATCTAGTCATGAATCCAGTGGCTCATACTTCTCTTACCTAAGATGAGAGGAAACTGATCTACAGTATTAGCAATGCACTAGTGAATTAACTAACAAATTCTGTTAAAAGTTTTAGAATTTAATTTAGCATCTTTATACTTTCACAAACTTTTGAGAATCAATGCCCAACCTTTTTTGTGCAGTCTTCAAAGTAACTTGGGAGGTTTTTAATGTGTAATGTTGTTGTTACTCCCTAAACAATCCTTTTGTGTGCTCATTCTTGGGAGCAAACACATTGATTTAATGTTCCGCTGGGGAAAAATAATGACTAAAAAAGGTTAATAGGTGACTCAGTTGCAGGGACAAATCTTTCAGCTATGCTAGACTGTTGCTTTCTTAATTCTTTTCCAAAAATGCTTGCAGAGATCATAAAGGAAAAGGCTTAAAAGAGTCCCCTTTAAGATTAACACACAGAAAACTCTAGTGACTAATGTATATCTGTTTCTGCAAGGGCTAAATGTTTTTTGCTTGCAATCATAGAAGATTTCTATTGCACTCACCTTTGTCCCTGACAGTGGTGAGAGCTGCCCCATTATCTCCTCTACTGTCTCATCAACTTTGCCTTCATGGCTTGGGAGGGAAAGGTTGCTCTGTCCATATCGAAGCTGTGCCCTAGCAGTGTGGGAAGTTTTGAGGCTGTTCATGGTCGTGGTTATCACTTCAGCTATCCTAATACCCAAATTTTAAATTAAGTGAGGCCTTTTACCTCAAACTTGGTCAGATCTTCAGCTGTGAGATGTTTCCAAATGCATTAAATAAACTTTTTGATCCATTTTTTGTGGCTTCAAAATGCAGCTTGCCTTTATCCAGTAGATTTTAAGGGCTGAAAAACAGAATTCAAATAAACAGACTGTTTATGTTGAAATTTTCTGCTTTATAGTGTTCTCATATTTTGTTTGGATTGACAGTGGTGTTATCTGGAAAGACACTTAAAAAATAAGTGCCTCCCAGAGTTACTGAGACAGTTTAGCTAAATGTAATTGGTAGAAAATGAGGAAGCAGAAGCACCATATCCTTCTAAAACTTGTGAATCTTCAAATGACCAGAAATAATTGCTCCCTCCCACAGTAACTGGTTGCTGTGCCCAGTAGTTTACCCTTGGCTTGGTGTGTAGGTCTATAAAAGTTTAATTTTCCATATAATGCTTCTGAAAAAGCTTGTAAATGCACAGCTATTCTTTGCTGCAGTCTGCTTTAGCCTGTGTTCTACAGAGAGAAAATAGTTGAAGGCAATCGCCCTGCACAGGCAGACATAAGCTAATCATGTACTGTCAGGCCATTGCGGCTGGAAATTAGGGGAAGGTGATTCTGAGGCCACCTCCTTTTTTGCTTTATCCTTCAGAATTAGGCCAGACAGGGGTTTCTTGAAGTGAGCAGAAAGGTGCTAAGATCTTTTCACAGGGTTCTGAAGGTGTATATGTTTTCCGAGTCTTATGAAGGACTCTGGTTCACACAGGGATGATATACCTGCAATGACAGGAAAGATCCTTGTTCTTTTGTCCTACAGTGGAAAGTCATCACTGCTTGAGGGGTGGTTCTGCTGTTTCTAAAAGATCATGGTTTTATTAGGCTGTGTGATGCCAGGAAGGCTCAGTGCTGGATGTACAAGGGATTTCTCCATCCCATATGCATGTGCAAAGAAAAAGAGTTGTTCAAAATTTATACCCCTCTAACATATATATTCTTGTATTATTATCTCAGAAATTGCCATCTTATTTCTGAATATTCACGTCTTAAATCCTCTGGCAGAGAAAGCAGTCGTGACCTGGTGCAAGCTGCATTCAAGGTCTGCTTTCCCCTTTATCCACTAGCTGGCTAGACTTGCGATGTCCTTATTTTTCAAAAATAAGATTCAAGGACAGACCTAAGTAGTATTTACATACCAGTTGCATTAATTAACTAACATCTAAGAACATCTTCAATTGTATCCCCCCCTTTCAGGGCCTAGCTGTTTCAATTCCCTGTTTTATGGACTTTCCTTTGTTGAATTTCAGATTTAATATATTGACATTCTATCTAATTATTGCTATGTATTCTCTAATTTCTGTACCCAAAAAAGGCAGTTAAATGGACAGATTGAGCTACGCAGGGCAAAAGTGAATTGAATGTGAGTGAGGAGCTACCTTAATCCCCAGGCAAATGTGATAATCTTCATCCTCGTTCTGTCAGGTCCACATGAGTAGTTTGCAGGGAAGATGTCAAGAGTCCCACTCTGCTGTGACCAAGTTCCTTTATAGATAACACATGGGAAAGGTTTCATACAGGGCAATGGTTTGAAACTAGGGTAGGGAAGGTTTAGATGAGACATCAGAAAAGTTCTTCCCCATGAGGGTATTTAACATCTTTGTTGGAGACATGGTCAGCAGGATTGAGTGCACCCTCAGCAAGTTTGCAGATGTCACCAAGCTGTGTGATATTGTTGACACGTCAGAGGGAAGGAATGCCATCAGAGAGACCTTGACAGGCTTGAGAAGTGGGCCCATGCCAACCTCATGAAGTTAAGCAAGGCCAAATGCAAGGTCCTGCAGCTGGGTCGGGGCAACCCAAAGCACAGATACAGGCTGGGTGGAGAGTGGCTTGAGTGCAGCCCTGAAGAAAAGGATTTGGAGGTGTCAGTGGATAAAAAACTTAACATGAGCTGCCACTGTGCGCTTCAAGCCTAGAATCCTGGGTTGCATGAAGAGAAGTGTGACCAGCAGGTGAAGAAAGGTGGTTTTGCTACCCTACTCATCTTTGGTAAGGACCCATCTAGAGTACTGTGTCCAGTTCTGGAGCCCTCAACATAAGATGAGTATTGTTGTTTGAGTATTGATCTGTTGGAGTGGGTCCAGAGGAAGGCCATGAAGATGATGAGAGGGCTGAAGCAATTGCGTTATGAGGACAGGCTGATGGGGTTGGGTTTGTTTGACCTGGAGAAGAGAGGGCTCGGGGGGACCTCATAGTAGCTTCTCCATACCTGATGGGGGCCTACAGAAAGGCAAGGGTAGGACTTTTTAATAGGGCATGTGATGGAAGAACTAGAAGTAATGGATGCAGATTGGCAGAGGAGAGATTCAGGGTGGATATAAGAAAGAAATTCTTTACTGTGAGGGTGATGAGAACCAGAACAGGTTGTCCAGAGAGGTTGTGGATGCCCTCTCCCTAGAGGTGTTTAAGGCCAGGCTGGATTAGGCATTGAGCAACCTGATCTAGTAGGAGGTGTCCCTGCCTATGGCAGAGGGGTTGGAACCAGATGATCTTTAAGGTCCCTTGCAGTCCAAACTATTCTATGATTCTGTGATTCTATTGAGACTGGCCCAGGTTGCCCAGAAAGTTGGTGGAGGCTCCATCCCTGGAGACACTCAAGACAAGGCTTGATGAGACTTTGAGCAACCTGATCCTAGTGCAAGATGTCCCTGCTCATTGCAGGAACGTTGCACTAGGTGGTCTCTAAATCTCCCTTTCAACTCTGTGATTCTATATTTGATACAAAATTTACTTATTTCTAGTTTTCTGAAGTTACTGCCAGGAAACTTGGAAGACCTTCAAAAGGGATAGCATCTGGGATCTGTGGGCAGTAACCTCATTGGAATGACAAGGGCTTCACCAGCCAAGGCTCATGGTGGTGAAGCAGGTTCATAGGGCAGAATCAGATCCTTTGAAGAGAACCAGAGTCAGATGTAACATGGGATGACTAGATGGGGCCATGGGCAAGGCCAGATCAGGATGTCAGCCTATGATATGATTACGCAGTGTACTTCAATGCTAAGGCAAGTAAAAATTACACTTTGTACTGTAAAGCAACTGAACTACAAAGTCAAGTCACTTTACAAAGTGTATCTCCTTGCCTAACACTGTAATATGCTCACAGTCACGATGCTGGGCATTCATCACTGCTTGAGAAAGAATATGTGGATTGAAACCAGCTTGAGGCTTTTACTTTTCTCCTGGTTCTTCTTGTTTGTTATTTAGTATTCATAGGTCACATAAGAACGCCCTCAAAACCAGTGTGGCTAACTCAAGAAGTATTTGAACATTTTTTTATTAACTTAGGGACAAACAAGTAATGAATTCATTCAACTGATGCAGACTTTTCTGTAGGGAGGTCACCCTCCTCATGTCCAGCTCACATTCTTTGCAGTATTTGTGGTCAATCACTCTGCATGCTCTTCCCTGAGCTGTCTTGGTGGTCCAGAGCTCAGTTCCTGTGGAGCTGGATAGGAGGTTGATTTATCCCTTCACTACAATCAGAAGTATCTCTGTTTACAGAACACTGTGTTTTTATTTGTGCAGCAGACTATTCTGCTGCTCTACAACTAAATGTTTCCCCTTTTTCCTCCCACCCTTTTTTAATTAAAATCTTTATTTTAATTAAAATTTATGTGCAAACTAGATGAGCACCAGTTCAGTGCTGTTGGATGCTGGTGTGCAGCATCCATTACTTCTTCCACCTAAAACCATTGTCTAGTTACAGAGCAGCTTTTTAAGAAATTTAACTTTTCAGCAGTGGTACCAATTAATTTTGTTGGATGAAATTTGCTATTTCTTAGTTCCAGTACTTGTCAAAGTAATGGTATGCTGCATGGTGAATCACCTTTAACAAAGAGCCTTCCTCATGTACAATTTAAAGGAAAGGGAGAAACAGCTGTAAATTTCCCAAAAATATACGGTAACCAGGCACCAGTATAGCTTTTAATGGGTTGCTAATACCGTCTGGGAGAAGTTGACTTTTCAGTCTGATGTGGAGAGAAAATATCTTTTTTTAACTCCTGAGTTTGTGTGAATTTATAAGTGAGGAACTCACCTAACATATGTCTTCATAACCTTTTTAAACCAAGGATCTTAGAAAACTTTTTTTCTTGTTATTTTTATGTAACTTTCTGTGCATATTATCACTTTGTCATCATTCAGAAATGAAACTTTTGTGTCAAACTGGTAGGTAATTTGATCACTGGGACCTCAGAGTCATGCAGATTAAAAATATATCACAAAGCCCTAGCAATGATATTAATTAAGTATTGCAGAAAAAAAAATACCTTGAGGTGTGGGCCTCTCACTATTTAACACTTCCTATCTTTCAAAGAGGTAGGATTCAGAAATTGCTTGTTGAGAATAGGTTGTTCTGCCCTTTCTCAGACGACTACTCATCATTTTTCCTTAATTTCTGTCAGATGCCCCAAGCTCTGAGTGTAGTTATTACTGCTACTTACCAGGTGGAATTGGCACAAGATGCAATTATCCCTGTAGAAAGTGCTCTTGGGCAGAGTCCAGAAGAGTGCAATTTTCACTGCAATGCTTATAATCCCGAAATATATATAAAATGGTAACTATGTTTCAGTTTAAGGTAGCATATCTGGTATGCAGTATACAAGCAGAAAATTTGCTGAGACTATCTGGTGGTCCTTTATGAGTGCTGCCATGATGATGTCTGGTGCAGGCTGAACAAAGATTTGGGGAGCTGGCAAAGAAAAGTGGTGTTCCAAACAAGAACTTACACTTCATATTATCTTACAGACTTCAAAGAGGAATATAAAGCAAAAATATTAAAGATTTTAATAAAAAACAACACAACTTCATCGATGGTTGAACTTTTTTACCGAGAATAACTGAATTTTAATCTTATCTACTGTTCTTAAAGGCAGCAATGGAGAAGCCAATTAATCATCGATTGTTCGTGACAAGAATTTTAAAGGAGTTTGAAAGTGACACATTTTTCCCAGAAATCAACTACAAGGACTACAAACTTCTCACAGAGTAAGTATCAAGATGCATATCAGTCTTGTACTCACATGGAAGACTTAATAACCTGCTTTGAATACATAAGGGTCATGTTAAAGCCATATTCTCTTTTGAGTTAGGTGAGCTTTTCCCAGAGTCATATTTTACTTAGAACATGGAATTGCACAGCAGAGAAGCTGTTGGAATTGTGCTCTTCTTTACCATGATCTTTACAGTAAAGAATTAACATCTGTTGGTTTGCCTGGAAAATAACTCTCTTATTGCCCTTACTGTCATTTTAGAGTTATTCAGATGTTTACTAAGCTTCATCACTCTCAGTTTGTTGTTAGACAATGTTACTTAGCCTCTGAATGTCTTGCATAAATAGCCTAAGCCAAATCAAATGAGTTTCAGCAGGGAGGGGTTTAGATTTCCAAGATTTTTCCTTTTTCTGACAAAATTACTTCTTCCTGACAGATTTAGTGAGAAAAAGTATTGAGCTGATAAGTTTTTGCCTTTTGCTCTGGTTTCTTCTGTGTTATCCTGAAGGGGGTCTGCAAATAAGATCATGGGGGACTACTTGGCAGAACATGGAGCAATAGAACAAGGAGCAGTAGTTTTAAACTAGAGGAAGGCAGATATAGATAAGACATTAGGAAGAAGTTCTAACTGTGAGGGTGGTGGAGCATTGAAACAGGTTGCCCAGAGAGTTGGTGAAGACTCCATCTCTGGAGACATTCAAGGCCAGGCTTGCTGAGGCTCTGAGCAACCTGATCTAGTGCTGTCCCTGCTTACTGCCTGGGGAACCATTAAGGAAAGGACATCTTTCTCTTCTTCTTCCTCCCAATTCTGATTTTCAGCTGGTTACAGGTGAACTGTGCTGCAATAGACAGAATTTTCATTTCCATAGAATCATAGAATTGTAAGAGTTGGAAAGGACCTTCAAAGGCCATCTGGCCCAACCCCCCCTGTGTTGAGCAGAGACATTCTGCTGTAGATCAGGCTGCTCAGAGCCTCAGCAAGCCTGGCCTTGAATGTCTTGAGGAATAGGACCTCCACTACCTCTCTGGTCAACTTGGGCCAATGTCTTATAAGACCTTGATTTGATTTTTATAGACCATGGCAACGTCCCTAATTATTCCATAAGTAATGAAAGGCATTACACCCTGTGTCAGAACTTTTCTACCTAAACAAAGGGTTTGAATTATCCTCGGATTCAGAGCTTCCAACACTGAGAAGTGTCTAAGCTCCCTAAGTTTGACTGGGGCAGAATATACTTTTATAACAGCCCTTAAAACATAGTGGCATAGAAGAAAAGGTAAGCAGGCATTACAAGAGAGAGGAGTCTGGAAGTTTCAGGCAGCAGCTGACACATACAATGATCCTTCTTGAAAATCCTCTTTTCATCTCAATCATCATGGGTAGGCACTTCAAGCCTTTTTTGGCTTGAAGTTAATCTGATAAAGTTGTTTGAATGTTTCCACTGACTTCACAGCTGTGTGAAGACTTGTAGCTCTTACAAGAAGTTGCTATGTCAGTTTGACCGTGACCACTTTGCAAAACAAGAATGTAAATAATTGTCTTGTTAACAGAACCCATGCTCTTCTGACCCCTTCTGAATGTTGTCATTGCAGATGCAGGATGTTAATTTGTTTTGATTTTGAATGTTCTGTGTTGCGTACAAACATAATCTGATAGTGGCATCCTGCTTCCAATTCATTAAATATAGCTAGAATAATAATGTTTTGCATTACTGAAAAGAATTTATGTTTCCTAAAAGTAGCAATATACTGGTACTGAAGTAATACCATGGCATGGCATTACAATGCCAAGTGTTGACCCAAGGTTTTTTTTTCCCTGTATTATTAAAATGTAGCATCGAAGTGTCATAGAGTTGGAAGGAGTCTTCAAAGGCCCTCATGTCTGAAATCCTCTGCAATGAGCAGGAACATTCTGCTGTAGAGCAGGTTGCTCAGAGCCTCAGCAAGTCTAGCCTTGAATGTCTCCAGGGATGGGACCTCCCATCCTGTGTTTCACCACCGTCATGGGGAAGAACTTCCTTCTAATGCCTAATCTTAGCCTGCCTTGCTCTAGTTTCAAACCATTGCCCCTCACCCTATAACTCCATGACCTGGAAAACAGTCCCTCCCCAGCTTTCAAAGAGCATCAAGGATTGGAAGGGATCTCAAGAGATCATCTAGTCCAATCCCTCTGCTGGAGCAGGAACAGCCAGATCAGGTCACATAGGAGGGCGTCCAGCCTGGATGTGAATGTTTTCAGAGAAGGAGACTCCACACCCTGTCTGGGCAGACTGTTCCAGTGCTCTGTCACCGTCACTGTGGAAAAATCTTTTTCTTGTTAAAGTGGAACCTCCTGTGTTCCAGCTTGCACCCATTATGAACAAAAGGAAGCAGCTAATGCAGTCCATACCTAGGATACCCAGGGACCTCAGGAAGACCCTCATGATGGTCAGTAGCACTTGGTGGCACCAGGAGAGGCAGAAGTTAAACATGCGAAAAGCAAAGGGTTCAACCTCTGAAACCACCTTCCCAAAGCAGGGCTTCTGGGCTCGAAGTCCACCATCCAGCTCCAGGCTTCTGGCAGCTTTTTGAGCTGGCTATCAGAAAAAAATACAGAATCACAGATGTCAGGGACTGGAAGGGGCCTGGAGAGATCACCTAGTCCAGTCCCCCTGCTGGAGCATGAAAACCCAGATCAGGCATCCAGACAGGGACTGAATGTCTCCAGAGGAGAAGACCTCTCTGCCTCGATGGGCAGCCTGTGCCACTGTTCTCTCACTCTCACCCTAATTTTTTTCTCATATTTCTGTGGAGCCTCCCATGTTCCAGCTTGCAACAATAGCCCCAAGTCCTGTCATAGGATGTCACTGAAAAGAACCTGGCTCCATCCTCCTGACACTCAACCTTTACATATTTATAGATGTTATTGAGGTCACCCCTCAGTCTCCTTTTCTCCAAGCTTAATAAACCCAGCTCTCTCAGCCGTTCTTCATAAGGGAGATGCTCCGATCTCTTCATCATCTCTGTGGCTCTGTGCTGGACTCTCTCAAGTAGTTTTCTGTCCTTCCTGAAATGGGGACACCAGAACTGGACACAATACTCCAGATGTGGTCTCATCAGG
>VZTY01034146.1:13585-31239 GCA_013400935.1 Turnix velox | reverse complement strand
GACCATTCAACCAGCTCCTTATCCAGCGAGTGGTCCATCCATCAAACCCATTCTTTTCCAGTTTGGAGACCAGGATATCATGCGGGACAGTGTCAGATGCCTTGCACAAGTCCAGGTAGATGATGTCAGTTGCCCTTCCTTTGTCCACTGATGATGTTACTCCATGCCATTGGCCTTCTTGGCCACAAGGGGACATTGCTGCCTCATGGTCATCTTACTGTCCACCAGGACCTCTAGATTCTTTTCCCCTATTTTCTAACAGATTAGCGTGATACATGAGGTTGTTCCTTCCCGTATGTAAGACCCCACGCTTATCCTTGTTATGTTTCATTGGGTTTCTCCCCACCCAACTCCTAGCCTGTCCAGGTCTGAGTGGGTGGTAGCACAGCCTTCTGATGTGTCAGCCCCTCCTTCCAGTTTGGTGTCATCAGCAAACTTGCTGATAGTGCACTCTAGTCCCTCATCTAAGTCATTGATGAATATATTGAACAGTACTGATCCTGGTACTGATCCTTGAGGGACTCCACTAGACACAGACCTCCAGCTGGACTCTGTTCCATTGACCCTTCAGGCACTGGGATGGTGCTGTGAGGTCTCCATGCCTTTACTTCTCCAGGCTGAACTCTTTTTTTTTTATTGTTTGGATAAGTAATTGGTGACATATGATGATATTTTTTACCTACTTCTCACTTTTTGCCTTTTCTCCTCCCATCTCTCCAGGTACCCAGGTGTTCCTACTGATATCCAAGAAGAGAATGGCATCCAGTACAAATTTGAGGTATATGAAAAAGCTGTCTTGTCAGAATAAATGAGGCTTTCTGTACTTCTGTGTGAGGACATTCATTTTGAATCATGAAGTCTTGCTGAGTGCAATTAAATTATTGAGAGGAAGTCCTGCTTCATAGTACAATACCTCAGTGGTGGATGATTCCAAAAAGCACATCCCACACTCTGAATAGATACTCCTGCAGTGGAAATACAAAGGTGGTCAGCAGCACAAAGGAGGTAGCTCTAAGGAATACTGCAACTAAGGGCAGATCAGACCTTGCATTGATCTTTGCAGTCCATGGCAACGTCCCTAATTATTCCATAAGTAATGAAAGGCATTACACCCTGTGTCAGAACTTTTCTACCTAAACAAAGGGTTTGAATTATCCTCAGATTCAGAGCTTCCAACACTGAGAAGTGTCTAAGCTCCCTAAGTTTGACTGGGGCAGAATATACTTTCATAACAGCCCTTAAAACATAGTGGCATAGGAGAAAAGGTAAGCAGGCATTACAAGAGAGAGGAGTCTGGAAGTTTCAGGCAGCAGCTGACACATACAATGATCCTTCTTGAAAATCCTCTTTTCATCTCAATCATCATGGGTAGGCACTTCAAGCCTTTTTTGGCTTGAAGTTAATCTGATAAAGTTGTTTGAATGTTTCCACTGACTTCACAGCTGTGTGAAGACTTGTAGCTCTTACAAGAAGTTGCTATGTCAGTTTGACCATGACCACTTTGCAAAACAAGAATGTAAATAATTGCTTTCTTAACTGAATCCATGCTCTTCTGACCCCTTCTGAACATTGTCAGTGCAGATGCAGGATGTTAATTTGTTGTTTTGATTTTGGATGTTCTGTGTTGCATACAAACATAATCAGATAGTGGCATCCTGCTTCCAATTCATTAAATACAGTTAGAATAATAAGGTTTTGCAATGCTTTTCCTTAAAAGCAGCAATATACTGGTACTGAAGTAACACCATGGCATGGCATTACAATACCAAGTGTTGCCCCAAGTTTGTTATTCCCAGTACTACTACAATGTGATTAGTATGGAATCAGAGAATCATAGTTGGAAGGAACCTTCAAAGGCTCTCACGTCTGAACACCCTGCACTACATCAGGTTGCTCAGAGCCTCAGCAAGCCTGGCTTTGAATGCCTCCAGGGATGGGGGCTACACCATCTCTCTGGCTAACCTGTTTGATTGTATCTCACTGTCCACACAGGGAAAAACTTCTTTGTAATGTCTAATCTAACCCTGCTCTGCTCTAGTTGCAAGCCATTGCCCCTCATCCTATAGCTCCATGCCCTCTCAAACGGCCCCTCCCCAGCTTTCTGTAAGCCCCCAAATTAGATTTGAAGGGGGTGGGATTGTGGGTCGGCTCCCAGCAGTGGAACGGTGCTCTGAGATGCCAGGGGTCAGGATGGGGGAGGAGTGTGCCTCGGTTGGTGAGGACTGGGCTGGGGACTGGTTGGACAGTCTAGACATCAACAAAGCTGATGGTAAAGCATCCATTACTGATGGCAGTGGATGCCCTGGGCCTGAACTCAGATCAGAGTGCAGAAAGGGAACACCTGAAGTGCAGAAAAAGGTGTTCCAGTTAGTAAGTCAGCATTGGTAAGGGGGAAGGAAAAGTTGCAAATGTGTGTATTTACATACGTGGCTATGATGTCATTGGACTTGCTAAGACTGGTGAGATAGTTCTTATGACTGGAGTGTTGGAATGGATTAGTAGCTCTTCAGGAAGGACAGGCAGGGGTGAAGAGGAGGAGAGATTGCCCTCAATGTCAATGGGCAGCTGGAGTGCATGGAGCTCTGCCTGGGGATGGAAGAGGAGCTACTAGAGAGCTTGTGGGTCAAGGTCAAAGGGAAGGCAGGGCAAGGAGATACTGTAGTGGGAGTCTGTTACTGACCACCCGACAAGGGAGACAGAGTGGACAAGGCCCTCTAGAAACAGTTAGAAACAGCTTCATATTCACAAGCTGTGGTTCTCCTGGGTGATTTCAATCAGCCTGATATCTGTCAGCAGAAAAATACAGTAAGGCATCAGCAGTCAGAAAGATTCCTGGAATGTGTTGATGACAGCTTCCTCTTCCACTAGAAGAGGTGCTGTGCTGGACCTTGTTCTCACCAATGATGAGGAAGGGCAGCCTTGGCTGCAGTGATCATGAAATAGTGACTTTTGCAGGGCAGCAAAGAAGTAACTTCCTCACTCTGAGCTTCAAAAGAGCAGACCTAGACCTCTGAAGGCATCTCCTTGGAAGAGTCCCATGGGGCATTGCCCTAGAGGGAAAAGGGATCCAAAATAGCTGGGCAGTATTCAAGGACCATCTCCTCCAAGCCCAGGAGCTGCACATCCCAAGGAGGAAGAAGATGGGCAAGAATGCCAGGAGGCCTCTGTGGATTAACAAGGAGCTTTTGGACTTGCTCAGGTGCAAAAAGAGAGTGTATCAGGACTGGAAGCATGAGAGGGTTAATTTGGGAGGAGTACAAAGGTGTCTGAGCAGCCAGGGATCAGGTTAGGAAAGCTCAAGCCGAGGTGGAATTGAAGCTGGCCACTGACATAAAGGGGAGTAAGAGGAATTTCTACGGGTATATCCATGACAAAAGGAAGGCTAAAGAAGATGAGGGTCCTTTCTGAAACAAGATTAAGAGCAGGTCAGGGGAGATACAGAGAGGGCTGAGGTGCTCAATAACTTCTTCACCTCAGTCTTCACTGGTAAGACCTCTAGTTGCACCACTCAAGTTTTGGAAAGTGAGGGCATAAGCGCTGAGAAGGAGGATACACCCACTGCGAGTGATCAGATTTGAGACCTTCAGAAGAACCTGAAGATGCTTGAGTCCATGGAAACTGATGACATTCGTCCACAGGTCCTTAGGGAACTGGCAGGTGAAGTTGCCAAAACACTGTATAGTATATTTGAAAGGTTGTGGCAGACTGGTGAAGTTCCCACTGACCGGAAAAGGGGAAATACAACTCCTATTTTTAAGAAGGGAAAAAAAGAAAATCCAGGGAACTACAGGCCAGTCAGTCTCACCTCTGTGCCTGGCAAGATCATGGAGCAGATCCTCCTGAAGTCTCAATTTAGAAACATGACAAATGATGCTGAGGTGATTGGAGGTAACCAGCATGGCTTCACCAAGGGCAGATCATGCCTATCTGACTTGGTGGCTTTATATGGTGGAGTAAAAGCATCAGTGGATAAAGGAAAAGCAACTGAAATCATCTACCTGGACTTGTGCAAAACATTTGACACTGTCCTGCATGGCATCCTGGTCACCAAACTGGAAAAGTATGGGTTTGATGGATGGACCACTTGCTGGACAAGGAGCTGGCTGGATGGTCAAACTCAGAGAGTTGCAGTCAATGACTCACTCTCCAGGTGGAAACCAGTGATGAGTGGTGTTCCACAGAGATCAGTGCTGTACCAGCACTATTCAACATCTTTGTAGGANACACCAAGCTGTGTGGTGCAGTTGACATGCCAGAGGGAAGGGATGCCATCCAGAGGGACCTTGACAGGCTTGAGAGGTGGGCCCATGCCAGCCATGTTGAACTCATGTTGAACTCATGTTGAACTCATGAAGTTCAACAAGTCCAAATGCAAGGTCCTACACCTGGGTCAGGGCAACCCCAAGCACAGATACAGGCTGGGTGGAGAGTGGCTTGAGTGCAGACCCCGAGGAGGAGGATTTAGGGTTGTTAGTGGATAAAAAACTTAACATGAGCTGCCAGTGTGCGCTTGCAGCCCGGAAGACCAATCCAGTTCTGGGCATGAAGAGAAGTGTGACCAGCAGGCCAAGAGAGGTGATTTTGCCCCTCTACTCGGCTCTGGTGAGACCCCATCTGGAGTATTGTGTCCAGTTCTGGAGCCCTCAACATAAGAAGGACATTGAGCTGTTGGAGCAGGTCCAGAGAGGGCCACGAAGATAGTGAGAGGGATGGAGCAATTCCATTATGAGGACAGGCTGAAGGGTTTTTGGGCTGTTCAGCCTGAAGGAGAGAAGGCTCAGGGGGACTTCATAGTAACTTTGAAATACCTGAAGGGGACCTACAGAAAGGCTGGGATAGGACTTTGTAACAGGGTACAGAATGGCAGGACTCGGAGTAATAGGTGCAAATTGGAAGGGGAGAGATTCAGGCTGGAGATAAGAAAGAAGTTCTTTACTATGAGAGTAGTGAAACACTGGAGCAAGTTAGCCAGAGAGGTTGTGGATGCCCGCTCCCTAGAGACGTTTAAGGTCAGGCTGGATGAGGCACTGAGCAGCCTCATCTAGTGAGAGGTGTTCCTGCCCGTGGCAGGGGTGTTGGAAGTAAATGATCTTTAAGGTCCCTTCAAACCCAAACCATTCTATGAATCTATTTTATGATTCAATTTGGAGGCCACTATGAGATTCCCCCATAGCCTTCTCTACTCCAGGCTGAATAGCCCTAGCTCTCTCAGCCTGTCCTTGTAGCAGAGGTGCTCCAGCCCTCTGATCATCCTCATGGCCTTCCTCTGGACCCTCTCCAATAGGTCCATGTCATTCTTTTGCTGAGGCCTCCAGAGCTGGAGGCAGTAACTCTGAGTGGGTTCTCAGTAGAGCAAAGGGGCAGAATCACCTCTCTCAGTGTGCTGCTAGTGTTAGCGTTCAGCTATGTTCTGACCATGGGGTGTTAGGCAGCAGAGGACACCTTATACTAAGCATCACAGAGAGGAACTGGGATATGCCCATCTCTGCTTCCTTGGGCTGCAGATGCCACCCTGCAAGCAAGATCCTACAAGGATGAGTCCCTGCCTCCCTGTCACTGTGGGTCAGCCTGAGTCCAGCAGAGTGGAAAAAAAAAAATTCAAAACTCCAGTGACTATTTCCCCAGAGCTTTTAAAGGCATTGTCTTGTGAAGCAGCATTCTGTTCAAGTAATAATACTTGTCCTTTAATGTCACACAGGCCCAGTTCTAACGTCAGGGAGGGTGGCATCAGCAGGTTTTGCACGCTCTAACCATGGAAGGGGGTAACAGCACACAATTTTCTGAGACAAAACCTTGATTTCCTTGCTTTTGATAAGAGAAAACTACTTAGCATTATCAACTCACTATGAACACCTCTCGAATTTTCCATGGCGATTTTGTAACGTTTAACTGATGGAAAAGGCAATTTTGGCAGCATCTGTTCTGGGCTGTCGCAGTTTTATCTCTGTTCCTTCTGTATTCTTAAAAATATGAGTACATCCCTGTGTTGATCTTCTTGTTCCATATCTACTGACTTTACATCATTTGAAGAAGATTAAAACAATTAAAACAACAAAGTAATATGCTTGCGTAATTCCTGCAAGAATTCTGAGTTTTAGTTAGCCAAAACATCATGAAAAAGAAGAAAAAAGGTTGTTACCAGGGGGATTTTTTTTTTTTTTAAAAAGAAGTCACGGTGACCCTGAGAAGAGAAAATAACCTTCCGAAAGCATTTTATATGTACCAGTTAGTATCAAAAACAGGTGGCTGTTGAAAGCTGTGCACAGCTTTTCTGCAAAGTACTGTGTTTATGGCAAATGGCACTTATTAAAAGTGGAAGCAAAGACTTTGTGGGATGTTGGATGACACTGTGATGTGAACATCTGTTAGAAAAATTCTGACTAAATAGACTTTGCAGGAGGTACCATCCCCAGAGGCCAGAATGTTTTGTAGTGCCACTTTGGCTGCACAAAAAGTTTGACGTGGCTGGAAAGAAGCCTATTGGGGGCATCAGTAATTTCTCTGACTTTCCAGGCTGATTTAGTCCTATCCAGATTTAACAATGTTCCTGTGTCAGATTCCACCACAAATTAAGCCAATTTATGATTCGTGGAAATGAGAATTTGTGAAAATAACACAGCAGCTTCCCACTTAAGACTTCTCAGAAGTTTTTAATGACGCAGTTTCTGCAGCATGGTGCTCTGCTGAAAGATAGATTTTTGTTTGGTTTGGTTTTTTTTGTTGTAATACAAGCACTGCGCTTGGGCAGCATCAGAGCTTTTCAAGACACCACACAGATTCCAATATGCATTTGATTGCATACAAAGTTGGGTCCAAAGTCTGTTGATTCTAATGACTGGCATACTATGAGGTTAGGTGCTTAGTGCCCCAGCAAGATGGACAGTCAGAAAAGTTTGAGTCCTTATGTTCAGGAACCACATACAAAGGCTATCTTCAGTGAATGGTTACTTTAAGTCTTTAAAGATAAGATGTTCACTCTAAATCTGAGATGAGAAGAGAGATTGTGGAGTTTCCTTCTCTGGAGACATTCAAACCCTGCCCAGACATGTTCCTGCTGCTCTAGCAGGGGGATTGGACTAGATGATCTTTTGAGGTCCCTTCCAGTCTCTGTGATTCTGTGAGAAGAACCTTGCCCAGAAAGGTGGTGGGGCCCCATCAAGGCCAGGCTTGATGAAGCACTGAGCAACCAGCTCTAGTGCAAGATGTTCCAGGGAATTTGGACTAGATGGGCTTTGAAGGGCCCTTCTGATTTTATGTTTCTATGAAGAACAGTTGTTCTCCTCTTCTAAAGGACAGCAATCGTAGCTGGGATCTGTAGGGAACCTCATCTAAAAGTGAGTCTTTGCTGGGTTGTAATTTGGTTGAAATAGCGACAGGTACAAAATATATGTTCATCACTTAAATTGGGTGTTGCACCTGTTACCTCTCCATCTGTATTTCCCCAAAGATGTTTAAGCATTTACACTGTGGCTTCAAGGAAAAACACCCTTTGTCCTGAATACAACTTTCCCATGTTTTGTTTACTCCTGTACCTCACTGATGTAAGATTCTGTGAAAAGCTGTGGATTCTCATTATGTCTACTGCAGGGGTGAAATGTCAGGTTTTCCCCCAGTAACATGCAGCTGAGTGCAATGAATAGCATCATGAGTGACAACGTAATTACCAGTCACCAAGAAAAGTATAGTACAGATATAATTTAATCCCCCTCATTCATGCTTTCCCTGGAACAAAACGTTCTAAACAGATTGAAAATTTAATTTTCAAGGATGATACTAGTTCTAGTAAGATAGGTAAAACTAAGAAGTGAAAAACAAACCACTGATGTTTCTGTTGCTTGTGTATTTCTCATTATCTCTCTTATCTGACAGCAGGCATCAGTTTCCATTTGGCAGTAGAAAGCTGGTATTTTCAGTCACTCACCAGTTGAGTTACAGCCACGGTGTGTTCAAGGACAGAACTGGGAACAATCCCAACAGCAAATCACTCTCATGGAGAGCAATTCACAGAGGAGAAAGGTACACTCTAAATAATACCAGTTCCCTAATTTAGCAGACAATATTTCTAGTATGGATACAGAACACCAGGGGTAAGAGAGGAAAGGAGAAATAATGGTGATTAGCTTATGCATGTTATTTAAGGAGATCATCGGGAGTACTTGAAATGAGATCTTAGCTGGGACCACACATTTCATCAGACTACAGCTAATTTGCCAAAGGTTTAAACCTAATCCCAAATACTGAGTAGTTGAAAAGCCACAGCTAACAGAAGAGGGACATGTGAGCAGGCAGCAACTGCCTGTAAGAGGGGAGAAGCTGGAAGGAGAGTTGGTTGCAAATTACAGCTGAGAATGAGGTGATATGAGGTGGCAAAGCTTGCTTTAGTACGAAAGTAGGAGATACTTGCCTCATTACTCCATTGCTCATTAACTGCCTCTGCTTGCCCAGGAGCACAGTAGGAACGAAGCCTACCAAGTCAGGGTAGGCTGACCAAAAAAATCACAGAAATCTTTTGAAGTGTCAGATCCTGGAACAAGAGTGGAAGTGGAGAAGGAGAGGTGAGAAGAGGAAACTGGTGTTTTCTGGAAGGATTACAGAGTTTCTTGTGTTAGGTTGCCCTGTAACCATAATTACTAACAAGATGCTGTGACAAAATATCATTAGTGAGGGATTTTTCAGTCTGTCTGGCCACCTTTGCCAGCTGTGCTGATGATCTCAGCCTCAGTCCCTATCCTGAGGTGCCTGTGCTGCAACCTGAAAGCAAGAATCCCATCCCTGATGACCCAATAGCCCGTTGTGCTTGGGATGATGATATCCTGCTTCCCATGACAGACAGTACGCTCCTCTGAGATTGCATTTGGAACACCTGACTTTTTCTTGGCCTTCAATCAATAAGACATGGTTTCTGCTTATTCTGGGTTGATCCTCAGTTACTCTCTCCTCTGTTTTCTGTCTGCAGATCATTCCTTCTCATTTTTCATAAAATAACAGGGAAATTTGTACAGGAAGTCTTTTATTAGATTAATTGATTCAGTTGGAGAAAGAGCAGAAAAGCTCTCAGACAGACTTTTTTCTGTTTAGGTTGTTTAGACTTATTTTAGTGGTTCAGACAAAGGTTTATGGGCAAAAACTTGCCTATTTAAGTCTAGTTAAAATTGGATGGACTGATAAAGTGTGTTTTCTCACCATGTAAGTCTTGTTCTACTAACATATTTTCGTGGTCTTGGCTTCAGCATCTGCAGATCACCTTCAGCCCTACAGCCATGATCCTCTCAATTCTACCCCTTCACATCTCCTGTTGGGTTGGAAATTTACAGAAATTCGGACAACTGACCTGATCAAAAAAAGTAGGTATTTCAAATAGGGTGCTCTGAAGTATGTACTTATGTCTAATTAAGTGGTAGTAAGTGTTTTTCCTGAAAACGTTGAAAAAAAGAAGGTACAGAACTTGAGAGGACAGGAAATGGATGGCACACCATTTCTTGCAGAAGCCTGTATTGATGTCTTTCCCTTCAGCAGTTCAGTTTAATGAACTCCTAATACCAAGCAGGATCTTTTTCAACAAGCAAGCTGTATGCAGAAATCACTTTGGATATAAATATTGCCACTGACTTAGCTGAGGAATACACTGGCCCAGAACCAGAGCATTTGGTCCCAAGAAGTAATGTGCTTGTAATGTTTATCCTCCCTCTGAACTCACAGTTCTCCACACAAAAGTCTGCTTGGAACACTCAACGTGGCTTTGGACATCTGTTCATGAATTAACAGCCCTTGGATGGAGATCTCTACTCCACCTCTCAGCTGGAGTGATTATGGTTCATACACTTCTACCAGAGCCAGATGGGTTGATTTAGATATCCGGTGAAGAGTGATTTCAGCTCAACAAGGCAGGTTTACCTGAAAGGAAAAGGAAAAACACAGATGATCTCTTTCCCACTGGTGCAACCAGTAACACCTAGTGTGGGGTAGTGGGGAGCAAGCAGGAGCAGTGGTGTGATCTCCTGTTTCATCTGGTTCTAGGTGAGCAGCATTAAAACCTGGAATAATTTGGCTGCTCCTAGGCATCCTCCATAGAGGAGCATACCTACCAGAACCCAGAACACGTGCTTGGAAGATGCCTGTTCTAAACCATGAGCAGAACATCTTACAGGGTTACTACATCTTGTTCCCATTCTTGCAGTGCTTAAAAACAGAAGTTTTAAGTATACCTTTCAAGTAAGAGTACATAAAATAGATTGGGACAATTCAACCATTAAATTCCACTGGAACTTGTTGCAGGTATTTTGAGAAGTATTTTGGAAGCTTTTGAACTTCTCCATGCTGCATCAGTGGGTTCTTAGACACCGCAAGAAAAGCTCCTGAAAACTATTACTTGTGAAATCATCTTGAAAAGAAGCTTCATTTTCACAAGTTCAAGAAGTTTTAATCTCAAGACCTCATCTTGCTAGACTTCTTTCAGGAGGGTTAAAATTTAATCAGTTCCCATCAAAAAGCCCTAGGTTAAAAACTCTGTCAATTTAACTTACTTAAGTTCAGAAAGAATATGTTTTCCTAATTAATTTTAAATTAATTTTTTTCTCATGTTTGTTCAGTTGTTAATCATATAAAAATGCAATCTGTTCTTCTGGAGTTCTTGTTTATTCACTAAACACTTTTATGCATGTTACATTTTCAGTCAGATAAAATCGATTTCTTCCCAGCATTGGATCTTGGTGTTCTTCATCAAAATATGGTTTTCTTCCAGGTGGAGTCATGTAGATTCTGTTCCACACAGCAGTTACACAGTTGTGCACAGCACAATTCACTATTTCTTTTTATTGTGTGTAATTAATCTTTCTTTTGAAAGTTCAGAAAGGGCACAGGAAACTTTCTGCTGCAATCAAAGTAGGGACTATTTTCATATGACTGAAACCCATATCCTTAAAATTACGGCAGCATAACTCCTTGGCTTGATCAAAAAGTACTAAAAAATATGTCAGTGGAAAAAAGGGATTTGTATCATAATTTTGAGCATATGCTTTTCTTTCCAATAGCACAAAAGATTCATCTGGTATTGACCATCACTAGTGTATGGATTTCAAACAAGCCTGCAAGCAGACAAAGTAGCAGTTGAATGTGATATTTTCATCCTAATTATGAAACAACTTCTGTGGTCTGGAATCACTATATTGACAACAGTCCTGGGTACATGGCAGATAACATGCTTTGCTACCCTCTCACTTGGCCAACATGCCCAACACTGTAGTGCCAAATAATTTTAAAATAACTTCTTTGGCAATTCATTTTCAGTTTTTCTGAACACATTTATAAGGAATAAATGATGTCGTGGGTGTTTGCACACTGTGAACAGCAATATTTTATTCACAACAGGGGAAATGAAAACACTTGCAAAAGAGAGTTACCCCTAAGCCTGCTGATTTACAGTACTGGGGAAACTTGCTCTTCTGTTTTGCAGCCTTGCAAATGGCTTTGCTCATGGAAGAGAGTGTTTTAGTGCAATATATTCTCCAAAAATGTTTGAAGAACATGCTTTGAGAGGTCCCTCACTAATTGTAATTACAATTC
Source organism: Turnix velox (assembly GCA_013400935.1). NCBI lineage: Eukaryota > Metazoa > Chordata > Aves > Charadriiformes > Turnicidae > Turnix > Turnix velox. The sequence goes on along the minus strand of VZTY01034146.1, from coordinate 19,677 downwards.
CTATGCACAGTTAAATTTTTTTTAATTGAAGTAACTAGCAAAAATAGACCAAACAGTTTGGAGAGCACATTGTTCCAGAAAGAAGACCCTGTGTCATAACTAGACAGTTAAAACAGACCTGGCAGAAGTCAGAAGACTCAGCTTTAGCATTGCCTCACTGAAGCCAAAGGGGTAAAAACACCAGACTAAATGTCAGACAAACTTGACTCAGTGCCTTGACCGGGTGTGAGTGACCCAACAGAGTCTGTGCTCCATCAGATATGCATCAGAATTAGAATTTTCCAAGTAAACAAACCAATAAAGTAACAATGTGTAGATTTTGTAGTCTGTGCAGACTTGCTGGTTTTTGTGAGACTTTTAATGGAGTCCCAGTTTCTTCATTTTGGTTCTGCTTATTATTTTTGAAACAAAACATAGCACTTCTCTGTACTCTGCCTACCACCTCCGTCTTCTCCCTTCAATTTTAGACCGCACCTCATCACCAGAATAATCTCACTTCATTAATTTTGAAGAGCAAGCAGCTGTACCTGTTAGATTTAATAAAAGCATTTTTAAGAAACACACTTGCTTACAACGTGCTACTGCATTCCTTTCAGTAAACAGTTCTAGCACAGTAAACATCTGCCTTTGTACATAATGTTTATTTTAAATGTATTTTTAAGATACCAAATTAGTATACAATTATATTAGTGTCAGCGGGACAGGGTGTGTGTTTCAGCCACTACAACTACATGAAGTTAATCATGCCTTAGTATTTTTCCATTTATTCATTGTTGGAGAAAACTCGATGCACCAGTACATTGCAAAGCAATAGAATTATTAGAATTATTTGTATTATGTTATAAAACATTCAACATTTCACAAACTTAATGCGTCAATGTATCAATAATTATACATAGTACATATGATGTCTCCTTCTTCATAGAATTATAGAGTCATGGAGCCATAGAATAACAGTCTTCAAACCTACCTAGTCCACTCTCCCTGCAGTGAGCAGGGCCATCCTGCACTAGAACAGATTGCTCAGATCCTCAACAAGCCTGGACTTGAATATCTCTAGGGATGGGACCTCCATCACTTCGCTAGGAAACCTGTGCCAGTGCATTACCATCCTCACAGTGAAGAACTTATTCCAAATGTTTTATCTAAACCTGCACTGCTCCAGTTTCAAACAATTGGCCTTGTCCTTTCACTAACTGCCCTGGCAAGCAGCCCCTCCCCAGCTTTTCTGTAGCCCCTCCAAGTACTGGGAGGCTTCTATGAGTTCCCCCCACAGCCATCTCTTCTCCAGGCTAAACAGCCCAAATTCTCTCAGCCTTTCCTCATAGGAGAGGTTCTCCAGCCCTTGTAGCCTCCTCTGTTCCATCTCCAGCAGGTCTGTGTTCTTCTTGCTGTTCATTTGAACCAGTTTCTTCTGGTGTAATCTAAGACTGCTCAGAACCAAACAGACAATGACAACCCAAATTTTTACCATATCCCATAGAAATCAAAGTCCAAAGAAAGAGTTCTCTTTCAGATCACATAAATATATTTCTATTCTTTTCTTCTTGTGAACAAAAGGGAGCAGCTAATGCAGTCTATTCCCAGGATACCTACCTCAGGAAGACCCCCATGGTGGTCAGTATCACCTGGTGGCACCAGGAGAAACAGGGCTCTAACAGGTTGAAAGCAAAGGGTTCAACCTCTGAAACCACCTTCCCAAAGCAGGGCTTCTGGGCTCGAAGTCCACCATCCAGCTCCAGGCTTCTGGCAGCTTTTTGAGTTGGCTGTCAGAAAAAAACACAGAATGTCAGGGACTGGAAGGGACCTGGAGAGATCACTTAGTCCAATCCCCCTGCTGGAGCATGGAAACTCAGATCAGGTATCCAGACAAGGTCTGAATGTCTCAAGAGAAGGAGACATACCCTCTCTGGGCAGCCTGTGCTCACTCTCACCTTAAGTTTTTTCTCTTATTTCTGTGGAACCTCCCATGTTCCAATTTGCACCAATTGTCCCATGTCCTATCATTGCATGTTACTGAGAATAGCCTGGCTCCATCCTTCTCACATAATTTTTTAGTATGATTCTTCAGTTTTGCTCTCTGCTCACTCATATTTGAACAAAAGTTTGTTAAATAAATGGCACAGGGGAACTTTCTAGTCAATAGAAAAGAATTCTGTAAGTATGAAACACTCCAATGGTAGATGCCAAGCTATCCTAGCTGTCAGTGAGACAGAATAGAGAGATGGGTTGATTGAGATCCTGAATATGATAAACTAATACACACATGGAAACATCTTCTGTAGTTTAGAGTAAACTTTGTGCTGCTCTGGTTTTCTTCACCATTAACATAAAAATTAACTTCTCAATGCCAACAGTTGTTCTGATGTGTGATTAATAGGGAAGATACTGTGATATTTATATAAAGAAAATGAAAATCTAATTATCTTTATAAAAGTGCTCTTTTGAGAACAGACATGCTATACTTCAAAAAAAAAATTAATGGTATGTTGGCTATCATGAGCACATCAGTACAATGCAGGCAAGGCCAGAAAGCGGGATGAGAATGCCTGTATGAGAGCTGTGGAAACCACAGAAATGAAGATGCTCTGGCAGCAGAACTGATGGACCATACACCGCCTCCATGCCTTATGTAATCCACACAACAACGGGTCTGAGAAGAGCAGTAACCTTCCTGAGGAGTGGGTGTTCCGTACACATGCCTTTCTGAGGCTGCTGGGCAAAGAGACTGAGCATTAACAATGTGGGTGAGGTGCAGGGAGGAAAAGAAAACAAAGATAATTAGAATCACGCCACAGAAAAGAAGAAGAAGGAGGAGGGAAAAAAAAAAAAGTCCGCGGACATTCTCACAACTGAGTTTTTGAAAGAGGAGGTTACGGAGTAACTGAAGAACCTGACCTTGGGATGTTGTTTGTCTTAGTGGCTTATTCATACGATTCATCCGGCTCTTAGTCATGCCGGTGCCTAACTGAACCTGTCATGCACTTTTTAAAAAGCAGAACAGCACAAACCTCCTTCACATTCTTGCTGGAAAATTCTCTTGCTCTTCTCTGATACCTAAAAAAAGCCCTTCATAGCATCAAGGCTGCTGGTGCCCCGCGACTGCTGCTTATTATACCGAGCGTGATGGATTGTTCCGCTGCTGCTTTGCCCTCGCCTCCCTTATTTGTTTGCTGCATTCACCTGTTGTCTTTTGTTACAAGCCGAGACAACAGCATCTTCGAGGCAGTGGCTGCCTTTTTAAATAGATGAGTACAGGACTTTGCACAACAACAGCACTACAGCCCCCGCAATTAACAGTGCACACTAGGGAGATGAGATGTTGCTGCCGGTCCCATGCCTGTCTATTGTGTGGCCACCACAAAAAGTTGGTGTGACAAAAGGCAGTCAAGACTTTCTGCAAAATGTTTCCTCGCGTGCACTTCTGGGAATCAGTGCGCCAAGATAATACCCTTGGAATATCAGGGATGTCTGCAGGAAGTCCTATCATGTGCAGGGGCATTTAAGAATATGCCAGAAACGTAGTCAGAGGCACCAAGCAGCCAGACAAGAATGTGTGTGGTACAATAGTCTGGTTGAAGTAGTCAAAGGCAGTCAGTTTTGCTTCATCAAGGGGAGGTCGGGTTTGAATCATAGACTCATAGAATCATAGAATGGTTTGGGTTGAAAGGGACCTTAAAGTCCATCTGGTTCTAACACCCCTGCCAAGGGCAGGGACACCTCTCACTAGACTAGGTTGCTCAGTGCCTCATCCACCCTGGCCTTAAACACCTCCAGGGAGGGGGTATCCACAACGTCTCTGGACAATGAATTCCAGTGTATCACCACCTCATAGTAAAGAACTTCTTTCTTATATCCAGTCTAAATCTCTCCTCTTCCTATTTGCATTCACTACTCCTAGTCCTGCCATCCTGTACCCTGTTAAAAAGTCTTATCCCAGCCTTTCTGTAGGCCTCCTTCAGGTATTGTAGTTAAAAAACACACAATCCTTTTCTTCCAGCCTGGCTGTAATGGCACATGAAGTGTGTGATACAAGCTGATGACCTTCTACAATAAGATAACTGGCTTGGTAGATGAAGGGAGAGCAGAGCGTATTGTCTACCTGGACTGCAAACAGGTAGACACTGTCTCCCTGAAGATCCTCCTAGAGAAGTGGAGGTCATGGAGTAAGGCAGAAATTGTGGTGTCTCCCCTGGAGATATTCAAAGCCCACATTGATATATTCATATCCAGCCTACTCCAGGTGATCCTGTTTTAGCAGAAGGGTTGGACAAGATGTCCCTTCCAACCCCAACCACCCGTGACTCTGTAGAAGTTGTTGACATAAGGGCTGCATAAGCAGACAGCAAGGTGGAATGAAAACTGTCTGAAAAACCAGGACCAGACTGAGGGAGGTGGTCCTTTCCCTCTGGTCAGGACTGCTCATCCCTAAATCCTTCTCTTTCGGGCTGCATTCAAACCACTCTCTAGACTTCCTCTAAACATCAAGAAACAACATTTTCACTGTAACAGAGACTAAGGTTATCCTCAACGGTTATGGAGTCTGTTATCACTGAAAACGTTAAAGACATGGTCTAGACGTGGTCCTGAAAAAGTGGCTCTAGGTGGCGCTGGTTGATCATCAGGAGCTGATACATGGTTTCAACCTAGAGTAGGGCAACTTTTGATTAGACTTTAGGAAGAAGGTCTTAACTATGATGTTGGTGAGACACTGGGAGAGGTTGCCTATAGAGGTCGTAGTTGCCCCATCTCCGGAAAAGTTCAAGGCCAGGTTTGGTGACGCTCTGAGCAGCCTGGCCTAGTAGTGCAAGATGTCCCTGCTTACTGCATAGAGGTTGGACTAGATGCCCTTTGAATGTCCCTTCCAACCCAACACATTCTGTGATTCTATGATCAAGAAAGAATAAAATATCTTTTCTGACAGGCTTTGGCCAGACTGCTCCTGGCATGGAGCATGATATGAGGCAACACCATACTGACATGGGAACCTTTAACTGCAATGGGGTCTATGAGTATTCCTGCAGAAGAAAAGTACTCAATAAAAAAATTAACTAGCTGGATTGAGTTCGGATTGTTCAATAATGAAGAAACCTTGTGAGAAACTGGGAGTTCTTAGTCCTCCAACAAGCAAGTAGGACCCAAATCCTTTTGCTGCTTTTCAGAACTTTTAGCTTCCAAAGCAGACAGAAACTACAGCAGAGCAAAACTTGAGTATACTTACAGGAAGCATCTCTTCAGGCTGACTATCTTCTTATTTCTATTAATGCTGCTAAATTCATGCCCCTGGGTGGTAGGAAGCAGTGAGGTGGTGAAGAAAGGGCTTAGGGTTTTTTTTTCTGCCATTAACTACAACTAAAGGGAACAAGTACAGCTGAATGCGTCTGTATGCTGCCTCTGTCATGAGAGGTGATGGCCATGCTCATTACCAGGAGGGAAACAAGATGGGATGTGGGGTTTAGGAGGGGACATGGTGTAGGAGTGGGGATGCAATAGGGTGTATGGGGTGTAAAGGTGGTGGTGATGAAGTATGTTTAGGGATGTGAGGGTTTGAAGCCGTAAGGGGATGAGGGAGTGATGGTGGATGTCAGGGTGTAGGGGGTGGGTAGGGATGATTGAGGTGGTGGGTAGGTGTAAAAGAGTGTAAGGGAATGGGGATATGGATGTAAGGGGGTGTGAACCTGGATTTGGGGGTGTGAGGTGCTGTGAGGGGATGTGAATATATATTTGAGGGAACATGAGTGGCGTGAAGGGTGCAACTGGGGGTGCGAGGAAGTGTGGGTTTGAGCATGTGTGAGTGGATTTGGGGCGTAAGGGGTGTGCGAGGGGGTGTGAGGAGGTGCAGGTTTGAGCAGGTGCAAGTGTGGATTTGGGGTGTGAGGGGAGGAGAGGAGTGTGAGCCTGGATTTAGGGATGTATCATGATTGTGCATGATAAGTGCAGGGGAACCTGAGTGTAGATTTGAGGGTGTGTTGGGGGGGGGTGTAATGAGCAATGTATTAGAATTGTGAGGAGCATGGGTGGTATCGGGGGGGGACGAACGTGGATTTAGTGGTGTGTGAGGGGGTGCTGTGAGTGGGTGTGACTGTAGATTT
>VZTY01034146.1:0-13556 GCA_013400935.1 Turnix velox | reverse complement strand
GGTGTGACTGTAGATTTAGGGGCGAAGGTGTGGAAGGGAGGGGGGGATGTGACGGCTGGCGAAGAGGTGACCGTCAGAGAGCCGCAGGTGGGGGGAGCGGCTGTGGCTGCCATCGCCGTCCGCACCCGCCGCGCTACCCGCTCCGCCCCGCCGGCTCCCGCAGCGATCAACACCGGAGGGGAGGCCTCGCCTCGCCCCTCAGGTGAGCGGTGAGCGCTGCTCACCTCTCCTCTGCACCGCCCGGGGCGGACGGGAGGGACGGAGATAACAAGGAGCCCGCCGCTCCTCACCGACTCCCTCAGGGCGGATCGGTGTGGCCGGCAGCGGGTCGGAGGACGGCTGAACTTCCTTCCCCTTACAGCCCGGGGGATGGCGGAGCGCTGCCCGAGGAGCTGCAGGCTCATCCCTCCCCGCCCGAAGGGGCCCTAAGGTGACAGAAGGTGAAAACAGGTAAAAAACCCCTCCCTTCCTGACACCTTCTCCCGCCGCCGGGGCCCCTGGACCTCGCCCTTCCCCGCAAGAAGGTAGGGTTGGGAGGGGTGCCGCGGGTTTTTAAAGGTTTAATAGTGTGGGCAGAACGATGGGACAGAGAGGTTCGGACGTGTGACTGAAGGTCCGGCATGCGGAGCGCTTCTGTCAGGGTCTGCTCACTTCAGGGGCCGGTCCCTTTCCTCTCGATGAATATTCTGAGGTAAAAGCTTCCGACGTCCTTATTCTTCCGGACGGTGTTTATGTTTCTCGGGTGTGTTCTCTGTAACTTTTCTGTTAGCGAAGTTGCTTGTCCCCTTTTCCCCTTCTCCTCTTTACCCTCTACTCTCCACCCCCCCGGCCCAAATCTGCTTTAGGGAAAGGTTTACAGCCGATAGGCTGGAGGTCAGGATGTTGTCAGACAGGAATGAGCAATAGCAGTGACCTCAGTGCAGAGCCCCAGGGGGAACTTCTCTTTCTCGGTCCTCTCCACCCTGCTTCAGCCGCTTTCTGGCAGCACTCACTGCAGTAGTAAACGTCTCCAAATGAGAAAGAGTACTTGGAAAGATTATAAATGATATGGCAGGGCGAAGGTAGTTAATCAAGCTGGCCAGACCCCTCCAAACTTTCCAGAAGTTCACAGAAGATGGAGTGGGGGGCGGGGGGAGGGATAAGAAGCACACGGAGAAACTGCCTATCCTGTCTATGATTGATTAACCGATTAACCTCGGAGAGCAGCAAAGCTGAAGAGATGTTTTTCTGTGGAAACTTGTGCTGTACAAAAGTTAAGATTCCAAAACTGGGGTCAATTCTGGCATGACTCTTGGAGAAGGTGGGGGAGTACTAGCTTTGGTAGAAGGGTAACTTTTAAAATCAGAAGTTATTCTCACAGGTGGTAAATTCCAGTGGGCTCGTGACAAGGTTGGGAATCAGAGTTCCTTTCTCACCAGCAGAGGGAATTTGCAGGGGGTTGTGAAGAATCTCAGTGTTTTACAGGGTTATGTAGAATCTCAGTGTTTAAAGGCTTGTGCTGTTTAAGTGTGTGAGCACATCTTTCTTCAGAGATGAAAACGAATAACTTAGTTGTGTTGGAGTAATTTTAGACTCTCTGAAGACTATCGTGAAGGCTTGTCTGTATAACTCTTGACAGTGATGAGGCACAAAGGGCAGAAGTTTTGGTTTTCGCACAGAGGAAAGTGACAAATAGGTTGCATGAGTGTTGATTTAGACACTCTGTTACTTGTGAAAATGTTATTTTGTAGCATAAGTAATTCCCCCCTCCCTGTCCCCCAAATGTACATTTATTTCCATTGTTGGATGTAACAAAATACTGAAAGTTTCTTCCAGTAGTTGAATGCTGTTTACTAATCAAGAAACAAGGACTAGGAGAAGTGCTAAAACTTTTTAAGTTTCTGTGTCTTTTCCCACTGTGATGGCAGCAGGACTTGCATCAGGACAGGACTGTGTATTATCATGAGCACATTTGCCAGCCTGATCTCAGGATAGGACCCACACAGATCCACACCAGCAGCTGTTTTCTTCTTGGAAACAAGCCCAATTGGCTTCAAAAATCGATTTTTGGTACTACAAGGTGCTCTGTATAGCTTCATCTCAGAGCGCTTTCCAGGGCAAGATTGCCTTTTTGAGGATAAAATGAAGCTCTTCTGGACATGCAGAGTGTTCCAGGAATATTGTTTGTGCCAGAACACTTGAAATTTGTGGATGATCTGAAAGACCACTTCACAAGGCAATGTTGCACACCGTGCTGCAGAGTTGATCATGCTTTAAAATATTATTTTGGAAAAAGTTTAGTTGAAAAGCGACCATGTCAGTTCCTGACATCTCAGTAAAGCAGCTAACGATTGCTGTTAATTAGATTTAGGCAATGTTTTGCAGTCCCAATCTGTTCAGCATCAGTCTATGATGAATTAGCAGATAAATTACTCTCAAAGAGAACCTGCTTGAACTGTGTTCTTTCACTCCAAAAGAGCTTTGGGGATTTTTTTTGGAGCATATTGTACCCAGCCGAGGTGTGGCACGTGTATTTCCACCAGCGTGTGCCAGTATGGGTCTTAACAAAATCCAGCTGCAATTTGTTCCCACACTGTCAGTTTTGGGATCATGCAGCCCCAAGCTGCATTCTCTGTAACTGACTATTTTTCCAGATGAAATAATAAGTTTTCTTCACATCCAGCCTTCAGGAGAGTATTTTGTCTGGCACTGACTAGTTTACAAACCTGGCATATGTCTTTTTAATCATGTATTGCCTGATTCTGAAGGTTTTGTGGATTTTTATTCTGGGCTTTCTATTTTTCTTAACTTTTGTCTTTGCACCCACACTTCCCTCTTTTCCTTTGCAGTGCAAAATGTAGATCAGCCCATAAATAATGTGGCTTGGTCTTGGCAGCACTCATTCTGCTGGTCCTCCTGTAAGGTCTGCTGCAGACCTGGCAGACCCCATCTGCAACTATAATGATTAGTTTAGAATGATATAGTTGGAAGGGACCTTCAAAGGCCATCTATTCCAACCCCTCCTGAAGTGAACAGTGCACTAGATCAGGTTGCTCAGAGCCTCATCAAGTCTGTCCTTGAATGTCTTCAGGGATGGGATCTCTGCCACCTCTCTGGGTAACTTATTCCAGTGTCTCACTGCCCTCATGGTGAAGAACTTCTTTAGTTTCTGGAAAAAAAATTATTGGTACCTAAAAAGTCTCAGTGAGATCTTTGATGCACTGGAGGTGCTAACTTGCCTGCACAAAAACATCCCAGGCTTTCTCCAACCCAGGTTTGTACAAATGGTGGCAACACAACTCCAAACTTTTGAACTTATAACTTATTGGCTTAGGCTAACCCTCCTATACCCCCCCCCTCCTGTTAACAGTCTGGGCAAAGCCTGTGGAAACAGTGGATTTAAGCAGCTAGAAGCATAAGATCATATGGGAGAAAAACATTGACCTACTGCATGACTTCAGGTAGCATTATTCTCTTTCTATGCCTGTTTCATACTTAATGTTCTTTTGGTCATAAAAGGTATTTCTGCAGATGAAAAGATGTGGGTCTTTCCATTCAGAAGAGTGCTCTGTGCCATCACGTAAGTAAAGCAAGTAGTTAAGTATCGGAAGAGCTTTTGATAATATGAAATAAATGTAAAATCACCAAAGACTCCATGGAGGTCAAACCCAAGGGAGAACACAATCAGATTCCCAGCATGTGCACCATCTTAAAAGATATTTCTCTTCAGTTTGTTCCTGGAAACCTGAATGCATGAATTAATTGGATACTTTTATAAGACATTTGATAATAATCTTGAATATATTACTTGTCAAAAAATACGCACTTTATAATAAAGATTTGCACATCAATGAAAGCCAAGATAGGCATTACTGAGTCGTGTACTTTCTGCAATGGAAAGAAGCCTTAAAGTAATTTCAATTAAATTACTTCTTAAAAATGTTTTATCAAGATGGAGGTGGGGGGGGGAACCTCAGCCTTTCAAATGAAAATGATAGTACCCCCATGGTGCCCCTTCTCCCAGCAGTGACCAGGAGTGGGATGTTTAATCTCTTAAGGATGGAGAGAGACTTTCTGGACTTTTTTCATCCTCAGCTGCTGGGAGCAGGACAGCAGTGGCAGACACAGGGCACAGTTTCTGTGAAGCTGTCAGCCCAGAAATAAGCATTGCCAAAGATGAGCTTGTTAATCTCATGGCTATTTTTCCCTGGGGTACCAAATATTGTGAAGTATCTTACCAAAAGATGAGCTGCTCATGACCCTTGTCACATCATGTCACCAAACAATGACTACGTTCAATAATCATGAATTGTTTAATTAATATGCTGCAAGCATGAAATGCCCTAGCTCACTGTTCTCACTGTGCCTGTGAATCCACTGAATGTCGCTGTGTAGCCAAATCACAGAATGATGCAGTGGAGGGAAATAAATGGGAGGAAATCTGTAATAAAAATGTCATGTGAATTTCAACTGACTTTTCTTTTTCTGCTGGACTTTTGGAAAGGACTAAATTGATTTCATCCCTTGATTTGGGAATTCAAAGTAAAACTCCAGTATGAAAGAAAGAGAGAACCTAATTACTGCTCTTCGTTTAGTTACCAGAACTTTACTAGTGCTTTCAGGGGCAAATAAAAATTAATTTATTTTAATTTCCTTTGCAATTAAACTAATTTAACATTTATATTTGCTTAGTAATGTAAATAAACACATGTAATTTTCATATCCATGTCTAATCTTGTCTTAGAATTATATTGCTCTGCCAACTGTTAAATATGGATTTTTTTTTTCTCAAGAAGTTTTTCTTGCACATGGATAAGCAAGCACTAAAAATCCCCATAAATAAAAGTAATTGAAATGTATTAGTTGCACGTATGCAGGTATATATTCATACAAGACTTTATATAATAATCATCCTCATCATCACCATCCCCAGGGTTGGAAGGGACCTTTCAGATGGAATTCAACCACCAACCCATGCCTTTCAGTGCTTCTAATATAAATGCTTATATATTTAATATAAATATCTATTTTTACATTTGGTTAAGTTCTTGATTTCTTTTTTTTCTTTTTGTGTGAAATGTCCAGATGTTCCTTGATGCTATCAAATGTTTCTTTTGTTTTAGAGCTGATACTGGCTGCCCTGGTGGCAGACTCCTCACAGCCCGCTGCTTCCCTTGATGAGTGGTGCAGCTTCTGCATCACTTTATTTCTGCTGCTCTGCTCAGACCAGCGTGTTTCCAAGGCAGCATAAGGAAGGTTGAGTACTTCCACAAATCCTATTACTTTCATAAAATACAAAAATATTTATTTTTCCACCAATTGGGTTGGTTTTTTTTTTTACCTAAAAATAGTTTACCATGCTTGTTTTGTTTATTAAGGTGCATGAACTTTCTTTCAGTGGTTTGTTTCAAGATATTTAGTATTGTCATTTTATGAGAATGAGTGAAAGTGGCACAATCTCACAGAACTGAAAAAAAATGTAGCAGGATTCTTTCAGTTCCTGTGTCTTGGGTGTACTGAGGATAAAGCCAGTACTTTTTTTTGCTTTATTTGTCAGTGTATGACAAAATGGTGAACAGTGTTAAAAAAAAAAAAAAAGACAACTAAGACAACTATGCCTTAAGCATCTATAAATATTATATCTAAAGAGTATTTAAAGGTTTTTATGCATTTCCTGAAGTGTAGTAGGTGGGAACACATTTTTATCCCCTGCCTCTTCATGCTCTTTTCACAAAATATGGGGGTGTTTGCAGGACGAATTTGTGCAGTTAAACCCTGTTTTTTCTCTATTTTCTTTTTTCTTTCTTTTTTTTTTTTTTTTTTTGGCAGGTCTCCCTGGTTCCTCTGCACCCCAGGTATNNNNTTTTTTCTCTTTTTTCTTTTTTCTTTCTTTTTTTTTTTTTTTCTGGCAGGTCTCCCTGGTTCCTCTGCAAACCAGGTATTCAATACAGCCACCGGAAAGTGCGAGTGAGAACAGTACGATGTCAGAAGCGGGGGAGCTGCAGGCGGAATGGAATTCCCTGATAAGAGCAGTGTACCAGAGGCGCCTCCGCCTCACCCGGCTCTTGCTGGAGGGCGGCGCCTACATCAATGAGAGCAATGACAGAGGTGAAACCCCTTTGATGGTGGCCTGCAGGACCAAACATGTGGACTTACAGAGTGTCAGCAAGGCAAAGATGGTTAAATACCTGCTGGACAACAAGGCGGATCCCAACATCCAGGACAAATCAGGGAAGACAGCCTTGATGCATGCCTGTCTGGAAAAAGCAGGTCCTGAAGTGGTGTCTCTGTTGCTACAAAGTGGGGCTGACCCGAGCCTGCAGGACCACTCCAGTTGCTCTGCACTGGTCTATGCAATAAACTCGGGAGACAGGGAAACCCTGAAAGTTCTTCTTAATGCCTGCAGGGCACGAGGGAAAGAAGTCATCATCATCACCACAGACAAATCCCCCTCAGGAAGGCAGAAAACGAAGCAGTACCTAAACACGCCTCCCGCAGAATTTGATGAGTGCCATTCCCCAGTCACTTGTACATCCCCCTCACAAATAGAGCTGCAAACATCCCCATCCCCGCTTTCAGCTTCAACAGAAAGTAAAAAACCAGTGTTCACCTTTGCAGATCTGGATCAGCCACGAACTGTGGACAACTCATCTCAAACAGTTTCACCAGCCAGAAAGTCCAGCTCAACAAAAGCTGGGTTCAAGGCGGCACGAGTGCAGAGACTGAAGTCTGAGCCTTGGATAAAGAGCTCTTCATCACTGTTTCACCAAAATAAAATCACCTCCTTGCAAGAAAAACTTCAGGACATTAATTCAGAAGAAAAACTCCCTTTTAAAATGAGTGGCCTTGCTTTGTCAAAGAGATTTATCACCAGACACCAAAGTATTGACATAAAAGACACAGCTCATTTACTGAAAACCTGTAACCGAAGTGGATCAAGAAAATCATCATATGATGAGCTAAAGTCTCAGATTCCACATGTGGAAGATAAGTATAAACCCAGTGGGATTCCTGTGGGTAAGGATGCCAGTTCAGGACCCATTAGCTTTATTTCTAACCTCAGCAATATCATCCACAAAAGAAATACAGGAACAAATCTTTACAGTTCAGATTCTCAGTTAACTACTAGTCCAGGTCCTGGTGCAGAAGGTGGTAAGCTGATGATGGTAAAGAAAAAGATTCTTTCTCCATCTCAATCTCTGCTATCAGGTCCTAGAGAAGTTCTGGAGAAGATACCTGGTGTTCCTCTGAGCAGGAGAAGTCCAGGTTTTCTAGAAAGGCGAGGTTCAGGAGCCTTATTGCTGGATAATAATGCTCAGGCAAGACCAGGTTTTCTTCCACCACTGAATGTGAATCCTCATCCCCCAGTTCCAGAGGTTACTTTCATAAACAGGGTTTCTGGGATGGTTTCCTGTGGACCAAGACACTTGTTACCAGCAGCACCTCCTTTCCCTAGGGATACCAAAAATGCTAAAATACTTCTGAGAAGGCAGTCATTACAGACTGAGCAGATTAAGCAACTAGTGAATTTTTAACAGGGGATCAAAGGGTTGCAAATCCTTTATGAGATGTACATATTCACTCTACCACTTGATTGTAATGATACCACCAAAGATGTCAGATATGTGATGTACAGCTCTCTGACTTGGAATGATTAAATAGCTTAGAAACCACATGTAAATACATAATCATGCTGCCTTCTAGAAACTGAGAAGTATTTATTGTACCACTTTCAGCTTCAGCACTGAAGTCTTACTTGTGACTGGCTGAACCCACAACGGGTCTCAGGTACTGCAATTCTCATTTGAGGCTGGAAATACTCTCCTGCCTGGGTTTCCCCAAACATGTGGCCTTTCTGCCCCAGAAGGGTGGTACGTGTGAGACTTGGGAAGTTGGAAAATGTGGCTGCGACAATGAGCACTAGACTGACACTGTCCGAACTTTGCAATATCCAGAAATCCCAACCACTGCCAAAGAATGAAAAAAACACTGAGCAGGTGTACAGAGCAGTTTCTTCTGGGTTCAGTCGTTTGCCATGTGTAAAAATGCACAACACAAGAGTAAATGGAATCATAGAATTAGAAGAAAGAGACCTTCAGTGGGCATGTAGTCCAAGCCCCCTGCAGTAAGCAAGAACAGAAATCATGTCGCTAGCGTAACCTGTTCTCAGGAGCCCCAGCTGAAGGCTGGGAGCCTACTTGAGACACCTCGCTGCCCACTGGAAACCAGTGTGATGCTGGACACTTCAGATTCAGCAGCAGGATGCCCACGGAGTGGTGGTGAGTCAGGAACGCAGCACAGCAAACAACAAGCCCTAAGTAACCTCTGATAATATGTCTGGAGCCTGCTTGCAGTGTCAGTGAGGCACATGAGTCAGTTTGGACTTCTCCAGCTGCTTGACTGCTGGAATCTGCTCATTGGCTCATTTGTGGCAGAGCATGTAACAACAGGACGAGGGGCAGCAATGGTCTGGAACTAGAACAGGGCAGGTTTAGATTACACAGTAGGAGGAATTTCTTCCTCATGAGGGTGTTGAGCACAGGCTGTCCAGATGTGGTAGAGCCCCCATCAATGCCTGGAGACATTCAAGGCAGGCTTGCTGAGGCTCTGAGACACCTGATCTACTGCAGGATGTCCCTGTTCACTGCAGGGGCTTAGGAACAGATGACCTTTGAATGTCCTTTCCAACTACGTGATTCTATAATTTAAAGGGAGGAAGGGTGGAGAAAGGCAGAAGCTGTTTCTACACCAGGGTCAACTACTTTCTACAATTCCAGACTTTCAACACACAGATCTCTATATGATGCAGGAACTCTTTATCCCCAGCTACAGGCCTGGGTTTCAAGACAGGATACAAGGTGGTGGGTGACATCCAGATGTTGTCTTGATCAGCAAGGACACTTCACACACACTTGGGAGCAAGACCTCTGTCCTCCTGCTCCAACAGACCTGTAAGGAATCTGACAGCTGCAATATGCACCTGGAAGTTGGAAATACTTGTTTTGCCTAAACTGAAGCAGAGACTGAATTTCTCAAAGATGAGAAACATGCCTTTGCCTCCATGTTGTTGTGTAGTTTTAATTATCTCCACCTAAAATGTATTTCTCTTTCCCATTTAGTGCTCTGCAGTGCTAATTATCTACCATGTCTTTGTGTGCATTCTTAAGATCGATTGATTTGTGGCATTCTATAGCTCATCTTCTGATTACTGGAAAATATTGACTGTGTTCTATTTTGTCATAACGTACAGAAATCGTGTTGAAATTGTGCCTATACAATGTGTATTTCTGTATATTGAAACTGAGATGCTTTTTTTCCTGAAAATATGCAGTGGGTACTGTCTTACAGAAAATTAATCCAGTCTGATGTTGCCTTACAAATAACCTCAGTGTTACTTAGCTTTGCTATTAGTACAAGACAATTTCAAGGGGATGATAACTATATGCTCTCTGTAAATACCTTTTATGTAAAAATAGAAAAATGTCCAAAAGTTTATAATGTGCCTATTTTGAAGAAGGGAACATTTAATACCTAGAAAGTAAAGGATGGATCACATCTCTACACAGCAGAGCTGTGGATCAAGCACTACTCTGAAACTACCAATTTGAATACTGAATCTGAGGCACTGGCCCACATTGCCCAGAGAGGTGTTGGAGGCCCCATCCATAGAGACATTCAGGGCCAGGCTTGATGCGTCTCTGGTCTAGTGCAAGGGATTGGACTAGGTGGCTTTTGCAGGTCTCTTCCAACTCTACCATTGTGTGATAAATCCCTCCATTTTCTAGTGACAACTTCCAGAAGGCAGATGATCTCACCTTTGATTCTCTGCCCAGGCTCTCAAAGTTAGCTCACATAAGCAGAGATGCAAATCTGTATTGCAATTGTCATAACTAATTAATTACTCCCCACAAAAATACAGGTTATGAAAGCTGTGGTCCTGCAGATCTGCTCACCTGGTGCCAAATGAGAGCTGGACTACACCATCACACTTGATGTACATACCCAGGCATGACTGTCATGCTTGTTTTGATCTTCACCCCTCAAAAGCAATCAGTGCCATTCCAAAATGTTGCTGGCAAACCAATTTTTTTGTTTTCTGTTTAATTAGAGATGGACTCTTCACACTCCTGAAGAGACTTGGTGGATTGTCTGCCTATCCCTAGTCTCTGCATGTGCACAAGCAAGAAGTGTTCACTATCACTAAAAAAGAATATAAAAACCACCAAAGCATCCAAATATGAGAAAGTTACAGAAGTAGTGAAATTAATGCACATTCAGTTGTTAAATACTGGTGGAATCATAGCAAAGGAAATGGAAGATTTGTTTCCATTCAGGTTCTGCCTCTTACTTGGGGATATGTTGCTGGATCAGCATCTGCAGATAATATGTATATCTATATATTTATATACACACATACATATATATACATATACATATATATGTATGTAGGTGTATGTATATATATATAAAAACCAGGTAGAAACAAAGATAATGTAGAAATTGTTTTATGTCAGAGAAATTAAGAGAATATTTCCTATCAATTTTAAATTATTAATGGGATACAAACTGGTACCTACAAACACCAAAGAAGAGAAAAAATTTATTTTTTTATATTGTGAACAGAAACTTGTAATCTGTTAATTTCATAATGCACTTTTTGAAGATAGAAATTAATCTTTAAAAAAATACAAATTAATCTTTATGGAAAAAAAAAGAAAAAAAAAAATCAACAAACAAACCCAGATCAGATGTTTCAATTGGTATCCACTGAAGATAAAAATCTCAATTTCTGTTGTATTGATTTTTAAAGTTAACTACAGATATGAGATTATTGATACCTGAACTGAAACTGTGATTTTTTTTACAGAACGCTCAACGGATGAAGATGACAAATGTCTTAAGAAGTTAAACTCTGTAATGCTGCGCTGTTTCTTGCTTAATTTTGATGCAGAAGTAATGTGAAAAGTTTAGCATCCATGTTTATTGTTGCATCAATATTAAAAGTGACCTTCAAAGAAAAACCAATTTCAGTTTGTTCTCTTGATGTTATGATAAAAAGTGACTTTCCCCTCCTCCCCATTCAGGGAGTACGGAAGTAGAGACCTCTCTTTATTCAACTCTCTTAGAAGACACTGAGTCACTGCCAAAGGTACTTGTTCATAAGTGCTCCTCGAGCTATCTCTGCAGGATATGGACTGTTAATTAGATTTAATCCAACATACACAGCTAAATTAGTAAGAAAGATTGTATGAGAGAGGCTCTCGCCGTCTGTCTGCAGTTTCCTGTGGTTCCCCTTCAGAGGAAACAGATGCACCCCTGTCATCTTTGAAGTCTTAATCCCCACCATTTCCCAGTAATCCATCATGTCTTTCAGGCAAAGATTTGGAATCAAGACATGAATATCTCACATTAAACTCCCCCACGGAAACACTAAAAGTTTACAAACAGCAGAAGAAACCTTTCCAGGTCTTCTTTATGCATCTTGGTAGAGCAAACATCACTAGCTGAAACTCCCTTCCTTGCTAGTTTTCTTTGAAGAGCTGTAGCTTCCCATTTAAGGAGAACAATCTGCAATGGAGTTCTCACATAATGCTTAAAAATTTTTAATTATATAAAATGGAAGTGACCTTTCTATGAGCAAACACTCCTAAGTTACAGCTGCCAGTGAAACACATTGCCCAGGAGAGAACTGATTTTTGAATCCACAGGATAAGCTCAGAAAGCTGAAAAACAGGTTTGTTTTTTTTCACTGTTGGCTTTCATATTCTCTGCAAAATGCTACAGAAGTTCAACAGAAGTAACTTCTCAAATAAACCATGGTGGACTCACACAAAAAAATCCAAAAGTCATCCTATTTTGGCTTAAAAAATGCAAGAATGGCAAGCAGCTACACAGGAATGCTGCAATAAAGCAGTTTTGAAGGTGTGGTGTCCAAAAGACAACCTCCTAAATACCCTCCTCTGCACTTTTTGTTCCTTTTTGCTTTAAGAAAGGGTTTTGGAATTGCCTTGTTTGGATTTTTGAGTTTCACAGTTTACACAGCAATTTCAGAAGAATGTATTGCCATAATTTGATGCAGCTACACTAGAAAAAGAAATCAAAACAGTGATTACTTTTTTTTCCCCTCATAAATCCTTAGTAAGACCTTTGTCTTTCTGCTTTTGCTATGTGGTACAACTAATTATTTTCCCAACTAAAATCAGGTATTTATAAATAAATAGATTCTTGCATTGGTGAGTCATTATTCCATTAATTGGTTGTTTTCTTCTTGTTACAAGAGCATTGCTGGTTACAGACAGGCCAACATCAGTCACAACCAGCCTCCCTACTAAAAACATTAACTATGTGTTCATCAAAGGCATAAGCTAATCTTTTTTTAAAAAATAAAATCTGTAATTAAGAGGAAGGAATGTGCCTTGTAAAATATTTCCCAGCTGCACCACATCTCTGGGCAACCTGTGCCAGTGTTTCACCACATTCATGGGGAAGAACTTCTTCATCTAAACCTTCCCTGATCTAGTTTCAAACCATGGCCCCCTCATCCTGTGGCTCCATGCCTAAGCAAACAGCACCTCCCCAGCTTTCTTAGAGCTTCTTCAGGCACTGGGAGGTCTCCCCAGGTGCAGCCTTCTCTTCTCCAGCAGTGCTCCAGCACTCTGATCATCCTCATGGCCCTTGAACTTCAGACATAAACCATTGACCAAGTCTGAGATCAGGATTGGATCCAACTTAACCAGACTCCTCTCCGAGAAGGAATTTAGAAAGCTGGGGGTTCCTTCTGACCCTCGTAACTCAATGGGAGGGTCTCCCTGACTGTCTGTCTTCTCTGCCTGCCTCCCTGTCTCATTCTATCCTCCGCGGTAAATAATCAAGTGAACCTTGACACTCAGTCACATAAAACACCATTGCACTTACTAACAAGGTTTGTTAAATCGCTTTCATGTAGTAATAAATATTTCACAACTTCTCTCAGATCACTCAGCCCACAACATCTCTCTGCCAGCCACACAGCTAGCATGCCTTGTTTTAGGCGAGCACCTGTATAAAGACTGGCATAAAAACACAGAGAAAGAATTCAAAGTTATTTATTGAGGTGCGAGACAGTACATATAAATGATTCACAGGACACTAAAAGAGATTCACGGGTTAAAAAGGCACAGAGGAGTTCAGGGATATAGGACAACCCATAAAGAAAAAACACATGTACCAGTCAGACCCCTCTGTCTCCGCAAGAATGCTTCATGTAATTAATTTCTAGCACTTTGTGGCATCTAGTATTACATGTTGTGCTGCCTTATTTAATTTTTCTGGTAATTCAGATTATTTCTTCTTTTAATTTTATCTGAACATCCTTCCTTCTTCATATACTCATGTATTTCTAACTGATAAGCAACTGGTTGAAAGGTCGCAGAGGGTGGTGGTCAATGGCTCTATGTCCAGTTGGAGGCCGGTAACGAGCGGTGTCCCCAAAGAGTCTGTCTTGGGACTGGTGCTCTTTAACATCTTTATTAATGACATCGATGAGGGAATTGAGTGCACCCTCAGACAAGTTTGGGGTCCTCATGGGTGACTTCAAC
>VZTY01034145.1:15519-35260 GCA_013400935.1 Turnix velox | reverse complement strand
GAGCAGGGCAGGCTGTTGCTCTGTTTGGGAAGGGGTAGTCTACTTGTCCAGATATAGCTTGAGAGATGGAAGTAGGAAAACAGGTATCACTGCTTAAATAAGTTGAGTGAATAACGGGCCGTTAATGACAGAGGTATATACTGATGTCACACTGAACAGTATGTGGAAGAAAAATTTCTCGCTTGTGATACATGTTTGCGTTACAAATTTTGGAAGATTGCTAATTTCAGTGTTGAAAAGAGCAAAAATTAATTGAGTAAATCCATTGCATTAATGTTTATTTAGTCTATATAAAATAACTAGTAAAATATGTAAGCAGAAAAAGAAAAACCATGACAATATTATCAACACACCTTCAAAGAAAGAAATTTTTGTAGAACAAGACTGTTTCAGCATCTATATGAACCTTATTGAAATTATGACCAACAGAATTGCTTGAACTGTGCTATTCTTTGCACAGACATGTGACTGTATTACTCCCTATCATGCATAATATATCATGCATAAATATTTGCCTATCTATCCATTAAAAAAAAATCCTGTATGTCATAAAAGTTGAAATAATACTGACTGCCAGGAAAATTAGACAGGAGATAACAAGCATAACTAAATCCTAGGCAGATGTGAGAGGTTTTTGGCTGGCATGTGAGCTTGGCATACTTACTTCCTAATGGAAATGGAATTTATACTCTTATATTCTTGTAGAATTATTCCAATTATTCTACCATTATAATAGTTTTGGTAGAATCCTATTGGGTTCCATCTTTCTCACCAAGAGATGCAGAATGGAATAATTATTGCTGAGTGGTGAGTTACCAACTGGATCTCTTATTATATTTAGAAGGAATATTTTTTTTTCTATGTTCCTAAATTTCTCCATTAAAGCTGAGAGATTCAAAGGAATATTACAGTTAGCTATTCAGCTTGCAAACCTGTGGGAGTGAAATGGGATAATTCACTCTTTTAAAGATTTGTCTTTTTGGGATATCTAAATGTATATCCCAATGGGAACACTGTTACTGAAAAGACAAGAACCTCCAAAGTTATATCCTGCCAGTGATGATTTTAATTGCTGAGGTTCATCCAGTGAAAACATGTTGAAACTTATGACTACGGCTGTTCTTTAAGCCTGTACATTTGCTCAAAGCATCTAATAAAGCAATGCTGCTCTCATTTGAAGCATTTAGAAGCACAAATTCGAAGCATCCTTATTGATTTTAAGTGCACCAAATTCAGTCTTGGAAAACTTATTTCACAGATGCCAGAACAATACAGGCCAGACTTTCATTTTAAATTCTTTGGGTCTGAGGGATTTCAATGATGGAGGTTTGCTTTGCACAGCAGGCAACAAGTACTTATTCTACAACAGAACCAATAAAAATGAGAGGAGCTTTGATTTCAAACCCACGTCAGATCCTGGTGCTGACAGGTCTGTGAATACAGAAGCCATTACATATTCATTGAGGAAAGAAAGGGAAAGGAAGGAAGGAAGGGAGGCAGGAAAGAAGGAAGGAAGGAAGAAAAGAAGGTAGGAAGGAAGGAAGCCACAAGCCTTTAATTTTTAACTGGGCATTTCTAAAGCATCAGGTACAACATCTTTTTTATCTTTTCCTCCAGGCTTGTTGTCTGAAGTTGACATTTTGCTTCAAAACTGGTTTGTTTTTTTTTTACTTCAGTTCTCGCTAAAAATGGATTAGTTGAGAAGATTTTTGATGTTAGTATTTTTAACATTATTATTTTTAACATTATTATTTTTAACTGTATGCAGTGTTCTGTATTAGCTCTAGTTCTGGCCCTGTCCTGCTTTTATAGAGCTCTTTTCATCACCTATCTAAGACTACAGTTTAATTGGTTTCCAGCCCACTGCACATCTCTCTCTCACTGACGTTCACACACACAAGCACCACACTGACACACACACAGCACTTCCTTTCCCACTCAGGGTGCAGACTGAAAGTGAGAAATCAAAGCATGCAGCAAGGCTGAGCCTGTTAGAGTCAGTGCACCTAGTACTGATGGCTACATTGATTTTCTACAACTTCCAGGGAGGTAACAGCAAACATTTTATCATCAACTGAACTGTATGGTCTTCTTAAGTCACTTCTGCACACTGTAGCCTGGATATGCTTTTTGCTCAGCATGATACTGCAAACTGTGTTTTCAATTTTGAAATTCAGTATCTTACCGAGTCAGAAGAATAATGTCTTTTTCTGCTACAAATACAACTTAAGAGTTTATAAAATATTTTTTCATAGTTCTTACTCAGAATATATGTTGTACTACATTATTTTATTTATAATCTTTATTGCAGTTATCCTCAGAATTTACATGACATAGGACATCACCTTTATTCTCCAATTTAAAGTTAAACAACACCTATATCTTAAAGTTACACAAGCATTTCATTCCAATGACAAAGCACATTTAACTTTAAGCTTTAAGATCTAGGATTAAATTATATGTTCTGGGGAAAAGTAGCTTAAAGCTACAGACAAGTCCTGTTTTGTATTTTCTGCCTTGATAGTGTCTTAAAGCTGCATTTTTACAGATCAGAACATTTCTAGAAGTTTTACATTTAAATAATTTATACCTTTACACTCCTAAATTTTCTTACATTTGTTGAGTTCTTGTCTTGTTGTTCTTGAAATGCTTTTTGAAGGTAGAAGTAAGTAATTTGGGAACAGAGGCTATGGGAAGGTTGGTTTGTTCCTTTGCAGTGCAATCATTTTCCCTAAGCCCCTGCAGTGTTTTCCTTTCTCATTCTCCTCTCAAGTGTACTCATTTTTGGAGTTTGCACAGCTCGGCACTTCCCTCTCTTGTTGCTCATCATATCTTATACTTATGTGTCCTGGGGCTCAAACTCTGACTAATCCTTCCATAGTGAGATTTCTATATTAGTGTGCAGGCCCTGGGCAGCGTTATATCTTCAGTCATGCTAATCCCTCTGTGATGCCATGACTGGACCTATTCATAGATGACTATTCCTGCCTGAATCTGAGCACTGTAGAAGCTTAGAGATTGTTCCTTTCACTCTTCTCCTACATGGTTTTGACTTACTCTTTCCTAAACCAATAAATCACATCGGGAGCAGTTTGGTTTTGTTTGGTACTGTTCCTAGGCACATTTGATTTAGTGCAAGTATGAGGACATTTTATGATCCTGGGACTTAACGCTAATCACAGCTTCAACAGCAGCACATCTCCCAGCTCAGAAAGCTTGAGGGCTGTAACTTGGAGTGAGGAACAATGTATGCTTCTCCAGACAAAGCAAGAAATCAGTTATCTCAGTCCCCTTGAAAAAGATACAACACGATTGAACCCCATCACTGCAGTGACACAAGGGCTGTCCCTTCTCTGCCCAGTGTGTACTAGGCAGGGCATGAGTACCCAGCACATCACAGCAGGGTTTCTCCTCTCAGCCCAAATGTGCCCCAGCTGAGGTGCTGCAGCCCATTCAGGCCATGGTGGATTCTGCTGCGGGCACAGAGAGGAGGAGCTGGAGCTGTTTGTGACCTCTTCATTGCACCTCTTCATTGCAATTGGGTGGAATAAGTACTGCAGGGTGTGGGGACAGTTGAGTTGAGTGGGGTGTTGTGAGTTCAGGCTGATCCCAAAGGCAGAAGGATGATGAGAGAGGTTTGCCCTCTCAGCGAGAAGGAGGGCTGAGCTGTGTGGAGCTAATTTGGGAACAGAAACTTGATGATCTTTAAGGTCCCTTCCAACCTGAACTATTCTATGATTATATGACAGTTAAATCACAGTGGTGAAAACCTCCATATTTGAATAACTCAAATACCAGGTGTTGCTACCATATGTAGGGTTTGTACAGGCCCTGACATGAAGAGCCGAGGCCTGTTTTATTTCTTCCATAAGCAAACTGTTTAGTCAACATTATTAAGACCTACTTTACCTTTTTGCCTTTTTTTCTTCAGGTCTGTCTCAGCTAACACCCACTTATGAGCTACAAGCAGCAATTCCATTGATGCATGATTAGGATATCACAAGTGAATATGAAATAAAAGGCACAGTGAAGAGAAAAAGTTTTACAAAGAGATTTACTTATTTTCTGCCCAAGAGTAGGACTATTTTTCTAATGCCTACTCAAGTGCAAGAGATAGTACCTATTTTTCTGATGGGCCATTATAATTTTCAAGGCAGTAAGGGCAGTCAATACCTGGAAGAGGGAGTGCTGAAACTGCCTTCTAAATAAATTAAGGATCAATAATGGTTGGTGGGAGGAAGGAGGATTTTAATCTAAATGGAACCCCAGGGAGATTTAAGAAAAAGATTGAACATAAAATCTAGCATACTTTGCTAAGAAAAGCCTGTTGTAGCAATCTGTGTGCACACAGAATGAGCAAGAGAGCATGTCATTGGCCATGGAAGTGAAGTAAATGTCAACAATACATCAAAATAAACACAAATAGAGAAGGAGAGCTTTTGGATTTGATCTTCAAGTAATTAGATTAAGCATTCTTAGTTCTCTTAATTTTCATGCTGTAGGTAAATTTAAATAGCTTTCACCAAAAATGGCTGCAGAAGAGTCAGATGTAGAGACTTTTGTGGTCAGGAAAGGTTATGGGTGTAGTTTCTCACACAAAGTCCAACACCCCATGTCCCTTTTGGAGCATACAGCCACTGAACCCTACCTGGTAAGAAAGAGATGTCACTCAGGATGTGAAGATGGATGTGTCCTCCTGTGATCAGCATTACACCAAAAAATCCCAGCCTTTTGTGTTTGGGTGATTTAATGCAAGTTCTAGTCAAGAATTCTCAGTGCATTAAAGCAGAACTTTCAGGGTTGGCATTCTTTTCTACCAGAAGTATTTTTTCTACTCAAAGTAAAATTTTACTCAGTCTCAAAAGGAGCCTGCTTTAGTTTAGAGTTATCACAGCCAAAACATTATGATTATGATAAGTAGTACCATAACTGGTCATAATATCAACGGATAGATCAGTTTTGTTCCTTAAATCTTCTGCTCATTGTCCGTCACATTTCATTCTTTACATTTAATAAAAGAAAAGGAACTTTATGTTGTAACCTCCTCAGTCTGCTTTTTCTTGAGAGTCAATAATCTTCATTCTATGCAAAACCCTGAAGAAAACTTTATTGTGGATTTCACCCTATAAATCTTCACTGTGATGTTAGACTCGTCTGCTTGAATAGGGATGAACTTCATGACAAACCTCCATTGCGATGAATGAGGATTTGCATTATCCTGTTGCTGAAATGGTATTGATTTCTTTCACAGGTTTACTTCAGTTTGCAGCTAATAAGTGGTCTGATTAACTAGTGTATTTCTTACATCCCTTTTCAGTCGATTATTCAATACCAATGGAGTGTAAACATTATTTAAGTGACACAAATACATTATGAATTTGTGTTTCATATCCTACTGTGTTAATTTGAGACAGTCCATTTCAATTTATGAGCTCCTTCTTACTTCTGTGCCGAAGTATTGAGCTTATATTTAATATGATTAAATGAGAGATATGTTGTATATTTGCATTTGCGAAATTTCTGGGGATATATTATCTTTGTCTAAGCTGTGCGGTCTCACTGAAATAGTAGTATGAGTGTGAAAAAAAATTAAACAAGCTGCTCATCTGTACCTGTCAATAATGTATTACACTTGCACTTTCTTTTTTGTTTACCATGAAAATGGAGGATTCCCATTATTGGAATCTTAACAATTAATTATTTTGCATTACATTTCAAGATTTTGTACAAATTTTAAGAATTCAGAGTATTTCTTTTCTTTAATTGCTAATTCATATACTTTTTTTTTATTCCAGGTACATTAACTAGGTCAATAAATTTCATCCCTGTCAACTTGATAAACTTTTTTTCTGCACTAAACAAGCAAAATTACCTCAGTGATTAAATAGAATTGTTTTGATTCCTCCCTATGTTCTGAACAAAATAAATGCAAAAGTATTTCCTTTAACTAACAATGACATCTAAAATATCTTTTTTTTAAAAAATCAGAACAAGAAAACAAAGAACTTATATAAAAATAATACTGTTGCTTTTAATTTGCCATGTAGTTGCCAAGATGCATTAGAGAAAGCTGGAGAGTAAAGAGACTCTTTGCTCTGTTAGAAGAGATGGTCGAACTTAACAGTCTGCAGTTTGTATCCCTGTTTCTGCCAGAATCTGCCCTGTGACCTTGAACAAGCAACTCCTTTCTATATTTCAGTTTCCAGATCTGTAAAGCTGAAATCTCCCAGGCACCAGGAAAGCAGAGAAATCAGCTAGAACTTAAGAGTGTCATTGCATTGACATGAAATTGGATTGATTTCCCGTGGTTCCTCTCAATAGAAACAAGGTGCAACAGTGCCTCAGTTCCAAATCATGATACTAATGGTTTATCTTTATTAGTTGACTTTTTTAATAGAACAAAAATGTTTCAAAAGAAATAAAGTATCATATATTTTTCCCCATAGAATTAGGAGTCATGTAGGCTTTTAGAGTGAAATCAACCCTGGGCTCTCACACCAATCTGTGAAGGGACTCAGAACAGCATAACCGTGGGAAGCTTCCTCTCAGCATCACTGCAGGTTTAATGTATTGGATTCTTCTTATAAATAACAGGCAGTAATGGAACTATGGCATAGTTCTTTCCTATCTTAGGGCTTCTGCCAAGCATCTGCTGTGAAATTCAACATAACAATGGATTTTCAGTGGTCAATTCAATGAAATCTGTAATGATGCCTTACTGAAGGCTACACAACTTTAATTTAGTGCTCAGTCTAATAATGTGTGGGAGCTGGCTCCACTTAGCTCTCTGCTTGATTTGATCCTAGCTGGTTTTGGCTTTTGTCTTTTTTTTCTGAGAAAAGACCTTGGATAAAGAATTCACTACCAGCTTTGTGCTTTCCTTCAGTTACTGTCTTAAGAGTATGACATTTATAGACTTGAATGCTGTTAAAAATGCCTCCTAAGGAGGGTTTCATTTACCTCTGTGGAAAACTGCAACGGCAGGTGAAAAATGTTAGGTACCAGCAACGAAAAAGAAGATCAACTTGAATTTTTTTTATAATTTACTTTCCCATATTGTATATTGTTAATGCATGTTGATTAAAATTGGTTTGTTTTGTGTATTCAGTACAAGAGAAATTATTCACTGTACACTGCAACTACCCTTTTCCTCTACTTCCAATTATAAAAAAGTGAGTTGTTCAGATAATATTCCCTATTTATCTACTTGAACAATAAATTAGAGATATGCATACACAGAAACAACCCTTAAGTAAATCTCTGCAAAAGCTATTGCTAGAACAAACTAAAAAGAAATTCATAAGGCTGCTATATGTGAACCTTGTGGTATGAGGCATATAATTCATGAGGTAGGACAATGTACATTGTGAGCAAGCTTTTCTAAAACTATTTTTCTCTGGAGACACATAAAAATTTAATCTGTATTTGGCAGAATGTTAAACAATTAATGGCAGGAAAAAGAAGAGAGAATTGAGAAATGAATGAGGACCCTATAATTGACTAATGGTCTATTCAGAAACCTCTTCAATTGTCCTTGCTATTAAGAAATGGTCCTGCTGACCTCGTCCAATGAAGGAAGTTTTCTTTGCTGGAATTAAGCATGCAGAAGGAAACTCAACAGCAAACAATTTATCTATCACTGCAATATGGTTAATTAACTCATTTTCAAATAGTGCTCTGCTAACGAGGTTCAGATACAGTGTCATGCCAGCCTCAAATCTTCTACCACTGGCACCCGGCAAAGTCAAGTTTTTGAAAACTATTTGAATTGAATGCCTGATCTTGTTTATGATCACTTGAGGTGGTGTGTAGCCTTGATAATCTTATCCCTCAAATACACAAATACCAAATCCATATTGGGGAGGTCAAACACCAGATGCAGGAATGAGATATTCTGAATTCTGTTCCTGGTTTAATTTTTCATACATTATTTGGCATAATATTATGCATATTATTATTTTGCAGGTTTTTATATTGCATAAATCATTCACTGTCTATATGCCATTTTCTCATTCTGTAAAATGAAGAACAAGATACTATAAGCTGCACAAAAGCTGCTGTTTTAAGAATAATACAGTTTCTTTTGTTTGATACTACAGAATTAATGAAATACCATTTCATGCTTTAGGTTGGGCTGATCACTGAAATTAATGTCACGTGCTATCTTCCACTTTTCTCCCCTTCAGAGAAAGTACAGCCTGTCCCTTTAGGGAGAGAAGGATGAGAGAGAAAAGAGACTTATAAGTTAAAGAAGAAATGAAACTAATGAAAAAGTAATAAAATTTTAAAAAAAGAAAAGAAATTAAGCATATACAGTATGTGCAAAAACATATCAAGGTCCTAGAATAATCACCAGCAGCAGACATTGGGAAAGTTCCAGACTAGAATCAGCAACAGGCAGGAACTGGATTCTGTATCTGGATTTGGGATCAGAGGCAGACTAGTAGACAGAGTCCTCCTTGTATGCTAGCCACTGAGGAAAGAGAGCAGATGCTTTGATNCCTTCAGAGAAAGTACAGCCTGTCCCTTTAGGGAGAGAAGGATGAGAGAGAAAAGAGACTTATAAGTTAAAGAAGAAATGAAACTAATGAAAAAGTAATAAAATTTTAAAAAAATAAAGAAATTAAGCATATACAGTATGTGCAAAAACATATCAAGGTCCTAGAATAATCACCAGCAGCAGACATTGGGAAAGTTCCAGACTAGAATCAGCAACAGGCAGGAACTGGATTCTGTATCTGGATTTGGGATCAGAGGCAGACTAGTAGACAGAGTCCTCCTTGTATGCTAGCCACTGAGGAAAGAGAGCAGATGCTTTGATCCCTCAGCTTTTATACTGAAAATGGGCCAGATGGATTGGAGTAAAGAATTGGTTAGTTTTGGGTCACAAGTGCTATCTGTCCTTCTACTCAGGTGCAACTTCTCTATGCTTTCCAAATCCCAACCCTCCAACATTGCATGGAGCAGGGTCAGCTGGACTTAGCTATTACAGCGATAAGTGGAGCAACAGTTGTTACAGCAACAACAGTCTCTCTGCATATCATTCCTTGGTATAAATTATAAACAATCATTTCTTATCCCTCAGGATGCAGAGTACTGTTTCAAAAAAACATTGTTAACTTCAGAGTTCAGTTGGTTCTGAAAGGAAAACCTGTTCTTTTTACCTCAAACTAGGACACACCCACATATGCCTGAACTATCTCATGCCACCTTGTATCATATTGAGTGAATTGATGTTGAATTTTCCTAAAATCTCTCTTTAGCGGGGGCAAGCTGTACTTGGAAAATCTCAGAATTCAGGGACAGATAATATATGACTCCTCAAAATTAATTCCTTCTAAGGGAGAAAGATTTAATACATGTAGTTTCCTTTCCTGTATATTCAACTACAGCAAAGAGAAACGTGAAATAAAACATGTATTGCTTATTTAGGTACATCTTATGCAAGGGCAAGCCATATAATCTCTGTCTCAGTTTCTTCTCTGTAAGGTAGGAGCATACTTTTCTCAGAAAATTATCTTTTGAATGTGTTGCTAGAAAAATAACAACAAATCTACCAAGAACCCTAGACTGCACAGATTTATTATTTGTCTAAATAATTTGATGGGTGAAATGGAAAAAAGAAGCCTAACAAATAATATTGTTATTAATGGGGCTTCTCAAAGTATATTTTCTTGGCAAAATAGATATGCCAATAAAGGTTAATTAAAATGGGAGAAAATCACGATCCGAATAAATCGAGTGTACACTAGTCTCATGCACTCACATGACAGCCTGAAAAACATACGACTTGAGGATGACAATGGAAAACAGGGTATTTTTAGCTAGAATCAATCGAACTTCCTTCCACTCAATTAACTTCTGCATAATACGGAGATGAGATTTTTTTTTTTTTTTACTTTCCATCATCTCTATAGGAGGAATGAGCCATAATCTCAACATTTTTTGCACAAAAATATCAGTGTGAAAATCTGAGAATATTTAAGGAAAGGGAAATGCAGTTATGAAAGATACAGTAGTGTCATTTTTTTCATTTTCATTCCAATTTTTTTGTGGAGGATATATATATATAGATATATGTCTTTGTGTACATGTGTGTACAGACAGTATGTATATGTGTGCATGTACAGGCAGGCTTCTTCAGGAAAAGAAGGAAAATATATGAGTGAATAATGGAAGACTGTTAAATGAGTACGCGTTGTGGTGTATTCTGGTGTTCTGTCCCACAATGAAATTAAGACATCATATATTGTTTAAATTTTACTGGGTGTTACTAGAAATTATATTAACAATGTATAATTGTACAGATTTAATAATCACATGTCATATATACTATCTACGATGTGCTCCTTCTCCTTAGGTGAAGTGAAATCCACCTTGCAAAGGGCAGATATGTCTGTAAAATAGAAGCTTTTTGTTGACAGTGTCTTTGACATTTTTGGATACTCCACTAGATGGCTGAGCATCAGTTTTAGCAGTAGAAGATATGGGATGATTCCCTCACCTCTGATGTAAGTGGTAGTTTAACCTTTAGTTTCATTACATTTGGAGCATCACTTGTAGACATTTGGATGGCATCACAAGATTTTGGGTCTGATGGAATATCTCTATAGTCTTTTACAGAAGTTCTGATAAGACTT
The DNA here is from genome assembly GCA_013400935.1 of Turnix velox. NCBI lineage: Eukaryota > Metazoa > Chordata > Aves > Charadriiformes > Turnicidae > Turnix > Turnix velox. The sequence goes on along the minus strand of VZTY01034145.1, from coordinate 24,620 downwards.
TTGCCAACTGCAAGTATTTATTTTGACAAAGAGGTACTCAGACACCAAGGAATGAAAAGAAATGTGCAAAATATAGACCTAGATCAACAGATTAGTATTGATCCAAGTATAAAACGCTTGTCCTAGTCAATGATAAAACAAATTCTGAACAGAAAAGCTTTCTGTCCTCATCCTTGATGCAGAGAACATAAGAATAGTTCTAGAGAATGCAAAAAAGTGCATTTTTCATATGAGATGATTTCACTCTAAAGGCTGTCTATAATAGTGCACTGAGAGGACTACATGTTTCCTAAGGATGTGAAATTATAACTTTAAACATCTAAAGTTCAAAATATTGTAACTTTATGAACAAGGGCCCAAACCCACTTCTTTTCAGGCATACAATTTGTATTCTTACTGCTCAGAAAATAAATGAGCATCGGGTTTCTGATACATCCAGGTTCTCCATCTCAACCTGTTGACAGGGAAGAACTGTACCAGAATGGTATAAAATGTCATGAAGGGAAGTGGGTGACCTACAGGAAGGAAATACAAATGAACTACCATGAAAACTGTTTGCTCACATTAAACTAAAGCATTATAAAGATATGGTAGTATTTACCCTAAATCATAGTTTTGTTTTAATTCATGGGTTTCTTTACATTCTTACTCCTATATTCCTAAGAATCATAAAGTATAACACTAACTAAAACCACAAAATTAATAAAATATATTGTGCCTCATTTGTGTCAAAATCATGATCAAATGAGGAAACATAATCAGCTTAGATGCTATTTTGCTTTTATTTATAGAGGTTACTGTTTCAGTCTCTTTTAATTATCATCATAATGGTTACTAAATTTTGGCAGCACAAAGAAGGATGCATCCCACCATGACAGCCAGATAAGTACCTAATTCTAATGGAGGACAATTATTTCAGAAGACGCTCTGTAAATCATTCCCCAAGTTTGTCTATTTTTTGTGGCCTCGCTCCATCATTATTTTTTAGCAAGTATATTTCCCTTTAATTTCATGGGTCTAAGCTGATAATTCTTTGAAGCTGGATGAAAGGAACTGAGTTTCATGTACAGGACTGTATAAAGCCAACCAGTTCTGCTTCTGTATGAATGGTGTTTGAAACTATGTCTTCCTTAAGGTAGATGAAAATATATTGAACCACATCCAGGTGCTGAAAAACAGTAACAACTTTATCAACAAAATCGTGCAGAACAGGAAAATGGAAAGGGACCACCAGAAAGCAACCAAACCAAGGCAGGTATTTTGTCTCTGCAGCACATCTAAGACTTTTTATTTTTATTTTCATGATTTTTTTAAAACTTAGTGAAACATAAACCCCAAAGTATTTTCTGATACTTTTGCTGGAGCATATAGCTCTAATTGCAAAATTCGAAATTAGTGATAAATTTTATTTCTTTGTTTATTTTTATTTATATATATTTGTGTCAATACAATTATAAAAATATTATCTATATTTATAGATAAGAAATAAATGCACTGATATGCATAAAATATCTATTTCTATGAATGTATATATGTATATAAGCAATGAACACTGTGTGCATCTGTCTGAAATAATTTTCTTAGGTAAAATTTAATGGAAATGGATTTTGTCTTGTGAAACTTTTTCTTAAAAGAATTGCAAAGAACTGTAATTTTTTTTTTAACCATAAATACCTGAAAGACATGATATAACTTCATAACATAGAGAAGAACACATAGGCAGGAGGCATGAGCATGTGAGAAATAAGACAGAGCTTTTCCTTGTCTGCATAGACATACTAATGAGGAATAAAAAAGAGGAAAGAAAAAAATCTTGTTGGAAACAAGGGCCAAACCACTGCAGTTTTAATCTGTTCTTATGCAAGTAGTTTACTGAGAAGACACCATCTGCTAAGCAAGGAATTGCCGTAACAGAAGCGGTCTTGATATGTGAGATCTGAAAAGCAAATAAAAGAATAATCAGCACCATGAAAATTGTATTTCCAATGATCTAGTGTCATGGAATTGAAAAGCACATGCATTTCTTGGAAGAAATTCATTATAATATTTATAATAAAAAACTTGTAATATTTTCAACTGACTGATCAAGTGCATCATGGTGTTACAGAATAAGGCAGCTATGTGTGAGGCTAATCAGGAACAAAGTGCTAGTGGTTTGACATATCTGTCACCTAAAACATATGTCACAGAGACATCTGGCAGACAGTGATATATTATAGAGTGGCATTCAGGTTCTTGCCATGTATGTATGTATGGTCTATGATGACAATATATTGACCAAAGTTTGAACACATCGAAGGCAGTTTTTATCTGTTCAATGAGGAAGTTCTTGATACAATTGGTCTGGGCAGGAGGGTCTATTTAGTCATCTTATGTGCTGCTGGTAACGTTTTATCTTTTTTTATTTATTTTATTCTTTCTCCTGAAATAATTTTCTTGCCCTAAGTATCAGATTAATTCTGCTTTCTGTGTGTGCCTTGGTAGGCCCAGAAGCAGATAAGAGACTTGCAGCACTATTCATTTTGGAGGACATGGAGAGGTAATAACAGTTGTTTATTCAAATACATAAAATGCATCAAATGCTGTTTTGGTAGTATTTAATAAGAGAAGTGATCATCTCTGACCAAAAACCAATTCAGTTTCAACTCTGTTATGTGAAACTTTCATCGCTGTATGTTTATCAATAAAGAGCATATTACTGAAACATGACATTTGAAAGTTTCCAGGGATTTGTTTTAATTAGGCAGTTCATTCAAACATTAGAACAGGCTGCTCAGGGAATTGGTTGAGTTACCATCCTTGGGGATATTTAAGAAACAAGTAGAGCCAGTGCTTCAAGATATGACCTAGTGATGGCTTTTGTCAGAGTTAGGCTGATAGTCGGGCTAGATGATCTGAAAAATCCCTTTTGACCTAGGCAATTCCATGGTTTTATGGTCTGCAATTTACCATTAAATGAATTCTTAATGCAAAAGTTAGCACTGAAACTAGCTGTGATCCCTAAACTCCACCTTACTTCTTGTGCTTTCTCTGCACTACTTTACCTTTATTTTACTTTTGTTTAGTGACACTGTAAAATGAGAAGAAAGATAAATGGTTTATTTATCTAAGTTACAGGGCCTTGTATAAAAATTATGGTGAATGTAGACGTGATCGATTAGAGTATGTTGTTTGTATTGTATTTGGAAATGAGAATGTAGGAAGAAAGGAATTTCAATAACAAAGTGGAAATGGCTATCATCAGGATTAATGTTAAATGATCATTCATGCCTGCCTTATCTCACACTAAGTTTTCTTAAGTGGAATTTTAATAATGTAGATTTTATTGTGCATTACAATGATAAGATCCTGACAATGTTTAGTTGAGCTGGTTAATTTACAGGGGCTAATTTAAAAGGATGCCTCTGTATTAGTGAATCTGTCCTGTTGGATTGATAACCCAGCCTGTAGAGTATTATTTCCACAGGAAAAAAGATCTTCATCTTTTCTCCTCATCTATGCCCTTGTTCTGCAGATTCTAATTATTCAAGTGTGAAGGGAACTTCCTTCATTTGTAGACACAGCCATCTTCACCAAGCAATTTATGTGTTCACCTGTAAAGTGAACTTATTATTTTGACTTGTTAGTTTTTCTGTAGACTTTTGCAATATTTTAAGCTTTCACCCAGGGATAAATATAAGCCCTTTCTGTTGTAATCCTGTCTTGGAGAGAGATTTATCCCTGAAGACATTAAATGTATTTGCTCACAAGTTTTATCATTAAATACAATAATTCAGCATACAGCTCATGCATACTTATAACACATCACTAACACTTCTCTCACCACTGAAACTGAACCACTGAAGTTGAATATGGTAACTGTTTAACAATTCTCATCTGCACAATATGAGATTTTAAACAGAAAATAACATTATTACATCCCTGTCTTCAATGCATATTCAAGCATTTTGTGTCAGCTATCATTTAGCTTTGTAAATTCCTTTGTGTGAGGCAGCCTCTGCCAGCTATCTCTGTTGTCAATCTGAACAGAACCCTGTTCAAATTTCTTTTTATCGGGCCCTTCATGTAGTTCTTAGAACTGAAGTGCTTTGAGAAGTTCCAAGTAATCCATTGAAAAATGTGAGTGGCAAAATTAAATTAACTGGTTGGTTGCTGTAGCCAGCTTTCCTCTATTCATCAGCCACGGTGAAAGATGCAAACAACATTAAACAGTAAGGGGTTTATAATGCTCACATGTCTTTTGTGGTCTCTTTCTGCACACATCCAAGCAATAAAGTTTTACTGGCACAACTGTTGACAGCAGATGAAACTCAAAGCCTCATCTGAGTATCTGCAGAAGGTGAGATGTAAATCTTCTAGGAAGATGTCCTGTGGGAAGTCCTTCTGTGTTCATCCATTCAAAGAACAGGAAGATAGGAAACTTGATGTATTTTCTAACTAAAAATGATGAGCAGCACATGTTGAATCTCAAGTATTTGCACTCAGTCCCTGGGGTAAAATACTGCACAATGACAATGGTGAAATAATTTCATGCAGCATTCAATCAGATAGTCATTAAAACAAATGAAAAGGGAGTTTTAAATTGGAATAGGCCTGTAGTCCCAGTCTAGTAAGGTATTCAAGCATGTCTTCAAGGAGACTAAGAATGTATTTAAAGTTATGCACGTGCTTAAATACCAAGGTGCTTTGGGGGCAGAATAAATTAAATCAAGGAAACTGTAACTTGCCTTATAGGAGATAGGGGAAAAAATACCAAACTAAATTTGCTTGATACATTTTGAATTCAAAGAAAGTTTTCATTATCAGAATGTTAAATAGTTCACCCTATAGAATGCTAAATTTAGTATTACTAATTAGTAATTTAGTAGCACTAAATTAGTGTTACTAACATTAGATAATTTCTCCAAGTCCTTTGGTTTCTTTGTAAATAATTGTTGTCTACTGCTCAAGCATGCTTTTGTGAAGCATGCTTGTTTTCCACCTTTCCCCTTAGAAATACGAATAAAGCACTTCAACAAAAGTCTACCCAAGCAAATATAATTCAAACCTTTGTACTGCCTAACTCCACCCTCCCTCTGAAGATAAACCTATTCAGAATATGTGCATCAAACCTTTTGTTTTCTCTTACCTTTGTAACCTCTTTGTTGAAATATTAGCCAAATTTGTCAGGTTTATTTCCATGAGTCAATCAGAGCTGTGTTATGGCTGTAGGTAAATTTGGACATCCTTCTTATGTAAAATATCACTTCAGTTTGAATTCAATTTCAGTAATGCTGAATGTAACACTTGGTACAACCAATACCAGTAGATACAGTGTTGTTTGTACATTAGGAAGACACAATCAAAGATGTTTCAGACAGGTATTCATTTGAGAAATATCACAGTAAAATTGTGTCTGGGATACATTGCTACACTTACATTTTAAATTACCTAGACATTAATAAAAATTACATATAAAAAAATTTGAAAATGGCAATGATATAAGAAAAAGACAGAGGCAGTGGATCATATTAGCATAGTAATTTTAATTTGAATTCCTGGTGTTCTCTGATTATGAAATGCTGCTTGCTGTAGTACTTTACTGTCTTTTCACATGAAATGTGCCTATTTCCAGGTTAATTATGAAACAAATATTTATCCCCAGAAATGCAGAATGTACATTATTGAAATGCTGATTTTGCTTTGTGATCGACTTTTTCATGGAAGGAAAGAAATTTAATTTTATATTGTATTCAAACTGGAAAATTTTGATATTTTATCTTTGGTTGTCATCATATTTAATGAGTCTTCCTATTTTCCAATTCTGAAATCTTAAATTTGATACATTACCCCTTGCACATTTAATAACAACCTAGTCCTTAATAAATTTTAAGTTGAAAAAGAACATAATGAATCTCAGCTCATTAACTTCTCCCTAATATGCTTTTGTAACTTCTCATTTTGTGGATGTGAACAGCCAAATACTACAAAACAAATTTCATACCTGCATAAAGCAGGGAAACAAATGGCTTTATACTGGTATAAAAATTCAGTGATGAAGCAGGGTCAGATCTTACTTATTTTGTTCTCTTGGGAAATAAGAAGGAAACACAAGGACAAGTAAAAACATCAAGAAGATCAAATGTGAGACAACATAAATGGCCTGAAATTGATTCCTTTTACTTTGGTGACATTTCATTAACTTCAGTGAAGTTTTGGAAGATTTTCACAGGAAGGTAAGTGAGAAGGGAATAGAAAGGAAAGAAAGACTTTTCTTACAGACCCCAACAGCCTGATTTGCTGACCTGTGATTTTATATAGGGAAGAGCAATATACTGCTTTCAACTCTCAAAATAGCCTTGTGTCTTTACTCACATGTGATATTGCAGGTCATCTGTATCAAGAATTTCTGGGGAAGAACCTAATCAAAAAACACTTCAGAAAAAGGCTAGCAGATAAAACTGATATGACTCCAGTTTTTTTAAATTAAAGTTCTCTTCAGCTTTCTTGCTAGTCACAATAACAGGCTGTGACTACTTGATTATTCATAAATGTTCCAGGAAGGTGGTTCATCTAAGGAAACCAGTTTTCTATCTACTGATGACTATTTTTTCGTTACTTCGACTAGAACAAAATGTGCAGACACAGCCACCGCAAAGTGAAGCTTCTTAATTAAGTAACAAATAGCAGTCTATATTTTGAATATTCTCTGTTCCAAATAGTCAGTGGGGAAAAGTGAGTATTAAAGTATTTCCTGCCTTCAGAATAAGGCTGCAATCAGAATTATACTGAAAGTTCCTCTTATTTTTATCATTTTACAGCTTAATACTTCTGGTTTAGGAGAATTAAGACAATTTGATGTGACAGTCAGCTTGTAGATTCTGCTACATCAAAATGGAGTCAGTGTCTAGAGTCAGTTGCTGAAAACTACTTATTTGGAGCTTTTCTGAGAAAGATCTGTGGCGTCTCCACAAATTTGGAAGGTGTGACATGTGACCTGTGAAAAATATGCATCATCTGGTGGTTGCATGCCATGTAGCATGACCTAGAGTATCTCAAATGACAGTAGATGCTCTTGGCAAATGAAATGAACCATAAGCTCTAACACTAGCCAGTGGACTTCAGATAAAGGACTGGTCAGTAGCCACTTTCACTGTATAACTCTGAAAGCTCTTTTTAATTCACAGCCAGGACAGATCTAATCAGTATTAGAATTTCCTGCATGTACAGAGGTAAATTTAGGTGTCCTACTCAGAGTGTTAGGTCTTACTTTTACTGAACAAACCAATGTTATAACAGTCAGACATAACAAATTTAGATTTGCTCTGTTATTGTAAAAGAGCTGAAAATAAAATATTAATAATAAAAACAATCCAATAAAATGCCCTGTAACTCAGTCTTTGTACTGCATACCACACTGCAGGACATGCCTGCTATCAATACTTACATACAACTGGTGCTCTTGATCTTTAAAATCTAGCTATTTTATTTTCTTTTTAAAGTAAATTTTAAAGGCCCATCATGACAGTCATTGCACATCAGTATGAAAGCAAGTTTTATAGTCAATTAGAATCTATGAAGACCTGTATTCCTTATAGAAATGGCAGTGCAGCTGCTGGTGCAAACAGCAGTGCCCTAAGGTATGCCTATATTGTTTTGTGAATGATGCGTGCTGTGAAGGGTCTTTAAGCATAAAGCTGCCAGATGCTCTCTGGGACTTGCATATTTGTAGGTCATTTATGCATTCTGGCTGAGGTATAAATGCTAAAATTTTGTATGAAAAATCCAATCTGTATTAGGGCTGAAATTTTCCTCATGACTGCAATGATACAGCATTACAGCCACTGTTAATGCAACTAAATTTAATTCAGGAAAAGTAGACTTGTGTCATGATTCCACCTGTTGTCAGCTCTGATAATACATTTATCTCCCACTCTTTCAATGACTGCAATTCAGAAGAAAATGAGCTTATATGTATTTATTGTTCTTATGCATAACTTCCAGTTTTATTCATCCAGCGGGGATTTTGATTGTTTCAGTTTGTGAGATGAATGCTACATGGAAAGGACTAAATTCTTCTTCTTATTCTATATAAAAGTGCAAATGTTATGTTATCAATCATTATGGTGTTATCTAGAAAATTCATAGACATTGAGTCCCTTGTGCAATTCTCCTGTCAGAGGAAAGAAGAACTTCTGTAGATCATCTAGGTTGAATTCACAGTGAAAAAAGATTGAGGTGAAAGGAAGGGGTTCACAGCAAATACTCCTATATGCCTCAAGAGATAGTCCAAACCCCCTGCTGGCACAGGAACACCTAGACTAGGTCACACAGGAATGCATCCAGACTGGTTTTGAATACCTCCAGAGAAGGAGACTCCACAACCTCTCTGGGCGATTTAGAGATGACCCAAAGATCTTTATCATTTAAGCAAACAAGGAGTGCACCAATTGCATGAAGTTTTGTTTTACACAGTAACTTTGGATCCCTCAAAGCAAGGATGTCTCAGCACAGCTGAAAAAACTAAAGAAAACATGGAACAACAAATGCTAGTTAGGCAGAATAGGAGACTACCTGCTGAAAATTTGCACAGAGTTATAAGTATTTAAGAGATATACAAGTCATGAAAATCAGAGGTGTATTTTTTGCAGTTCTGTGATTGTGATTCTTGATGCTCAAAACAGTGATTTAAGAAGAATGTTAATAGTAATAATTTAAAGTTGCACGTAGTCTTTTGTGGAGAGCAAGCAGGTATTCTTTATTTATCTGGGTACACGGGGGGATCGTTCCACCTAACTGCACACCCAGGTCCCAGAACCATCAGTATTTAACACCAGATACATTTTATTCATGAAACTCTTATCTACGCTAATACAGGGTCTCGCTTCGTATGTTAATTTGGTCCTGCCCTCTTGCGCAGTCTCACTTAGTCCCGAAGAAATGGGTCGGTGGTCGTTTGGGGGTCGCACCGCCATCTTGTGTTGAAGCACATAGTCTTCCTCAGGGTTGAACTTTTCACTTTTGGGGATGTTTCTGCTGATACCTCAAGTTTCTGTGGTTCTTGGTAAGGAGGCCTCGTCCTCGTTATCTCGTTTATACAACTGCAACATCTGGTTTTCTTG
>VZTY01034145.1:0-15320 GCA_013400935.1 Turnix velox | reverse complement strand
AGTGCCACATACTGATGAATGTTTGGTCTTACACAAGGAGATTGAGAGGTGACTTTATTTAGAGGACTGAAGAAAATGCCAAGTATTAAAGTACCTTTAATCAAGTATAATGGCTGCAATTTTGAAATAGACTAACTCAAAGCACAAACCTATAACATGGAAAATAATTGCTGCAGATTATAAAAACTTCTGAGTCTCCTGAAATCCTCAAAATTTTATAGGTATGTGGAATAAAAAGAGACTACTGTCAGTGAAAAAATAATTCAATTACATTAAGTGGTCTGTGGTATATAAGAATCTGCGTGATCTAAAAACTTGAAACCTTCAGATCTACAGAAAGAGTTTGGGTAAGTTCTTCCAGGCTGCTATGAGGTAGAGAAAGCAAGAAATCTTAAAGGAGAGAAATACTGAAGAAGTCAGAGTGTAACGCAGTGAAAATTGGTAGTGTAACCAAAGTTTGAGGCAGGCTGAAACAAGCAAGTACACCCCTAATACAAAAGCAACATTGAACTTGGTTTAAAAGTCGAAGTGCTCCTATATGAGTAACACAAAGTGTTCCTGAATGCTCACACACACAGGAACTATTGACCCTGCCAGTTTCTTTGTACATGTCACTTCTAGTAGTCTTAACTTTTTCTTCTTTCAGGAGAAAAGATAGGTTCAAGAAACCAGAATAGATGGTTCTGTAAGACTTGGATGACATTTATGTAGCTTTATATCATGCATCTGTAATACTGCCAGGGGGAGAAATATAGTTGCCATGTCCAAGTGCACTAGTCTGTTAGCATATATCTGAAAAAGAATACTCTTTAGAAGTACTAAGTTAAAAAAAGAAAAGGTTTTTAATATTAAGCATGAAAATCATATTAAATAGGTTATGAAACCAAAATCTAAAGTCCTCACAAAATAGCTTATTTATCATGTTTTCAGCACAGTTCAGGTATCAGATAGTTATGGATATGTTCAAATAGGCTTAAATGATTTTGCATGTTTGCATCAGCAAACCTTCAACCTTCTGAGATCCATTTATATCATTAATCATAGTTAGAAACAGACAAACATGAAAACCTACAGCCCACTCATTCTGTTTGTGTGTAATCAGATATGCATCCGGATTAAATTTTGGTTAATTTATCTTTATTTCTATAGCTTATTTATGAATTGTAAAAGACAGCACAACAAGAGGATGTTAATACAGTCTTTCCAAAGCGAAGACATCACTTAGGCAAATATTTGGCAAGAGCTACATAATATTTCATGCTTGCAATTAGCTTCTCGGGTCATTTTCCATATTAGTGGGAGTCTCATTTGATAAATTATCCACTATCGTTAAGTCTTTTATATATTTATAGACTCTAAGGCCAGGATGCTCTGCTCATATAATTTTATTCAGTGATGCCTATATTATTTCCCTAAAAAACTTCTTCTAATACTTGCTAACACCACTTACAGAAGCATCTAATCTTTATTTGAAGACTTTAGCTGATGGAACTGATCATGTTCCTAGATACACTTTTGAAATGTTTAATTAACCTTCTTCTCTAAAACATAAAACTAATTCATTATTTGTCTGCCTTTGGGCCCCATAGATAATGTTTTGTTTTTTCTGTTGTCAATGTAGACATTTCCTCTTCATCAATTAAACACAATTTATTTGACCACTTGCGTGATGGCTGGAGGGTAGTTCTTTTCCTTCTGGAGGTGAAGCAGTAGTCCTGGCTTATGAATTAACAGCAACACTGGTATAGGAGTATGAATAACTACAATTTAGAACTTGCTTATGTTACATATATGTTTATCTTAATAGAGACAAACAGGCCCACAGTATACAATATGAAAAAGTAAGGATTTTTGCTTGTGGTTACACTGAATTCATTGAGATAGTGGGACTAAAAAGTAAATAAAAACAAACAAAAAATAGAAGAAGCATTTCAAGTCGAAGAAAATTTTATGATTAAGCTTGTGGGCATCACATGCATGTCCATTTCAGCACACTCCTGCCTGCAATATTTAAATTGCTTTAGACAATCTAAAACATTAACTGTTGCTAAATAGAAACACTTCAAATGTGCCTGGACGGATGTCCCTCACATACCTCACGATGACATGCAGGATGCACTATTATCACTGCTCTCCTCCCAGTAGCTAATGGGCAGAAGGTGGCCTCTGTGACTAAGTCTGCAGGCTGTTAGCTACAAAAAACCCCACTTAACAGCTTGTAAGAAACCAAATAATCAATAAGTTAAATGTTTTATTTGAAATGAGAGAAATTATGTCTCGTTGTTCAAGTGGAAACCAGTGATGAGTGGTGTTCCTTAAGGATCAATATTGTACCAGTGCTATTTAACACCTTTTTGGAGATATGGACAGTGGGATTGAGTGCACCCTCAGCAAGCTGTGTGGTGCAGTTGATACACCTGAAGGAGGAAATGCCATCCAGAGGGACCTTGACAGGCTTGAGAGATGGGCCAATGCCAACCTCATGAAGTTCAACAAGGCCAAGTCCAAGGTCCTGCACCTGGGTCGAAGCAATCCCAAGCACAGACACAGGCTGGGTGGAGAGTGGCTTGAGAGCAGATCTGAAGAGAAAGACTTGGGTGTGTCAGTTGATGACAAACTCAACATGAGCCGTCAGTGCACTCTTGCAGCCAACAAGGCCAAACAAATCCTGGGTTGCATCAAAAGGAGTGTGACCAGCAGGTCAAGAGGGGTGATTTTGCTGCTCTACTGGGCTCTGGTGAGACCCCACCTGGAGTACTGTGTCCAGTTCTGGAGCCCCCAACATAAGAAAGACATAGGGCTGTTGGAGTGGGTCCAGAGGACAGTCACGAAGATGGTCAAAGGGCTGGAGCAACTGCCCTATGAAGACACGCTGAAGGAGTTGGGGTTGTTCATCCTGGAGATGAGAAGGCTCAGGGGGGACCTTATAGTAGCTTATCAATGCCTGATGGGATCTTACAGAAAGGCAGGGGTAGGACTTTTTAATAAGATAGGACTAGAAATAATGGATGTAAATTGGAAGGGGTTAGATTTAGACTCAACATAAGAAAGAAATTCTTTACAGTGAGGATGGTGAAACACTGGAACAGGTTACCCATAGAGGTTGTGGCTGCACCCTTTCTGGAGGTGTTCAAGGGCAGGCTGGACAGGGCACTGAGCAGCCTGATCTAGTGGGAGGTGTCCCTGCCTATGGCAGGGGGGTTGGAACTCGATGATTTTTAAGGTCCCTTCCAACCCGAACTATTCTATGATGCTATGATTCTATGTTTTTTCTAGATGTCTTTTTTTATTCTAACTGTAATAAAGTACTCCACTTGTAGAAAAAAAAGAGCAATTATCTCAAAGTACTGCATGGTGAGAGATGTTACACAAGTATAGGAGATAGCAAATATTTCTGCTGTGAAGATCTTTTAGTGTCAGTTTATTGCTTTTGATTATCTTGACTCAAAAAGTAGTTAATAATTTATACAGCATCTATTTACACACAGAAACGTATTTCCTGCCATTCCTAACTGCAAGATATATGTAATTCTTGGATTAAAAATCATCTTGAGGAAAGATTTTATGTAAAGGTATGATTAATTTGCATTGTTATATTGATTCTTTTTCCTACCAAAAGAGAAGGAACAGGATAAATAAAAAAGAACAATAACCTATAATTACATTAAAGGATATCTACAAACTGCAGGGTTATGCCAGTTCTCACCGAAAGATTATTGTTCTTTTTTATAATTCAAACAAAACCAAGGGAGGGGTTTGCTTTAAGCATTATAAATTAAGTACCCTGCTAATGTCCAAGTTATGAATTTTGCTCTTGGTCTTTTGCAGTACAGTTTATTACATAGGTTTATTGCATCCTTGTGCACTTTTCTTTCTTGTAGCAAAGACTTTGTTAGTTATCTGGACTTTGGCACCTATTGCTTGCAATAATTACAAAGTATCTAATTCTTTCTAAGAGAAGAGAAGGACAAAATTGAAAGAAAACAATATCTTTATTGCAATTTATCAGTTTATCTGCTCCCAGAGTCAGAAGGGTGAAAAGCAGAAAACAGTGGGCAGAAGGAATAGGATATCCTTTATTACCTATGTTGAATATCAGTATCAGTCAGGGACAGTGCTCCAGAAAATACCAATACTAAATATATTGTTGGAGGCAATCTAGTTCTCTGGAGGTAGAGGCAAAATTTTAGTTTTATATGTGTTTATGCATGGTCTTCATTTTATGTTTTTGGCAATATTAACAATCAATTGCACAGAGCAGTGGGCCAGGAGGTCAAAGAAAATTATAATTTTTTCAGGTGTCATGTAAGAAATTACTGGCCTGCTCATTGCTAATTGAAATGTTTCCAGTTTGTACACTCAAATTGCCAACACTGTGATGGTTTAAATTGCACTGAAATTGACCTGTGTACTAGAGACAAAAAAAAAGGAGCTGTCTCTCCTCATTGCCAAGATCACCTTAGTTTGTCATCAAATAACAGAGTGGGNATTGACCTGTGTACTAGAGACAAATAACAGAGTGGAATAACTGCACTGAGCAGCCTGATCTAGTGGGAGGTGTTCCTGCCTATGGCAGGGGGGTTAGAACTCAATGGTCTTTAAGGTCCCTTCCAACCCAAACTATTCTATGATTCTATAAAGTCATCTGCTGCTATTATTGTTGTTGTTGATGATGACATTGTCATTATTCACTTTGCTCCTTTTTCTGTGAACCTGGGAAAGATTTAACATTTCCTAGGAGAAACAAACCTTTTTGGTAAGATGCAAATAAACATCACCAATTGCACACTGAAGGTGACACTGAATGTGAAATTATTTGATCATTCCTGATCAGTGTCTGATAGATCCAAATTACCAAGATAAAAGCTGAGTGCATACAGAAAACTAAGGGTGTACTTTGCCCTTACTCTCCAGCCCAGACTTTCACTTTTCTGGTCCTTGCATCTTTTTTGTAGAGAAATTTCAACATCAAAACTGTCAATCTGTTAGCTCTAACTAGAATTTAGCTCACTTAGAAGAAGAACATATATCTCAATTTTAATTTGTTATCCTACATTTCAGCTATGAGCTTTTAGACTGCTTCCCTGTAGTTAAATTTATTCTATTTCTTTCTAATATCTCACCTCCCCAGCTATTCACTCACTGCCAGTTCCATTTTTTCATAATGCCAAAGGTGAACTGTTTTAATCTACAGAGTTTTTAAGAATATTAGTTTGCAAAAAGCTCCTTGCAAGACAGAATTATACAAACAAAAAAGAAGTCAGAAGCTCTTACAGAAAGAAGAGATTACATTAGAAGTCTTTATCCTGACACTTAAATGGAGCATGACATTCGTAAAATATTAGTAGAACACGGAATTTCAAGAAAATAGTAAAATATTTGTGTTCTATTAACAGAAAAAGAGGGGTAGCTTTACAAAAGAAGATTCAAAGCAAAAACGACAGGTGGGTTAGGAAAAAAAATCTAGCAAGGCAGATATACTATCATGTGGAGAAAACTGTATTGTACTTTAGAACAGATGAAAGCTTCTGTCTATTGTATGAAGGAGATAAAATAGAAAAGCCGTAAGTACCTCATAATCTGAAGTCATTGTTCAAGCCTTACACTGCTCACTGCTCATTCTTTGGCAGCAGACCAAGGATAAAGCATCAGTGGTATATATGTACAGACCACTTTCATAAATATTTTAAAAATACTATACTATACTGTGCAGTACATAATACAATTTATTAAAATAAATAGAATATATGAATTAAGATCACTCACTAGTACAAAGAATAGAGTTGTAAATCTAATCCTGCTCAGCCCTGGGATTGGCAGGCTCAGATTTTTCTCATTCAAACTAAAATCAACTGAAATCAACTAAAATCAACATACAGAGAAAACTCTTCAAACCTGAGACCCTCCCATGTACTTCTGGCTCAATAAGAGTTTACAGGGGCAACTAAAACTAAGTCACAAAAAATAATTTTCCACCAAATAAGCAGTTACTCTTTTGGCCCTAACCTGTTTCTTGTTTTACATTGTTTAAAGAATATTGAAAATTTCTATTTCTGTGACAAATGAAAGTTTTACCAGACAAGACACCAAGTAAAGCATGAAGTATTTTCTGTCTACTAGTTCTACTAGTACTGACCAATATCTCAATGCAAAAGCAGAGAGGATGTAAAAAAGAATAAACTCCTAAAATTGTTTCACTTGAGTTTTCTTCTTTGAGTAACTTCACAAATTGCAAATGCTGAAAATGTTTCATGGTAGTATTTGGTTCTTCCCTAGGAAGCTGAGCAGAGGATCTTCAGAAGCACAGAATTTCACTAGATGATCATTCTTAGAGAAAAAAACAAATCCACTTTTGCAGAGTGATGATATTCTCATTAGAATCATAAAATAGTTCGGGTTGGAGGGACCTCAAAGATCATTGAGTTCCAACCTCCCTGCCATAGGCAGGGACACCTCTAATTAGATCAGGCTGCTCAGTGCCTNCTGAAATCAACTAAAATCAACATACAGAGAAAACTCTTCAAACCTGAGACCCTCCCATGTACTTCTGGCTCAATAAGAGTTTACAGGGGCAACTAAAACTAAGTCACAAAAAATAATTTTCCACCAAATAAGCAGTTACTCTTTTGGCCCTAACCTGTTTCTTGTTTTACATTGTTTAAAGAATATTGAAAATTTCTATTTCTGTGACAAATGAAAGTTTTACCAGACAAGACACCAAGTAAAGCATAAAGTATTTTTTGTCTACTAGTTCTACTAGTACTGACCAATATCTCAATGCAAAAGCAGAGAGGATGTAAAAAAGAATAAACTCCTAAAATTGTTTCACTTGAGTTTTTTTCTGTGAGAAACTTCACAAATTGCAAATGCTGAAATTATTTAAATGTTCCATAGTAGTATTTGGTTCTTCCCTCGGAAGCTGAGCAGAGGATCTTCAGAAGCACAGAATTTCACTAGATGATCATTCTTAGAGAAAAAAACAAATCCACTTTTGCAGAGTGATGATATTCTCATTAGAATCATAAAATAGTTCGGGTTGGAGGGACCTCAAAGATCATTGAGTTCCAACCTCCCTGCCATAGGCAGGGACACCTCTAATTAGATCAGGCTGCTCAGTGCCTTGTCCAGCCTGCCCTTAAACACCTCCAGAGAGGGGGCATTCCTTAGTTTTAATTACTCTAGATGACATTCACCATATTTCCTAACATCCCTACCTCTTAAAAACATCCTACAAGCTAGTTACTTTCTATTGAAAACAAAAAATTCATCCCCTTAGGGTTGTGTAACATTGAGTCATATAATGGTTTGGGTTGGAAGGGACCATAAAAGTTCTAATTCCAACCATGCTGTCATGGGCAGGGACACTTTCCAATAGACTAGACTGCTCAAAGCTCCGTCCAACCAGGTCTTGAACACTTCCAGCGTGAGGGCCCACACAATTTCTCTGGGTACCTGTTGGAGAGCCTTACCACACTCATTATGAAGAATTTTTTCCCAGTATCTAATCTAAATCTACCCCTCTTCTGGTTTAAAAGAGTTACTCATCATCCTAACACTACATTCCCTGCTAAAGAGATTCTGGATAGCATCCCTTCCCTCCATCATTCCTTCCTGCTGACAAAGACATCAAACAGTGCTGGTTCCTGTATGGACCCCTGAGGGACAGTCTCACTGGTCTCCACTTACACATTGAGCTTTTGGTCAAAACTCTTTAAGAGCAACCATTCAGCCAGTCCCTTATCTACCCAGGGGTCCATCTGTCAAATCCACCTCTGAATTAGAGACCAGGATTCATGCTGGACAGTACCAAAATCCAACACTAATCCAACAAACTTGTCAAGCGAGATTTGCCCTAAATAAAACCTTATTGGCTGTCTCCAGTAACCTCTCTGTTTTACATGTGCCCTAGCAAGTTGCAGGAGGATCTGCTCCCCACATCTTTTTTCCTCTTAAAAAATTGGAGTTATGTTTCCCTTTTTCATTGCACAGGAATTTCACTGGACTGTCTTAACTTGTCAAATATGATAGATAATGGCTTAGGAAATTCATTCGATGGTTCCTAAAAGATCAAATGATACATCTCATCTAGTCCCATAGATCTGTATATCTTCAGGTTGTTTAAAAGGTCTCAGACCTTATCCTTCCCTAGTATGGAGGAACATCATCACCAGTACTAAATGTCAGTTGCTGTTAACAGTGTCATGGAACAGTGCACCTACAGAAAACTGTATCCCTCTCTGCAGTTTTTTAATGCAACTACTGATGATGAAATTTCTTAAATACTATTAACCATTCCTCTGTTACCTTATTAAAGGAAAAAAAATATGGGCGGTTGTTCTCATCATTATAATAAGCAGTATAAAAGAGGGAAAAGAAAATGCTTTTGACTAGTTAATAATACTGTATCTATGAACAGACTTCTAACAGATACTCCACACCCGCCAATTCCTTTTCCCCACTAGGGTGATTCCTGTATCACACTCATAACAACTTGTAAATGTACTAATGCGTTTCTTTTAGAAAATGTCAAGTGGATAAAAAAATCCCTTGCACTCCTGAGTGCAATGTTCCAATGGTTAATTACATTCATTGTTAAAAAGGTTTCATTCTTTGATGTTTTAAATATGTCTACCTTCAGCTTACAGCTATAGTATCTCATTAAACTTTTGTCTACTGGATCAAAAAGGTCCCTTCCCTCAGAAATCTTTTTGCTAATACTGATCATCCATAATTCTGTAAGTGAAATTTGGGGTTATTGAAGTTGATTTGATTTTTCATTACCTTCTTGACTCCTACAGTAAGTGAATACAGGAATCTAAAGTTGAAATGCCTCACATTTTTTGTATTGTTTTATTTTAGTCTTTGCATCTCCTTGACAACCTGAATGACTATTGAAAGTTTAGGGAGTTTATCAGTGTCCTTTTCAAAATAGATGTTTTTGTAAAAGATCTCACAAAACCCACAAGATCCTGGAGACTTTCATCCTTTTACTGCTTGAAGTGATATTATACTGTGAGAAAGAGATTTGCTTCAGGAATAGAAATAGTCCTTGAGACTTGGTATGTAAACAAGATATGGAAAATACTTTAAACTATGTTACAAAAATTAGCTAGTCAGTGTAAATTTAATTTCTTTAAAGCAATCTCACATTGACCCACTTCACTGTTGCATGTTCTTCAATAAACAGTGATAACGCATTCTTGTCCTTGCAGAACATCTCTGTTAACAGAGAAAATTTAAATACATGCATGATTAATGACCAAGGTAATGATCTATCAAACATGCAACAAGCACTGGGTTTTTTGATGCACCAGGCAGCCCAAGAATAATTATTTGTTAGAGGAACAGAAAGCAGACTGTGATAAAATTGTGTTTATTGATGTATCCTGCTGCATCAATAAAACAACACACCACAACAAATGGGACTCTTGACCTCATTGCTTACAGCAAAGCAGATCATTTGTATAAACAAATAATTTAGGTGCTTAGACAGTTTTGTTTAATGTACAGTGCTGTTGATTAATAAGGCCTCCCTCCGCCTTTTGGACATGTTAAGAGAATATTTGAGGTAGGAGAAAAGTATAGTCTTGAGGATGAAGCCATACACTAGAAATACCAATTCTGTGCTGATCTCTTCTACAGATCCTTAGTTCTGAAACAGGCAAATGCTACATTTGCTAAAGCTTTACCTCAAGAAAGTATCATGCATAAGTATGCCTCTAGTTACCATGTGTAATCATTCAAGAAACACTTAAATGCCAGTTCTATTTTCATGGCAGACCTTTTCTATGTGTTATTATGAGAGCTGTGCTAATTTTTAAAACAACACAGCTGGTATTTTCTCCCCTTAACTGCAGATATTCTTTCTCCTAGGAAAGCATTAAATAATTTTAATCAAACTTTAGAATTTTTTTCTCTTTTCTGCATCTGATTTTTGTATTCAAAAATATGTGATTATTACAATCATGAAGACTTCTAGAATGTTATCTTCTGTATTTTCATTGGAAAATGGAAAATTAAAAATTGCTACACAAGCAATGTTTTACTAAAACATTGACATAAACTAATGTTTTACAAAATAACAACTTTTCTAAGCCCATCTTTATTACATGCAAGGAATGAATTTTCAAAGGTCATTCTAGGTATCCTACTCTTTCAAGCTGTCATCAGTTTCTGAACTATAATGCAGGGAAATTATTAAAATACAGAGATGTCTGATTTCTACATTATTTCTATTACTAAGGGATAACTAAGCTACTAAGTCCGTAGCTCTGGAGGACTCTTTATAACCTAGCTTCATCAGTCAGTCTATGTCAGGCTTTTCTTCCCAAAAATAACAAATCCCAGAATTTACTTGGCTTTTTCAAAGCAAGTTTGTAAGTTTTGATTGATCAGGTTTTTTAAGAAAATTTGAATTTAGAGGAAACACATAATTTCTGATTTTATCTAGAGAAAGAGATACAACATCTGTGAGGAAAATAAGACTTTTTTCTCTTTACAGTCTTTATTTCTGTCCTTTTCATTAGTCTTTGATTTCAGAAGGTCTGGATAATTCCATTGCTTTTGTCTTTCTTGTTACTGCTTAGCAGCAGAAAGAGGACATATTGAACAAAAGAAAATAATATGTGATTAAGCTTCAGTTCCAGCTAAAAGGGGAAAGATTTTAGACAAATCTGTAATATGTGACAGATTAATTTATTAAAAAAATTAAAAAACAGATAATTTATCTTAGAGAATCCAAGACATATTGGGAGTCTCTTTAGATCCACATTTCTTAAAAGAAATGTAAGAACAAGTTGACTGTGTATGACCGTAGTGATATATTATTAATTTACATGCTTTTAAAGGTATAATTTTTTTTGTATTTTGCTTATTTTCTGGTATGTTAGCAGTGATATTAAAGCAAGATGGAAACATTTTCATCCTTTGCAATTATTGGATCATATGTGAAGAAATACTGATCTGCAGTTTAAGTACTCCGGCTCATCTGGACTTTCATATTCTCCTCCAATAGTTTATCTTTCCTCCCACGAACCATACAATGTGTTACATATCCCTCAGCAAGAATTCTCACTCCACTCCCTCAGTGTATACTTTTCAACGAAACATCTCCTCACTCATTAGAAGGCTTGTGATTAAACAATGATCCAAACCAACTGGAATTTATTCACTGCTTCACAGCAATGCAGGAGGAGATAAATAAAAACAGATGCTGCTCTTGGTTGATGGAAGAAAAACAACTTCTAAGAAAGGCAGTCCATTCGGTGGCCCACTTTTTGCCATTAAAGTTTGTCCATACTTTCCCACTGAGACAAAGCAAAGCTCGCTCCACTCCTTGCACACAGAAAAATATACAGTTTTTCCTGTTGGAAAAGGAAGTTGGGGGGACACACACACAAATTCATCAGTCTTTCAAAATCTTATATGAGAACTTCAGTATGTATTGTGCTGCCAAGCATCTTAGTGGTTTGACACTGAATTGGTACTGGTCTGTTTAGAGAGGTTTCTTGGTGCAATCATTCATATAGATGAGGTGAAATGTAATATATATTATATCCTGCAATACATGGCTGTATGTCCCTTGCCCTGGGGAACCTGCAACTTCTTCCACACTGTGGAGTAATGACTGATACATGTTAAAGTGTAAGATGTTGTGATCATGTCATCCCAAATCCTAAAAGTCAAGGGATAAAAGTTTTTTCTCCATCATGACCCAGCATTTGTGACATTTTCCTCTTGGTGAGACTTGTTTTTCTATTTACACATGAGGGCTTGCAGTATTTTTGCAGGGTCCTGACCTCCAGGCTCAACAATTGCTTTTTCTCTGTGGCCCATTTACTTTTCTCATTCAATTTCATTGACCTGGTAATGAAGAGAAGAATTAAAGACAGTTTTTAATGTTTTAATGGGAGTTTCAGGCTAAGGCAAGCAATTCTAAACCCCACACTTAACATTTTGCATTACAGAGCTCATGTGACTCGAGTTACACAGATTAATTTCTTGTGCCACAACAAATGCTAGAGGGGCTAGAAAGGTAAATAAACACAAAGAAAACCCTAAACAGAAGANTTCTTGTGCCACAACAAATGCTATGCAGCACTGTTGATGCTAGAAAGGTAGCAGGCTAGAAAGGTAAATAAACACAAAGAAAACCCCAAAACCCTAAACAGAAGAAATGAAATAAAACTATAAAATTCATTCTGTGCACGTTTTCAACTGTACTTGCTTTTAAAGGGACTATGAGCAAATACATTTTTATTTGAAAAAAAATGGAAACAGTAAGCATTAGAGATGAATGCACAAACTGACTCTGTTCAAACAGGACGTGTTGCAGATGCTGTGAGATGCTGTAGTACTTTTTGAACTAGCAATTGCAGGGATGAAGTGATTTGGCGTACGGTGAGGGATTGGGTAATCAAACTCAGATGAATAAATAAATTGAGGATTGTATTAATGTCATGAAAATAGAGATAGCAAACAGGTAAGAATCATAAACCATGATTTTTTCATGTTGATTAAGAGGCAAATTGCATGGTGTCAGTTTTGACATCAATCAGATTTGAGCTTCTCACTCTCTCATTGAAGTGCTGGAGATTGTCCAAAAAAGAGCAACACAGATGATGAAAATCTTATGAGGAGCAGGAGAGGGAACTGGGGTTGTTTAGCTTGGAGAAAAGAAGGCTGAGGGGAGACCTTACGCAAGGAGGCCATAGCAAGCTGTTGGTTGTTCCCAGTTAACAGCTGATAAGAGTTATCAAGCTTTGCNAAGAAGGCTGAGGGGAGACCTTATGCAAGGAGGCCATAGCAAGCTGATAAGACAAGAGGATATGGCCTCAAGTCATTCCAAGGGAGGTTTAGATAGCATATTGCAAGAAATTTCATCCCAAAAAGAGTTATCAAGCTTTGCAACAAACTGCCCGAGGTAGTGATTGAATTACATTCATGGAGGTACTTAGAAGACATCTAGATGTGGTGATTAAGGACATGATTTAATGGTGGACTTGGCAGTTCCAGGTTTATGGCTGGACTTGATGTGCTTAATGGTCTTTCCCCACCTAAACGCTTCTGTGATTCTAAGATTATTCCACAAAGATACAGAAATAAAGGGAAAATTGCCCTGGACTGATGCTACATTTTAGATATTTATAGTATTTATTCATGTTTCAGTGTTGGTTATAGACCACAGCCATCATATTATCACAACCTGGGGTGAGCAATTCAGCAAAGGGAAAAGAAACTATTCTGTCTTTCTGAAAGGAGTGCTGTGTTTAATTTATAACAAGGATGATTCAGGTTAATTATTAGAGGTAAAAAGACTGTCAGAACTGTGATACACAGGCATACATGGAGTAGGTAAGCACAGAGTTGCCAGTATGGGAGATCATTATGAGCAGTTTATACAGACATCTCTTTGGAATGACAGATACAACTAAACCTACTTTAAAGCAGGCAGAAAACCTGTATAATTAGTGGTCCTTCCAGCCATGTAGTTCTATATTTCCAGATCATCTGCAATCAAATAGGAAATCATCTCAAAGTTTTGTTTCAAAAGAAAGATAATTTATCCTCAAGCGCTTTCTTCCCCTGTGTCTTATATTTATCCAGTGCTGCCAGACAAACATCCTTACAGTCCAGGACCATCTCCATTAGCAGTCCATCTCCACGAAATTCCTCTCTCTACCTCATTTCCTGCAGAGGATGAAAACATTAAAAGATAAGAGCTGTTCCTAAGTGTTCCTAAAAAAGGAACATCAGAATCTATACAACTATGAGACTTCTGGCATCCTCCTACCAACTTGATTTTTTGCCAGTTCTCTTTTTCTTAGCATAGAGGTATGTCTTTTTCAATTTTATATTTTTGTTTTCTGCTCAAAGTTTGAAAGATATAGCTCCTGTATCATGAAGTCATTTACTGTTTTCTTTTAGTGTTATGTTTTCATTTCAAGCTTGTATGAGCGCAGATTCCAATTTCAAAGCATTAGCAAGCCATAGGTATTCTGCATTGCAGTATTTCCCGTAATCTCTCTCTCTTGATTAACTGCATAGAGAATGTAGAATGTAACTTTTGTAGTTTGCAATATATTTAAATTATTGATATATAGTACATGATGTGATCACTCGAATGGTTAATTTTATGTTAGAGATTTAGCACCTGATGTAGGTTTGATTGTTGGTTGGGTTTTATTAAGATTTTTTGCTGTTGATTTAAGCTACCACTGTAAAAGAAAGTAATTTAAGAAATAACTGTTGGACATGCAATTCTGTATTTTCCAGCTCAATATGGTTATGGTCTGCAAAACACTCCTCATTTAACTCCATTATTGTCTTCCACAGAACCACTCGAACAGGTAAAAATTTCTTCTGTGAGCAAATAATGTCTCCCAGGTGATATTCAGACATACCTTCAGCTTTCACAGCATTCAGAATATTGTATAGCCAGTATTATTGGAGTCCATTATTTGCACCAGCTGTTTTTGAAGTGAAAAAGAGTAGAACCGCAATTTGGCATTCCTGGATTCACTAATCACCTCTTCCCCTTTCTTGTTCTATGACTTCATGGAAGATTTGCTCACCTGTTTCTGCTTTTGTGCAGCAGTGACAATGGTACTGATGTAGTAAAATTTTATGGTAAAAATACACCCAAGCTTGGAGAAATAGTCTAGACTCTAGACTGTCAGAGTCTAGATTAAGTCCAATTCACTAATTATAGATAAAATAGAAGGCAAAGACTAATTTCATGAAATCTGTTTTTTATTGACATTCACTCTGTATATTTGGTATCTTAAAGGAAAAGCAGAGTTTCCATCCAGAACTTTGCAAAAGAATTGTGGGGTTTTCCCCCCAAGAAACACAGATGTCTTCTACTTTTATTGATCTAGATTTTTGAAGTGGTTAGATGCCACGCATGTGGACAATCAATATGATAGATAAGTAAGCTTCTATTTATTGGGTTATTCACACATTTATATACAATCCACTCATTAGTAAGCACAGTAGGCAATATCTTATTGGTTGGCAAGTAAAAGTTACATTTGCTTATTCCATCCCCTCTGCAATTACTGCTGTTTATAACTGTGGCACCTTGTTATTGTAACACAGCTGGATTCAAGGACGTGTTGTCTTTGCCTTTCCAGTGAGAACCTTAGTTGAATCAGCACAGCTCCTTCATGTCTATGTTGTCACTTAGCCATTCTCCCACAGAAAGAAGTAGTGCACAAACTTTAAAACACCCTTAGTGCTCACAAATTGTCTGAGTGTATGGTATATCATGTCAACACACTCTTACTGAATTGCTTTAAGGCCAGAACCTTATTTTACAG
>VZTY01034144.1:136398-148995 GCA_013400935.1 Turnix velox | reverse complement strand
TAGATTGGAATCAATTTGAACTTGTTTTGCATTGTTTTGCAGCAATTGTGAGTAATTGAAGGAAAATGGAATGCACCTCTTTTTTCCTTAATGAAGGATAGACAACAGGGAAGAAAAAACTTTGGTGTACCTGCATATATGCACCCTAATTCATGATGCTATAACTCTGATGTTCTGCCACATCACAAGACTGGAATAGGAATTAGAAGTGGATTAGCACATAAATGAAATAGCACATAAGGAAACAGTTTGGAGACATGTAAAACTTGACTTCGTCAAGCAGTTAGCTTAAACCGGACCATCAAAATCCCTTTCCCGTCAGTACAAAGAACTAGGTCTGAAATCCAGCAAGCACATACACAGGCACCCTCCTTCTGCAGGCCTCCACAGATGGCCCTCAGTGTAAGGAAATCCAGCATCCCTGATGTGTGGATTAGAAAAAAAATCAGGTGATTAAGATATCTAGGTGAGATTCATCTGCTCTGAAGAAATATTTTGAGATGCACTGGAAGTTATTTCTGCAGTTCTAATTAAGATTACATATGTGGGCTTCACAAGATATTTCTATCCCAGATGTTCTACTAGAACTGTTGCCATTCAGACTTTCCAGCCCAAGCCAACTATGAGCCCACTATCAGAACTCACAAAACTGCATCGATATCTTCCTAATAAGAATGTCACAGCAATCCTCTCTGCCTTAACT
This sequence comes from Turnix velox, assembly GCA_013400935.1. Classification (NCBI taxonomy): domain Eukaryota; kingdom Metazoa; phylum Chordata; class Aves; order Charadriiformes; family Turnicidae; genus Turnix; species Turnix velox. Next base: position 148,292 of record VZTY01034144.1, on the reverse strand, counting down.
GCACTACCCTTTTCTTATGATGGAGAGAAATGTGCCCAAAATGCTTCCTTAGTGCAATCCATAGGAACTCATTTCCTGGAGCACCTGCAAAAGTGAATATATCTCTAAAATTAAGTCACTTATATTAAGGCCTCTTGGAGTTTAAGTGTAATTTGTTGGTAGTGATTATTTTTAAAGCAATGATGATTGCACACCTGGTTATCTGTGCATTCTCACTGATTTCCTATCATGCCTGTTAACACTTCTTGTGAAGACCTTGCTACTAAAATCTAAGTTAAAAATTCAATGTCAAGATAGAATGACTATTTCCTTCTTTGGTATTTCTTTCATCTAGCAATCTGATAGAGTTGAAGTCCAACCAAGCAGCTGCGAGGTGTGATAGAAGAGGAGATGCAAGACACTTGAATAACTGTTCTTGTTGCTATATTTGATATTTTGATTGCAACTTATCTTGTTCTCCCTTTGTGAAGTATCCACAACCATGATGATGGTCTAAACCTTAAATGAGAGCATTATCTAATAAGGAATAAAAATAGCAAGAAAGCCAGCTCAAAGAGATTCTTATCAACAGTTTTTGAAGAATGTCTCAAAGCTCCCCTTTCTTTATCTTTAACTCTGTTTTCCCTTCGGTAACAATTAACTTCTTTTTTCCCTTACAAGCAACTGTTTTCTCTAACATCTTCAGAAACATATGAAACTATTAATTCTAAACTCTCTAAAGATTCCCTGTTTAAAGTTCATGAGGCCAACGTTTGCATCCTCTCAGACCTGACACAGAGCTCTTTTTAGAATACTGTATGTCTCTCTTCACCTGATTACCACGGTGCTGTATCTGAGAACAAATTTCTCCTCCATTCCTCAAATTGCTGTGTGGGTTTTCTGTCCTTGCTTTCCTTCTCTCTTCTCTCTGCACCTTGTTTCTATGTGATCTCATCATCAAATACAAATTCAATCACCATCTGTTTGCTAATGACTCAGAGATATACTAGTCTACTCCAGACCAATCTCCTTATGTCCAAACTGAAATCTCAGCCTGCCTCTCTGACATCTCATGTGTATGTAGCAATGATCTCCAACTCATCATGAGTAAAACAGTCAACTTATCCTTTCCTATACACTATACTCCCTGTCAGTGAGCTCCAAGTGTGAGAGTCTAACTTGAGTCTTTTTCAACACACAAAAAAACCTTAATTTCAGCCAAGCGGGTTTCAAAGCTAATTAAATGTACAGCTCATCATGAAAAAAACAAAGAGAGATAGGTTGGAGCATAACATTTGCAAATACTTAAATATTAGAGGAGATACACAGCAGCTCAAGGTACAGCAGTTTGCTAGATGTTAAAACAAGCACTCTGTTAATGCAGTCAGTATGTGCTCATACTTTAATCACTCTATCTAGCTGTACATTGTTCAGCACCACAGTCAATGTCAGATAAGACGAACTCAAGTGAGGTACCTAGAAATCATTATCTCAGATTCTTGGTACACTTGGGTCTGAAGCCCTCCTGGAAAGTCTGCCCAAAGTCTCCTCATAACCAGGCATCTATTCTTCTGTCTCTAACAACAGTATCTTTCCAGTATTGAGATAAGTAGTCTTGCCTTTCTCATATCCAATCAGATTGCTGCCAAAAAGATTGTTTCCTGAGCTATTCTTCACTTCCCTCCACTGGCTTCTTATCTCTCATCTGACACAGGTTCCTACTTCCCATTCTTAAAACTTGCTGACGTTTTGTCACATTCTACTCATGCGATCCTGACTCGCTTGCCCATTTAGACCAGAATGCTACTGTTACTCACATGTTTATAGGCTGCTTCAAACTTTCTCAAGTTGCATACTTTATGCTTTCCAGGATCTCTGCACTTAACTAGAAAACAAACTACTTGCTTTCCTTTAACTGCTTCAACATTTCCTTTTCCTCTATTAACTTTACAAAACCAAAATGGTTAAGTCTCTGAGCATCAGTACCTTAACAGAATGACCTTGGTGGTGTCTCTTACAAATCCCACCTCTCCTCAAAGGCAAAAATATCTTTCATAAGTCTCATCTTCTGAACATCAATTATTAATGCCACCTTAAGGACAAACAGGATCAGTGGTAGAGCTTAGATAAGAAACTGTGTGCTAGAACCTGCCTCTGAAGAACTAAGTAGTAGTGCTCGAGGGTACTTCACAACAGGCAACAACATAATTCTCCCCTCAAAGCCCTGCCAACTGTTCCCCCTAAACTAAGCATTCCAGAAGGAGTACAGTATAGTAGAGCAATTAATCTAGCCCCAAAAGTCCTTTCGAACAACAGAATTGTAACATCTTCCCATGCTGACCAGTATCTTCTTCAAGTAACCTGCCTGCCAGCCTGTAGCCATCTTTTCCCTACAACTATTTCCTGATTTCTCCTCCTGTTTCCAATTTGGAAGACTTCTGGTACTTAAATTTATTAGCCTGTGCTGGTACAGTATATAAAACAATGACGTAGTTGTAGCTGATGTTGCAGCTGTAGTTGATGTAGCGCTATCCATCATTATTGGTGATTTTACAAGAGAAATTTCTAGTTTGGACAGAAGATTGCCATGAAAAGAAAGTGGAGTCAAATCTCTATCTAAGCAATAAAATTTTCTAGCTGTAGGCAGCTGGTGGGTGGCATGGTCTCCTTTTAGATTTTTATGGTATAACAAACTAGGATTAGGAACATACATACATATAAACAGTTTTTATTGTTCCTGTCTGGAAGACTACTGTGACAGAGGAAAATATGAAAAGTGAGAAAACAAAGCTATTGGAGAGAGAAGGTGTTAAGTGAGAATATTCAGAACTCTGTTCTGTTTTCATTAACACCTAAATATCTTGTGTGACAGAAAAACTCTGAGCTGCTTATGGAGAAGACTTCTACTTTCTGAATTTGTAGCCCTAAATTTGTGGTTTGCTGAAGATTTCTTTTTTCAGAGACTTTCTCCCCCTAATACGCTATTTTGAATTTTAAACTTCCAAATTTTTTGCTTAAGACTTCACAACAGTATTCAGTCTGAAAGCTACTGCCTTCTGTCTCTATTAGCAGGTATGAATTCTGGATATGGATTCCCCCAGGCATTCCTTTCCATAAGTATATGGTATGTTTCCAGCTGTGTTCTCAATCATTAGGGCTTTTAGATACACATAAACATCCCTGTACCTTACAGAAAGATGCTTCTTCCTCCCAGAAAGCAACAACCAACAAAAAAGAAATGAGGATTTAAAATTATTAATGCAACAACCTTAAAAATTAAAAGGAAAAGTCTAACTTTACAGAATTTTTTATATGGCATAGAGAAACAAAAGGACAAGCTCTCAATTAAAACTTTCTCAAGTTACCTTTAAATCACCCCAATCAGTACAAAAAGTGTTGACATATACACTCTTTATACTGTCTATAGGGAAATATGTTCAAACTCATAAATTCGGGGACTTCATAGTAGTACATTAGAAAACAGTCAAATACAATAGAGAGGTTACTGTCATGTTAGATCATCTTCTGTAAGTACTGTGTTTAGGTATCAGAGTACCATGCTGAGCTCAGTGTCAGGTTGGCGGAGACCCCTCCTGGAATGCCAAGCTTCAGTTCCACAGTCATGCTCTGTCTCTTTTGGATCTGGTAAATCCAGCATCTGTAAAAGTCACTGTGACAGCCACCTGAGCATGTGGAGAGCCTGAAACATTAGCTGGCTGAGGTCTGTGCTGCCCTGTTCATCTCAGTAAAGCAGATCACTGCAGGTGACAAGGGATCATGTGCTAAAGAGCAACAATGCTTATGCATATGGTTTGTTCTCAGAGGGTGAAAGGAAGTAGAGAAGAATGGCAAGACTCAGCAAACTGTGAATCTTACATGGGGGAGTCAGGACCAAGCAAGCATATGTTATATCATACTGGAGCTTCTGCAGAACTTGCTTGAGCATGGTTAAACAGCAACTTTGCAAATTAAGAGTGCACAGCAAAAAGACATACTATCACTACTGTTTTCAATTAGACCCAGATAGCCATAAATGAAGGGGGTTTTGAATTTTAAACTATTTCAGCTCAATAAACAAAACAAACTGAAAACCCGTGATCTCGATTTAATACAAAAAACTCCCTATTTAAAAAAACCTAAGTCTCAGACTACTGGAGGCCAGAAAAGAAGAGTCTCAGTGTGATTTTAGTGATCATCTCTGTCTTTCTCACTATCATTAGTGAATTCTCCCCAATCCATTGACAAGGAGTAAGTGGAAGGGTGAATGCAAGGAGCCTGAGCAGCTCTGCCTTGGGAATTCTGCACAGCAGCTTGGCTATGTGATGTCTGGTACTAACAAGTATTAGCACAATTTTCCTTTCACAAATGCAAAAAATAATCATAAAAAAAATCTCCGAGGCGTTTTTAAAATGGATGTATACTAAGACTGAATACCTTCCCTGGAAATGATGGGGTAGTGGGTTTGTGAGTTAAGGCGGAAGAGAGGAATGGGGATTGGCATAGCAGGGGAATGAAGACCGAGTGCGGGAGGTACAGAGGGAGGGAGGAGAGGCTTGCCACGAGATGGCAGCAATGCCACGTCTTTCTCGGCAGCTTGTGATAACATTTTTTTCTTTCTTTTTCTCCGAGGGAGAACCGCAAAGTTTATATAAAAATACAAGCTTATTACAAAGTCAGCCTACCTTGTTCGGCGCCCATTCACCACCCTCCTGCAACTTACAATGAGGAATCAACTTTGCATATTTCACCACTGAAGAAAAATCACCATAAGTGAATAATTACCTTGCAACTACCTTTCCAAAGGTGTTAGCCTTTCTGTCTTTCCATCCTATGAGCCTTTGCATTTTAATTATGGACATAGGTACACATTAATTATGGAGTCAGGCCCGGTGCACAGTAGTGGTAATCTTCACAGTTCTTACAGCATGAAAGTCAGGTTTGGGTGAGCTTTATCGTGCCATCCGTTTGCAGATAGACCTGGCGCAGAAACTATTACCTGCCGGAGCTGTGGGACTGTGGGGACCTATGATAAGCCAACGCAGGGTTACCGTTTACTTTCCATAAAGCTCAGGGAACCAACCTACTGCCATGTCTGATTCTGAGGAGTTTTTTTATCGTTTTGGAAAGGATAGTTAAAGGCAGAAATTCCTCTTGGTAACAGAAGCACTTGGGGATGGCAACACAAAGACAAAGCAGTGTTCCTTAAGGAGACTTTGGCTCCTCTCCTTCCCCTCAGGAACAACAGCTTGTTCTTTTGAGCAACCTGGGAGGAACGAGCAGGGCATTTTGGACTTGCAAGCCTTCCTCTAACCCGAGCAGGGACCGAAGCAGTGGGGAGATTCCTCTAGGACTAGGGACCTCTACCAAAGCACACGGACCCCCTGCACCCCATATGCAGATGGCAGAGCCGGCAGCCGAGCTGCGGGTAGCGTAGCGGGAGCCCCTCGAGCAGCTGTCGCCCCACAACCGCCACCCTCCTCCATGCCGGGGGCACCGGGCCAGACGGGAGCCCTTCTCCCCTCCCGGGGTCGTGATCTGGCCGGAAGGGAGAGAGGCTGGGGCTGCCCGGGGGGGCCGGACCGCGTAGCGGGGCGGCTGCGGTCTTGCCGTGCGCCGGCTGCGCAACGCCATCCCCTTCCCCTCTCCGTGGGAAGTGATGGTTGAGTCCGGCGGCAGCGGCTTCTCGTGTGGCTGGCAGCCGCTCCGCTGCGCTTTCGCCGCGATCCCTCCCTCCCTCCTTTCCTCTCCTCTCCCCTCCTCCTCTTCCTCCTCCTCCTTGCACAGCCCGTATCCTTCTGCCGCCGCCTCTTGCCCGGCTCTTCCCGCCGGGGGCCGTGAATACCGCGCTGCCCGCGGCGCCGGGCGTGCCTCCCCTCCTTCCCCTCTGGGCGGGCGGCGAGCCGGCGGCGCCGGGGCTCCGCGGGTGCTGACCGGCGCAGCCCTGCCGCGGCGGGACTGATGCTATGAGCAGAGCGGAGCCAGCCGCCCGCCCAGTCCTGCAGGAGGCGTTGGGCGCTGCGCGGTGCTCGGGACCCAGACCGCTCCTATCTGCCTCTCCTCGCCCCGTGGTGGTAACTTGGCGTTGTCCGTAGCCCCGCTGCCGCTCGGAGGACACGGTCGCAGCCAAGAAGAGCCGCCGGGGGTTCTATGTGAGTGCGTGAGTGGAATAACTGCAGACATGACTGCGTGGAGGAAATTCAAGTCTCTTCTGGTTTTCTGCGCGGGGCTCCTCACTGCAGCTCAGGGTAAGATTTGTGTTTCTTGCACTGGATTCGTTTAGTCTGTCGTTATGGCACTAATATCCCACATCGGCTAAGCCGCTAACGCACCCTCTCTTCGTTTCTCCGCCGGGAAACGGCAGCCTCCCCGAGCTCGGTGTCCCTCCCCCTGCCTCCCATCTCCTGCCGGGTCCGCCGATGCCCCCCGGGTTCCCGACCGGCCACTTCACACGGGAAAAAAAGCAGACCTCACGAGTTGGGCAGCAGCCGCTGCGGCGCTAGGGAAGAAACCGTGCGCATCCAGCCGCCTGGGCAGCGCCGGAGTTTGGGAACACTTCGCTCTCCGCGCACGCACTAATGGCACTCTCTGCCCGTGCAAGGGACAGTCCCCGGGTTGTCAAGTTTGGCTCTTCCCTCCTCCCGCCTCCCCGGCTTTTGCCGTGCTCAGGGAGGGAGTGCGGAGTGGGTGGTCGCGGAGAGCCGCCCTCGCCTTGCCTTCACCGGCTCCGCTCTCCGCAATTTACGCGGAGGCGGGGACGCGGGCCCGGGGTCCCCCTCCACAGCTGCCTCCCCTCCTAAGTGGGAGAGGATACTTCTGCTCGGCGTGAGGTGGGGAGCGTCTTCCACCCCCAGCTGAGTTTCTCCTTAGAATCAGTGGGGGGAAGGGAGAAGAAATGAGGGGGTTGACGGTGGAGAACTGGGTTACACAACTTCAGTGCTGGCCTCAGCCCCATCACTTGCCTCATCGCTGGAGAGAACAGCTTCCCCATTATTCACTTCACTTCTCATTAGCACTGCGCTTTTTCATGCTGGGAGAGGGATGCGAGCGTGTGTGCGTGCGGGAAGGGGAGAGGGAGGCTGCTCGCAGCAGAGCACCTGTCCCCGTCACAGCCGCTGCCTTCTCCTGCCTCGCTCCCGCTGTTTCTGCCTCCTCCGGGAGGATGGTTCCCCTTGCGTTCGGCGCTGACTGAGGCTCCCTTAACCCTTCCAGGGCGCTTTACATCCTTCCCACCATTTTATTTTTCTCATTGCTTTTTTCGGTGCGAGGATAGCTGGAGTCGGGGAGAGGAGGAAACCTACCGTTTGAGGCCCGGGCTGGTGGGCGGGGATTGGTGCCTTCCAGGTTGCGCGAGAGCCTGTGGCCGCGCTCCTTCGTCCACCCGTGCGGCCACTGCGGGATGCCCTCCCCTCCGGCAGCCTCTGACCGTGATCCGCAGTTTGAGGCAGGGAAAGGCCAACCCGGTCTACCGGCAGTCGGTGGAAGCATTGCCCAGCCCGGAGGAGCTGCTACGGCTTCGCGCCAGCCCTGGTGGCACTGGTTCCTTTGCCCGGATCCTGCCTCGGTTCACCAGGCAGCGCCGCCCGGGTGCCCCCGGTCGCGCTGTCTCCGTGGGGAAAGGGATAACGGGAGGAGGAGGGGGAGCCCGCGCTGTGAAACGGGCGGCTCCCGGGGACGGGACTGCATCTAGCGGCGCACACAGCCGGGGGGCGGGTGGGGGCTGCTCTGTGTGGCCGCCCTGCCCAAACTTCCAGCATACTCCTCCACACCTCCTTCGCATTATCGCTCTCCGGCGCCTCGGTCCCCGGCCCGGTCCTCCGCACACGTTTGGCAGCGTCCCCATGCCCGCACACATGCCGAGAGCCCCGGCGCTGCCCCGAGCGGGGAGAACCCGGGGCTGGCGACGATGCTGAATCGGGACGAGCCGCGGCCGGCCGCCGACCGACACCCGCGACTCATTTGTTAAATACACTGTAGCTGGTTCTGTCATTTGACATTTAAGTGTTTTCTTTTTATGGCTGACAGCGCATATGAAAAGCTGGAGGCTGGATCATGGTTATTCAGCGGAGATCCGACGTGTTTTGCTTACATAAAAAAGCTTTGCCAGGAACATTTGGGCACTGCCTCTGATGCTGCTCTGCAGATTGCAGTTAAACCCCGCTTAATGTAGATCAGCAACACACCTACTTAAAGGCTACAAACTGACTTAATATTGAAGTCAAACAACAGGTAGAAGGGGAACATTTGAACGAATTCTTTCCTATTTGCCCTCGCAGGCAGTTGAGCACAGGCACCTGTATGTAGTCAAATGTAATCCGGAGGCTGAAATTACATTTACAGTTTAGAGAGTGGAAGAACTCCTTCCATGGTAACATGAAGAGCCCAGGCTTTCAGGAGCACAGAAAATTTTGATTAATAGATCCCCAGAATTCTTTGTTTTACCAGTTTCTTGGTAGTCCCTGTAATAGGCTAATAGGCATTCACCAGAGTTTTGGTTGATAGGAGGTTACGTTATGAAAAAGGGGGGAAAAGTGCTGAATTTCTGAAGTGTTGCCACAGGCATAACCTTATCCTTTAGTAAAATCAGAGGTGGGCTGTTTTCCGCATTGTATCTCCTTATGAAATGAAATGGAAGCTGTTTCTTGCTGTGCAAGCTTCTGTAAACTTTTTAAAGCCAAAAAAAATGAGAATGAGCATATGTCATCATTCATTGTTGTAGACTTGAGGTGCAGTTCTATGAATTCCTTTGGACTCTGACTGATGCATTTTAGTGTTTTGGAAAGCATGTGAGGGATTTACCCCTGTCCATTGTGCTTGTTGCATCCAGGGAAATTAGTATGGAGTAATTTAAAGGAACCACTTTCCCAGAAGCAACCCTATCATAGCAATTGTGCATCAACAAGATAGGAAGTGCAATATTATGTTCTGCATGTTAAGATGGGCTTGTTTATAGATTCATTTGCTAATTCTGGTGGGTTATACCCTAGTAAAAGCAAATGTAAAAATCAGTTGATTTCCTTGAAGGACAAAACACTAAAGCATCATTTCTGTAGAAGTTCCTACTGCTAGAGAACAAATGGTAGATTTAGACTGAGCTGAGGCTAAAATACATAAGAAATCATTGAAATAGCTTTCTGCTCTGACCCGAGGTCTGTGAACAAGCAGTTTTCAATGTAGAAATACATATTGTTTAATTGTTTGAGTGTCCCAGTATGTTTTCAAGATCATTTCCTGGGCTTGTTCAGATAACCAAATACAGCACCTTCATCGCCACCTAATTGCCTCAAACAAAATGTGCATAAGCAGGCTTTTGCACAGAGGTATCATTCAGATTAATGGAAATAACAAAGGGAAAACATTTTTGTTCTTAAATTGCATCCATGCAGTAAAAGGACTCCCACATCTACAGCTGAGGATTTTGTTTGTGTTTTCTTTTCAGTTTTGTTTTTGTTGGGTTTTGTTTTAATAAAAAGAAACAAACTCCAAAACATTTTATGTATCCTCTGTTCACTGCTATTACTTTGTCACAATAGCTGCTATGACTATATTACATGGAATTAGCTCTATGTTTAAGGCCTACTGCTGTTGAACTGAAAGTGTTTATCTCTTTTAAAGTCATTTATTTTCTCTCTCAAAGCAGCATTTCTAAAACTGTGAAGCTGGTCTCTCTAGAGAGGCTCCATTCTCTTCCAGAGAAGACTAAAGCAATTCTAGGGAAAATGAGCTGAAAAAACGATTTTTTTTAAAAGAACATCAGGATTAGATGTTGAATTCCCAGCTGCAAAACCTAGTGTTTGATGGATGTTATTTCCCATTCCCCAGTTCCAGCAAGGAACTGGCCATAGAAGGATAAAAAAGAGACCAGTCACCCCTGACCACATAATATTTTAATGTAAAAATGCATTTATTTTTTGCTAAAATCTATGTGTTTCCCAGATATCCATCAAGATATGTATATAATGTTCTCAGCTCTTGTACAGGGTTCTCAGTTTCTCAGGCGTGAGGTGCTGGAGATGGTACATGAGCACGCCAGGGTGCAAGCACACATGAATTTCAAAATGCATTGAAATCTGTGAGGGCACTTCAGTGGTGCAATGTCATTTTTTGCCCCTACAGACAGCATTTTCTACGCAGACATGGAAATCTAGCTCTTCATCTTATTATTCCTCACCATGTGATAGTATCCTTACCTATGCATTGTTACATATGCAAGATTTTAGAAGTCACCTATGGGACTTTGGCCTTAATATCATGTTCATGAAAACTTTGGCTCTAACAGATGTGGAACACTCTATAACTGTAAATATTTCTAACAGAAACCAATGCATTTAAATTAACTATGCTCTCTAGAAAGGCTGAAAAACCCCAGCGACCAACACAGCATGTGTGCACTGCCACATTAAACTTCCTCTCACAACCTTTCCTCAGAGTAGTAGCTGCTTAATAGTGTGTCTGTATGAAACCTCCAATGAATTTAAAGATCAGATGTAATTTCTTTTTGCTTGAATCTGTATTGAACTGTCTTGTCTCTTTGACCATGATGACATTACCCTGCTAGTAAATGGCTTTAAGTATATGCACGGATGTCACAGCATAGGGCTGTGACTGTAACCAGCAGAGGGATACAGTATGGGAAGGGGAATTGTTGATTTGACTACACTATCCATCAGAGCAGTAGCAGAAGTGTGAGAAATGATCTCTAATAAAACTGGATTTAAATCAGGGTCACTGGGTAAGAATTTGGCCTCGGGTTCTCCATATGGCTGCAAAATTAGCCAGATTAGATTGAGCTAAATTGGATGTTCTTCCAATTTCTGCAGTGAACATAGAATGAGAATCATATGGAAATTCTCCTAATGTGTATGAATCACTTTCTTTTACATTGATATTTTACTTTTATATGTCAGCTGCAATTTCCTTTAAACCATTTTTATCAACCAGTAACTTTTGAAATAAGGAACGATGGCATTAATGTCTGAGGAAAGGCATGAGATCTTTGCCCTCACATATCTTTGTTCTGAATAGGTAAAAGGCTTCACTCCACTACATGACATTGCTATTACATTTAAGAAAATCCACATTGTATTTGTTACATGCACATCTCAAGAGAGTAATTGATTAAACAAATTACTTGGATTATTGCTAGCATTACATTGACACACAGTGGCAACATTTATCAGTTGCCTGCATTTAGTAATTGATTGGTAAAAAGGAGGCACACATACACTAAAAATTATATTACAGAGAATAATACTGCATCTTATTGCCAATAACAAGTCACTTTTTCTGCCTTTCTTGGTCATTAAAAGAAAAAAAAGATGAGAAAATGACAGCATTTCTACTTGGAGGGCACATGCATTTAAAAGGGCAGAGCAAGATTTAATCACTAATGTATTGCTGATGATTAACCAGAATTCCTCTTGGTTAATCAGAATATCACAGAATCACAGAATGTCAGGGATCGAAAGGGACCTCAAGCGATCATCTAGTTCAGTCCCCCTGACAGAGAAGGAACACCCAGACCAGGTCACACAAGAAGGTGACCAAGTGGGTTTTGAGTTTCTCCAGAGAAGGAGACTCCACAGCCTCTCTGGGCAGCCTGTTCCAATGCTCTGTCACTCTCACTGTGAAAGTTTTTTCTTATATTTCTGTGGAACCTCCTATGTTCCAGCTTGCACCCATTGACCTGTGTCCTGTCATTGCATGTTGCTGAGAAGAGCCTGGCTTCACCTTCCTGACGCCCTTTACATATTTACAAACATGAACGAGATCACCCCTCAGTCTCCTCTTCTCCTACCTAAAGAGATCTCATCCTTTCCTCATAAGGGAGATGCTCCAATCTCTGAATCATCTTTGTGGCTCTGTGCTGGGCTCTCTCAAGCAGTTCCCTGTCCTCCTTGAACTGAGGGTCCCAGAAC
>VZTY01034144.1:112526-126405 GCA_013400935.1 Turnix velox | reverse complement strand
AACACATTTAAAATTAATCAACAAAGGATTAGTTCAAATTAATCAAAAAAGGATCAAAAAATTAGTTCAATTAATCAAAAAAGGATCATCTTCCTAAATTGGCTAGTTTTCCCTCTCCCAAGAAAATTCTGCCCCTAGATGGGTGCTTTTCTCAAACCTTAAAACATGCAAGATACTGCATGAACTTCAACCCATGGGTTGCTGGATTTAGTTTCATGTCAGAATATTTGTTGCTGCCTAAGAAAGAATTACTTCTCTTGTTCCCTAAGGCAGCAGCCTTCTTACCTGGGATTAAGCTAGCCTTGGAAAGGATGTACAAATTCTGCCCTTCACATTTTTTCTTCATCTTCCTCTCAGGACCAACTGTAGAAAAGTCTATCAGCATCATAAAAACGGAGCAAAATGATGCAACTAAATAATTACCAAAACATAGCTGACCATTGTGAATAAGAATACCATGCGTGAGAACAAAACAGAATCTTTTTAATTTTAGGTAGTCTCTTGTGCCTTCATTCTGAACGGCTCTATTTAATTTTCATATAAGAGAAATTTCTGCACATTTTTTGATAATATCTATTCAGGAAAGGAAGGCATTAATCATTCCTGTCTCATGCAAACGAAATCTTTGCTTAGCATTTTAGAACTGACAAGAACACAGGTTTCAGAAAGATGGCTGAACTATCCAAACACTATCCAATGTATCTGACATACTACAATCTAAATTTCCAGCAAGACAAGGAAAAGATTGAGTACTTTGAGTAGGACTATTTTAATGGGGTAACTGAATAATTTTTCAAGCAAGTTTTGTTTTCTGCTTTGATTATTTCCTGAAGTAAACTTTTATTAAAATGAGAAAATGTGTGAACAGCTGAAGATTCTGATCAAAAATATATTGTTTAACGGAAATGTAATTGCTCATTTTAGGTAAAAATGCTTTCAAGTTCATTTGGGATGACATAGAAATTTTTATAGTCCTGTGTTTATATATTGAGTTTGCCTTTTTTTAAGAATTACTCTCTTGACCATGAGAAATAGTGCCACATATAATCTGCTTTCATTGAAGAGTCAGGTGGCACTTACATTTATTTTCTTGAATTAGTAGAATAGTCTTTCTACAGAGAAATTATTGTGAGGGAGTTTATTGATAAACTATAGCATTCACTTCAGTATCTGTCTTCTCTCTGCTTAAAATAATGTTTGGTTAGTATATCACATGTACCTGAAAGTTTCAGCAAGTAAAAACCTGATTATCATTATAATGCAATATAATATAACTTTCTAATTAAAGAGCTAGATCTGAGATGTGCTGAACTCTTCAGTTCCTAATTAATTTCATGGGTGTTGAGGACACTCAGCAGTAAATGAACACACAGAAGAATTTAAGCAGTAAGGTTTCGCTTTATTGTGAAGATATTTACATCTAGTACTTAGATTGCTGAACTACCACTCAAAGGCTATTTTAATCCCAGAAAAACCCACATTTAGACATGCCTATTTTACATTAAAAAATTTCCTTTGAGCTTAAAAGTACTACCTGTGCATACTTAGTATGGTTGCATGCTGTCAATTGGTATGAGACTGTTACTGAACAGTCACTGTAAATTTCAGTAGTGATGTTCTTCCATAGGGATAAGGCTGCAAAGCTTTCTTTAAGTGTGTCTGCTAACTTTGGCCTTATATAAGATTTTTCTGGGGGTGGAAGTGGTGCATTCTCACTTTCCCACAGCAGAGAGAGTAATTTAATAGTTGGAACACTAAGCTAGATAGCAAAAAAAAAAAATCTGCATTCAGCTTCTTCTTCCCTGAGAAAGTCAAAGTGTGTCTCATCCTTTTTTTTTTCCCTATGTATGCTGTGACTGCCCTAGGCTCTCCTCTTCTGGTGCCATGAAGATTTCCTGTTGAAGTTTCCCTTGGAGGTAGAAGGTTTGGGTTCCAAACCTAGCTTAAGAGGAACTCAATATAAAATATTTAAAAAGCTGCTGGAACAGTAACTGAACTCCTACTGGTCTCTCTTGCACAGAGAGCATTACTCACCAGATCAGAGTTGTGCTCCCTGTTGGGTTTCTGTCCTGCTTAGTGAATATTCAGTTATTCTATGAAAAATGAAACTGTAAGTAGTCTATCTGGAATACTGCTCTGTGGTTCACTTGCCAGGAAACACCTAACAGATAGATGCTACAATATCTATTTTCAGTTTATTTCAGGAAATAATCAGTAGTTTTTATCATATGGGCCTTAACAACCAGTGTGCTATATCCTTCAAATTAAATCCGAGAAGAAATCTTAAACAGAGAGGCATGCTGTTATTAGGGGGATTATTTGATCTGTTCTCTGGTCCATATTTATTCAGGAGCTAGTCAGAATATATTTTTAATTCTACTATAAAGTTTGCAGTGGCTCTTAACTAATGATTCTGCTGACATCATCACAGAGATTTAAAAAATTAACACTAGGTATAACTCCCCTTTAGATTTGCATTATATTAAGGGTCACAGTTTCCATAGCAGTGAATATAGTATACATGTGTGTATATTTGTCCAAGAGAGAACTGTAGCCATTTGAATTTCTCATAGAGGTAATCCCATAGTTACCTTTTACTATTCTTCAAGTTTTCTCCAGTTTTATAATAATGTAAAAGACATTGCCTTTGTTTACAAGTGCAGTATTCATTGCAAGCTGATGCCACATGGGAAGGTGTCATGTCTGAGATACTTCAACATGCCCACTGAAGTTCTGCAGCTCAGTTCCAACAAGGGATTTCTGGAATACCAGGGGGCTGTGCTGGCAGTGTATTGCCTTGCTTATAAGCTGTAATGTTATGTGGATTTTCACCTCAAGGCACAGGGAGTCATGGTAATTGAGACTGGAGGCCACAGATGTGTGAATTTATCACTAAATCCATTTCCCTCAAAATGACACATTGCATTTTGGCTCACTGTAAGTGGAGGAATGCATTTGGAGCAGCTTTTGATAGCTAAGGATGTGCTAAGGATCAGAGCAGCCTGAACTGAAAAGCTCCTCCCCACTTCTATGAATGCAAAGGAACCCTTCTCAGTGGATAGCAACTGTTTGTTTCATTTTACTAAGTGTGGTAAAATCACACAGGTATACATGCACCAAGATCCATACACTTCCCACATCCTTCCCAATCAGCAACAAAAGAAACAGCATGAAGTATGAAATTAAATCAGTTTTGAAGTCATACTTTTACTGACAAAGTGCAAACAGGGTCTGTCTGGGAATGATTTTTGCACACTGAGGAAAAGCAAGGAAATCTTCTTGATTTAAAAAGGGCTAAAGACAATCCAAGAAACCATACATTGGTGAGTTTAAAAAGAATTGTGGGGAAAATTAAACTACTAGAACAAAGCGAAAAAGCAGCTTGAAAATCAGTTTGATTAAGGATAACCAGCATTGATTCAGGCAGGGGAGGTCATGCTTAACTAACCTCCTGGAGTTGTTTGATGATATTACTGTGACTCTAGATAAGGGAAATTCAATGGATATAGTCTACTTTGACAAGGCACCACATCTAAGATTAATGGCTAAGAGAAATCATCATGAAGGCAAAGAAACTGTTGGATGGAAAACTAGTTTAAGTCTTGGCCACAAAGAGTAAAGCTGGATGGAGTTTCTGAGGAGTCAGTGTTAGACCCTCTGTTTTTCATGATTGTGGATTTCTGAATGTGAGGGATGGTGAAGAATTTGTAGTTCATGCTTATGTAATATCTAAAATTTCAGAAAAAAGCACAGTGCAATGTGATTGTATTCAAAAGGTGTCGTATCATCTGTGCAGCTTGTCTAGCAGAAATAAACAGAACTGGCTTAGGAAAATACAGAATAATTAATCTAGGCATACAGAGTCAAATTATAAAATACTCACTAAATTAAATAATCATCCTACATAGTAAGCAAGAAAACAAATAATTGAAGAGAAAAATTGAAGCCATCAGCCCAGAAAAAAGCATAATTTTGAAAGGGCACTGAGAGGCAAAGATGTTTTAGAAGATAGAAAACATATCCATGAAAACAAAAATGTATTGTTAGTGTACATAAAACAAAATAAAAACATCTCTTGGCCATGGTTTATGGTTTTGCTAATGGTTGTTCAGGGAAAACGTTATTTTCCTGTTGGGACTCAATGCAGAGAAACAAAGGCTACATGGTCCCAGTAGCTGAACTGTGAAGAATGTTAAAGAACTTCAGGTTTTTTTACTGCAAACCAGAAAAATATATGATGGGGGGTTTATTGGAATTTTACTTCAGGGACTGTAGTCAAAATTAAGGTCCTATTGTGTTAGGTTTATGATTGCAAGACAATACCTTTCAACACCCAGCACCTTATAATAAACCAACTTAACAATGCAGGCCAGGAAAAAAAAGATACGAAAGGACACAGTAATTTATCCAAAGGCCCATGTCTGAATTGTGATTTTGGATATGTGATTATTTTAATATATTTATAATCTTATAAATATTTCTAAGTAGATTACATTCTTAAGGATTCTCCATGTTCATTCTCAAATACTTTAATTCTGGAGTAACAAATACATATTAATTTTAAAGATAAAACAAATAGTTAATAAATACATAACTCTACTAGGTATTTGACCACGGAAGAAAAATGAGATTAAAAAATATAACAAAAGTGTCTGTTTTTCTATAAAGATTAGTTTCTTCCAGAGCTTCTTACACACTCAGGTCTGCTAGAAAAGAAAAACATTCATGGAAGATCATCATTTCCCCCCAGTTATGGAAAGTTTCATTGCTATATGAGTTAGAGATTTGAAGTTCCTCTGTTCAATCTCTTCTTCTATGCATGTATTCATATATGACACTGTATCCAAAAGGGGACATTGCTGCTACAACACTGGTGTCTAATGTGCAAAATTCTGGTTCTGAAAAATGAAATTACAAGTTTATTTTATGCTTCACTTCATAAATAGGCACTGAGCAGGGCACTTGTAGCAGAAGATGCAATACCCTTTCTACCTTCCTTCCTGACCCCTTCATGGAACCTGGATGTACTGAAGTCTGTGGGACCTGAAAAGATGCAGCCCAGAATCCCGAGGGAATTGGCTGATGGCATTGCCCAGCCAGTCTTCATGATATTTGAAGTCATGGCAGCCAGGTGAAATTTCTGTAGATTGAGAAAAAGGAAAACATTGCACTCCTTTTTAAAAGGGCAGAAAGGAGGTCTCTGGAAACTATCTCTGGAAACTATCCCATCAGCCTCACTGCTGTACCTGGAAAGATCATGGAAGATCCTCCTAGAATCATAGAATGGTTTGGGTTGGAAGGGACCTTAAAGATCATCTAGTTTTAACCCCCCTGCCATGGGGACATCTCCCACTAGATCAGGTTGTTCAGTGCCTCATCCAACCTGGCCTTAAACACTTCCAGGGAGGGGACATCCACAACCTCTCTGGTCAGCTTGTTCCAGTGTCTCACCACCCTCACAGGGAGGAACTTTAGTCTTTATCTAAACTCTTCCAATTTGCATCCTTTACTCCTAGTCCTGCCATCCTGTATCCTATTAAAAAGTCCTACCCCAGCCTTTCCGAAGGCCCCCTTCAGGTATTGAGAAGGTACTGTGATGTCCCCCCTGAGCCTTCTCTTCTCTAGGCTGAACAACCCCAACTCCTTCAGCCCGTCCTCACGAGGGAGGTGCTCCAGCTCTATGCTAAAGCACACAGAGGAAAGGTAAGTGATTTAAGGCAGCCAGAAATGGCATGACCAGCCTGGTGACTTTCCACAATGGGGTGACTGCATCAGGGGACAAGACAAAAGCTATGGATGTCATCTATGAGGACTTCTGTAAGGCCTTTGACACAACTCCTCATTACACCCTTTTATGTCTTAATTTGACATACAAGGAATTGATGGGTGTATTGATTGATGGATGAGGAATTAGTAGGATGGTGTGTGGCATCCAGATGACAGTGAACAGCAACTCATTGCCTAGATGGATATCGATGAGAAGTGATATCACTCGGGGGTCTGTACTGGGACCAGTACTGTTCAATATCTCCATCAGTGACATAGACAGTAGGATCAAGCGCACCCTTAATGTTTGCAGATGACTCCAGGATGGGTTGAAATACATGAGGGATGGGATGTCATCCAGGGGGACCTGGACAGGCTCACGTACAAAGTCATGCACCTGAGTCAGGCCAACCTCTGGCATCAGTATAGAGTAGAATATGGGAAACTAAGAGCTTCCCTGAGGAGAAGGATGAGAAGAAAAAGAATGATATTCATGGATAAGGAGCTCAACATAAAATGGCAATGTGCACTCACACACCAGAAGGACAGCTATATCTTTGACTGTACTGAAAGTGTAGCTAGCAGCTTGAAGGAGGTGCTTATGCCCTGCTCTGCCATTTCTGAAACCCGACTTGAAGTACTGCATCCAGTTCTGGAGCCTTCAAAATGGGGAAGAAGTAGACTTGTACATGCAGTACAGAGAAGGGCCACAAAAATTATCAGAGGAATGAAACACCTCTCCTGGAAGGACAGGCTAAGAGAGTTGGAGTTGTTCAGCCTGGAGAAGAGAAGGCTCCAGGACAAATTTTTTAGCAGAGCTGGTTGTGATATGACAGTAGTTAATGGCTTTAAGATAAAAGACAGTAGAGTCAGGCTAGGTATTGGGAAGACATTTTTACAATGGGGATTTTGAAACACCGAAACAGGTTGTCCAGACGTGATAGATGCCCCATCCCTGGAAACATTTAAAGTCAGGTTGGATGGGAATCTGAGGAACCTGAGGTAGTTGAAGATGCCCCTAGTTAATGCAAGGGAGATTTGACCTTGGTGACCTTTAAAGGTCACTTTCAAGCCAGACTGTTGTGATTCAGTGATTCTCTAGGAGAGAAATGTACTCATCCCTGCAAGAAGGAAATAATTCTTTCCTCCTCAGTTCCATCTTCCTTGTTAGCCTCTTCTTTTCCTAAATTGTAAGAGAAGCCATTGCTATTTTAATTGTAAATTATGATATACATTCAGTGAATATGTCCATATAGCAAACCACAGAAAACTCAGGCTGATGACTCTGCTCAGATGGCACATGGTCTCTTACCTGATGGTGGTTGTAGATCCTACTTCTAAACTTTTATGTTATTCTTTATATAGTTCAGGCTCAAAATACTCAGGTAAAACACACAGCTCCAGGCCAAGCAAGTTTTGCTCTCAGTGAACTTTGCAGCTGGATCAATGGCAACATTCCTGAGTTTAGTTTGGTAATGGTTCTAGACTTGTCTCCTGTAGCTTTTGTAGTCACTATTGAAGAATTTACTATTTGTGAGGGGTGATGCAGCCTGAAGGCAAGGGACTCACAAGAACTTGGGTGTTGAGGGCATTTTCTGTTTCTGACTTTTATCAGGTCAATCCCTATCTTAAACACAGGTAGGGTCAAGCCTGGTGAGGAGGCTGGCTCCTTTCTTCCCTCTCTTATGAGATGTGGAAACAGGGAGGACCTGCAGGTGTGATTGCTGTCAAAGTTAAGGATGTTAATATTATTCATCCACTTTGGCTTTAACTTTACTACAGATATGACTGGAGTTTTTGAAATTGCCTTTCCTTTTCATGAAGGAGCAAAATTAAAATTTTCTGATTAGATAATGAGTAGGTTTTTTCTGAACCAGAAAGAAATCCAGGTTAATGTCTTTCAGAACAGTTTTTATGGAACACTGACAGCAAAAGATGTTTCTTGAAAAGATGACAACGAGTACATTTACTTGATGCAGGGTGTTATAGCTTGGTAGAGAAGAGACATACTATTTTTTGCTTACCAGTTCTTACTCTGTGTTTTTATTCTGTTAACAGTAATTCCATAAAAACATTTTATTTCTTTATATATGTTTTGAGAATACCACCTGTGGTAGACAGCTTCTTAATCATTTGCTGCTTAAAACACGTAGGTTTAGAGATCTGCCTTAGCTATTCATAACAAAAAAAAAGGCAAGCAAATAATTTTCAGGCCATGATATCAAACCATATTTAGTTAAAAAACAAAGCTGATAAATTGTTTACCATGCCAATGCAGCACAATATATGGCATAAGTTTTCATTCAGATTTCAAGCAAAGAAAGACACTGTTTTTGTGACAGCCTTTCTCAGTTTTCTGAATAAAAATTCTTTCAGAAATAAACAGCTTAAAAACTTTTAAAATATGGGTATCTTTATTAGTTCACTTCACCTAGCAAAGTTTTTAATTTTTTGTAACTCACAGAAGCAAAGATGCCATCACAAGTTTGTCTAGCATCTAAAGTAATAAAATCTTACAGTAGTTCTGTACTTCAGAATTCCCATAATTTTCAAAATATGATTGATTACTGACAAATTATTGCTGTGTGTTTTGCATGGCCTACTCATACAAAGTATGATTTTAGAAATCACTTAAATAGTTTCCTAATTGTCTCAACAATTCCTGTAGCTGGAGATAGTTCAGATATAAAGTATTCAAATAAAATGTGATGCTTTTTAGTTTGAGAATGGAAGAACGCCACCATAAAAGCTCTACATAGATATGTTATTTACTTTCAGAAATTACTACTATGACCCTATCTGTTTTCTCTGGTTGGTTTTATTAGGATAACAGGACTCCGCTGGATATTATTTGACACACTGGGACAGAAGATATCAAACAACCAGAAAGTATAAAAGGTGAGATTGTGGAGGGAAAAGTATGATTATACAACTTGTTACTTTTCCAAACACATCTAAATGTTCCCTTACTGGCTAACAAAGGAAAACCCTTTTGACAACTGTACAGAGAACAGCAACACTCTCCCATGGAGTTCAGTGGACAGTGAAGTAAATTTTTAAAGGTAGAATTTAATGGTTATAAAATGTTAATCCTTCTGGGTGGCTAAGGAATCAAAATTTATTTTCAAAGTGATTTGGGCATTCAGAGTAAGTCCCATTAAAGGATTTGGGCACTACAATGAATAGAATCAAAAGACTCTTCCCAGGCACCAGCCTCCCTGGTGAGAATATTTTGGTCCCTCAGAACATCAGAGAATCACACTTTTTTTACAAGTCAGCTAGAGAAACTTCTCCTGAATCAGAGCATGAAAAGAAACCCAGCCAAGGTCACTTTTTGAAGGACTGGAGCCAGAAGAGGAGGTGATAGAACCATGGTCTTGAATACAGTTTTGACAAGCTGCAGTGTACTCCAGATGTAATTTATTTTTGCCACAATAAGAGATTTACATCTGTATTTCTTACTCACTTAGAAGTTATTCTAGCCATTGCATTTCCAGAGAAAACATTTCCATTGTACAAAAACAGAATCCAGGATACCTTGGGTCAGTGAGGTGTAACTAGAAGCAGGAAGTTTGTCAATTCATATGGACCTTTTTTATTTTAAGAAATAATTATGTCTCTAAATGGAAAGAAGCCATGGCAGAAAAGCTGATTCTTAGATTTTCTAGCCTCAAAATATATGTCCAGATTATGAGATTATAGTTTCATTTGTCATGCTTTTTCCCAGTGGAGGACTGTTCATGTATGCCATGCAGAATCAGACAGCTTCAAATGGAGGAGACACTAATATTAGGGATTATGTTTAGGATACCACTAAGACGAGAAGGTGTGAATTTGAATAACTGTCCTGCCTGAATAGTGCTTCAACATCAGCAATACTCAGGTGATCTATGGCATAAATGGAAAAACATCCTTTATTTCTTGCACAATCTGATCTGTGGAAATACTTGAACAACAGTTATTTGATTGGGTCTTCCACATAATGTAGATGGAGAAAAATCTACTTTTTATATTCTTGCTTATTAGACTTTGAGATGGTCAAGAGCAGACTGGTATATACCGGGGATACTCTCATGCAAATAACATGGTGTCTAGGGGTGAGGCTGCAGTAGACTAATCCTTTGTCCTCACACTAGTGAATTAGTCTATTACTCTTTTGATACTCTAATAATGTTTACTCGTTCTTCAGAAGTTTTAATTTTTTGATGCTTCATTTATTAAATACTGTTTCTTTTACCATCATGTATTATTAGTTACTCTTATTTTTATATGACAGTGATTATGATCTGCCTCATCTTTCTTAGTTTTGAGTATAAGTATTCTAGGAATGTAAATTACTCGGCCTGTCTTTACATTTTCAATTGAAACTTTTTAGTTTATAAATTATAGTTGATGGCATGGTATTGTGATGTGAATAGTCATAGCACTCCAAGAGACTTCCCGCTAGCTAAACTGAGGTAACTGAATACTTTGGTTCACCCTAAATATAAACTAAAGTCAAAAATCAATAGAGCAGGTTCTCTAAGACTTTGTGAAAGTACACACAAGATAGTGATAACTTAAGCATGTGCTCGCTTCTTAGGTTGCACAATTACCAGGGTATCACACTTATCCCCTTGTGCTAAGTACCATCCATATTTAGCGACAATGTTATTAACAAGAGCAACATATCATGATTACACATGCAGTATCTTAGCTTTTTTGTATTTGATTTCTTTGCTGATGCTATTTAAATGCAGATAGGTAGGTTGCTGTGGGCACACTGCAATGTTGCAGGTTGCTTTTACACAGCCTCATGGAACCTTTGGTATGGGATGTGACATTCCTGTGGTATGGCACACAGCAGCAGAATTTAAAAAAAAAAAAAAGTATAAAATGGCTTTTTAAATCACAGCAATCTATCACCTGATTTTATCAGGAATGTATTTTTAAATCCTTTCACAGATTAAAGCTTTTTTCTTTCTTTTCTACATTATGATTCTTGGACCCAGTTACTACACTGCCTTGCACTGGAAATCCAGCAGTGTCATCACACTGATTTAAGTTTTCTGTAGCACAGTGTTTCTTCTATAAAGAAAAATCATTGATGGTTTCTCAGTTTCCTCCTTCCAGCAGAAGAAACAATGGCCTTGAGGAGTGAGACTCCAGTCTGCACCATGAAGATCTGTACACTCAACTCTAATTTTATAATTCCTGATCATACTAGCTTTACCAAGAAGTGAATTACAGTCCTTTGAGTGCATTAATATCTATAAGCTAACCTTCTAGCTTTCAGGGCCAGTCGAAACGGTAGAGATGGTAACTTAGCAAACACTCCCATCTGTTTGTCTTGTATCCTTCTCTTGTATTAACCCTTCAGTCACTCTGACAAGTGCATTTGAACTGAGGGTGGTAGATGATTTTGACAGTTTTTAATAGAACAATGAGGTAAAAAATCTAAGACTGACAGAAAGAAAAGCAGCATGTAGTAATGATGCTCTAGGTTTTGTAGCATTTCTTGAAAGGAATGAGGGACGAACATGTCTTTTTTGTTGTTCTGAGTACATTATAAGGCTGTTGCTGATTTTTCTGCATTTATAATGTATGCAATAATTGTTACCCTAGCTGTTCTTGTGCTAGAGTTTGTTAGATAGACTCTTTGAAAGAAGTTCTTTAATCAAAGAATCACTTCATTGAGATTTTATTTTTTATTTCTCTTACCAGCACAGATAATAATGAATTCAGTTGGCGTTCAATGTAATAGCACTGATCATAAAAAATTAATTTGCTATTCATATGGATGTCACAGGTGTTTCCATAGGACTTGTGCTAACTGCAGTTTTAGGATTCATTATTGGATTCTTATACAAAGATTGGTTTTGAGAGGATCACCTACCACTTCCCAGTTTTGCCTATACAGAAGTAGAGTTCAAAATATGTAGAGGGTTGTACAGGCTCTTTTACAATAATAGGTTTCATTTTACATGACATTTTCTAGTATCCAGATTCTGAATATTGAATGTTTAGCAATTGATCAGCCATAGAGCTTCATGGACAAGACATCCATTTTCCAACGGAGTCTTCACACTCTTGCTGACACTCAACAGTTACAAATATTTTTGGCATCACTTGCAATGACAGAATGGGATACCTTCAAGAAAATATGAAGTCAAATTGTGCAAAGGGGGGAAAAAACTTATATTTCTGGATAATGGTGATTCAGAATGCACTAAAACTGTGTAGATTAAATATATTTATAATCACACTATTAACAAAAAGATTCACAACTACATTACTAAGTCATATTTCATTATCTTAACACGAAAGATACCAGGTATGAGACATTAATATGCATAATAAAGTCTTCTGCACATGCATTATGAACAGCAGTGCTTTTAATATTAAAAGTGAATCCATATAGGTTATTTGACATGTAAAATATTAACTTTTATAGCAAGAATGCAAATGAGAGTTTAAGCACTTATTATAGCTTCAGATCCCACTCCGAAATGAGGCTCTGTGTGACTAATGATTTCAGCAAAATGAAGGAATGGCCTGCTTCTCTCAAGAGGCAGCATATCTTAACTCACTCTCCTCTCTCTGTAATCCTTCATGATTCACAGCATGTCTCAGTACAGTACCGGATGTGTATGCTGCTTCCAGAGATTAGCTTCTAAAGACAGGCCAGTATCCCAGGGTTTTTATAGCTAGTTTTATGCAAATGTGTCAATAAAGGAGGAAATGTTATTTATTCAGAACCATGCAATTTGAGGAGATATTATATAAAATTATTATTTTCATTGGCTGCTCCCAATATCTTGTTTCTCTTTCATCCATTCACAAGACGGAAGTGCTGGACTTTGGCATAGCATGGTGTAATGGTTCTACCATGAATTTTTAACAACATGTTTCTTCCATAATTTTTTAATAAGTGAATCTTCTTTTTTGTTGTTTTCTTTTCATAAATCTAGCTTTTATTGTTGCTTTCCATGTGCAATCCTCTCACAAAATTTAATCAGCTGAGATAATTGTGGTGATTCCTATCCAAGTCTTTCATCATTATTCCTGAAATGGATGGACGGTCATGTGTAAGTGTCAGGCTGCACCCAGCTCAAACAACCTCTAATGGGTTCATCTTTTTCTCAATTTTATTTTTCTTTGTTGCGGAGAAGTTTAGATGAAACATACCTAATAAATATGCTGTTAGAAATTGGATGACAAAACAATTATCAAATAGGTGTTTTAAACTATCATGTAATTATATTTCAATAATTACACACATGCAATTAAAATTTTAAAATATTAATATTGTGATTTATCATCAATCTGTATCAGAAAGGAAATAGTTTTACTAAAATTTCAGGAAATTTTAATCGTCTTTCTCTGGTCTAGTAAATTCTTTGCGTCAATGCTGGTAGCTGGTGTTAAAGTTAAGCAATGTGTTATGCAAACATCTAGGGTAGCAAGATTGCAGATATTAATAAAAAAGCATAATGTAGATATAATGCAATATTAAAAGCAATTTGAATTTATAATACTCTTGTTTAGTCAGATTTGAGTAAGTCTCATACATGAGTTTCTCCAGTATTTCTGAGGTGCACACTATATGTGGAAATGGGACAAGAGGAAAGCCAAAACCCTATCCTCTTAATTCAGTCACTCTGTACTTTTTGACATGTGAACATAATTTCTAAGTGTCTTGCTGTACAATGTTGGAAACAACTTTGTGGTGTGTGAAACAACTAATTTGAGGAGATCTTTATAAGCATATTATTAAATCACCTTCCAGGCTGTCTTAATAAATCTAGACTTCATCGAAGTGTGCCTGCTACAGCTGCACAAATACATGGGGCAATTTCACTAACAATAATGGTCTTGGTAAACAACTGTAGTCTCACTGGGTGTACACAATTTGGCTAGATAATTAGCTTTTTTGCTTCTAATTTTCCTAACTTACGTATTTTTTTCTTGCTGCATGGAACATCTTAAAAACAGGAAATGCTTTGTTTTGTTTAAATCAAATTTTATGCATCTAAAAGATTAGTTAGTTCATTTAGGTGCTATCATTCTCAGCAGATTACCTGTTGCTGCATTGTTGTTATTGCACTGATATGGGATAATCCTGACTCCACTA
>VZTY01034144.1:17492-100895 GCA_013400935.1 Turnix velox | reverse complement strand
CAGTTCTGCACAGGCATAAACTCAATGTGGAAGAGCAGCAGCATCAATCAACAGCTTTGATTATAATGAGAAATGGAAAAGCAGGCCCAGGCAGAAGAACTCTAAAGATATCATTAGCCCCTCAGTGGTAGACTTGGACTTGGTCAAGAGAAAAGATCAGAGGAAATTTAAGCTGGTTTTGCATTTCTTATATAACATCATAAAAATTGTAGTAAATTTATTCAAAAAAAACACCCCAAAAACGGAAACAAACAAAAAACCCCCAACCAAACAAAAAACACTGGTCATTTCCAACATCTAGAATGTCCAGATCTCTCCTGGTAGCTACTAATCAGCTTCAACTGAATAATGAATCCAGGTTTTAACACAGCAGGTTCATCTGTAACTTCCCTCTTCTCTTTGCTCTGCCGTGTTCCACTCCACTGAAATTCACAGCAGTGCTTCTCAGGCCAGAAGCTGGGATTCAGACCTAGGATTAAAACATAATAGTAAGCTTAGACATCTCTTATGCAAAGGTAGCCTGTTATTTTTGCTTGAAAAGGAGATAACTGAGGAACAATATAAGCATCCACATTCTAAAAGATAGTTACAACTTCCAACCTAAGAAGATTTCTTTTAAATTAAGAGGATGAATAAGAAACTAATGTGGTGAGATAGTATTTGAAGTATTAAAACATGATAGTCACCTCAAAGATCAAACAAGCAGCTTGACCTTGCGAATAATTTTTTTCATTTTATTCACACTTATTTCAGGGATTTTCAGTAATATTTATACTTCTTTTTATAGAACTGTAGACCATTTATTCTTGCCAATGTGAGTATTGGCTCAATACCACCTCAACTGACTGTCTGTCAAGAGAACTGTGATTGTGCAAATAATTTCTTTATGGGAACTACTTGAAATTATACTCCCTTTATTAGAGATTGGGTTATTTTAAAAAAATGTTTGGTAAAACATAGCTGTGATCTTACCCAGATAAAATGAAACTTTTTTTTTGCTTGTATGTACACTTGTTCAGACAGATATATGTAAGTCAAGCACTGAGTACATGATCCTGTGAAAATTCTGGGATGTATAACCAGCATTATATCTTCTTTTGACTGTGGAAATGGAAGGAATAATGATTTACATGTTGATTTATTTATGTATGTGAGCATATGCACTTGTGAACATACTTGTTTGAAATCCTGATACTGCTTTGCAGGTCATAAATTACAATAACTCACAAAATTAGCTATTGACAAAGTACAAAAATAGGACTCTGAGTCCACATGAATTATTACAATAGTAATACTACTTTAGATGTATATAACGGCTATGAAACATAAGGACTAAGACTGCATATTTTTGAGACATTCATCTGTTGCTTTCATTCTTGAAAGGAGTCTTTGGGTGCCACTGCAATAAGAATTCAATTCTAAATAAGAATATGCATGGGTTTTTTTAACTTTCACCCTCCTGTGGTTTTATCAGGGGAGAGCTGTTTTACTTGCAGCTCAGGCAGCTTGTAAGATGAAGACTGAACAGGAAATAAGCTAATTCAGTGCATCCATTAGGCACAGCAGTCCTGTCTCCTCTTCAGAGCAGTCCTGTCAGGGTTGCTTTGGCTGAGCTGGCCAAGTTTTAAGTCTGTTGAATGTCCCATCTCCTTTCCTCATCCAGCAAGTCTTCCAGGCTTGGTGTGAAAACACTGGTAAAAGCTGGAACTACAAATTCACAACAGTAGATAGTGTAAATTATATATCACTGGCATTTAATACAGGTAAAATCAAGTTCTAGATTGCGGTAAATAAAGTAGCTTACTTTGGTTGCACATAGGGAAAACAGTATCAACATTTCCCACAATTCTATTCTGACACTTTTTCAAACTGAGGAGGTGCAGAGGTCATCCAAGTCTCAGATGCATCTCCATCACTTCTTGCTCTCAGCTCTCAGCTGCTTTGAAGAACAAGCAGTGTTTGGAATAAATCATGCTGCTGTCTGTCGGAGGTGTTTCCAGACTCTTTTCCAGAAAGGGTGATGTTCCCTTCCACAGCCTATTCCTTATGTTAGCCTGGGAGGTTCTGATTAAAGAAAAGTACTTCAAATGGGAGATAAGGAGCAACCTTTGCCCTCCTCTACTGTTAACTTTTGGAATTCATGGATTATCATTAGTTGAACTCCAGATGCTTTCCTTTTCCCCTGGCTACTTTTAAGGTTGTGAGTTATAATTCATCAGAGTCTGCTGCTTTGTCAAATTGTAATGATTCTAATTACCTAATTATCTACTCTAAGCCTTTAACAGTTCAGTCTTCCTTTTCCCTGAATGAAATTCTATCCCATCCACTGGAATGTTACCTTCTTTGTTTAAATATGAAGACAGAGAATTTATTTTGGGACTGGGAATCAATGCTGTTTTTACCTACTTAAACATTATTTCCTTATTCATTATTTGTTTTTTATAGTGTCAGTTATTCTTTAGTCTTTGTTTACAGATCAATGCTTTTGTTACACATCCTTAAAGCAAATGGCAACAGGGAGATAGGAAACTGGTATTGCATGAAATCTGGAAACTGTCCAGATCAGGGAGAAAATTCAGATTTTACCAACACCAAAGGTGACTGTAGCAATGAACTGCAAACTTATGCTACATTTTGACAAACTGAAACATACCTCCTTTTTTGTAAGGTCGCTTTAGTATGAGAAGTATGGAATGAAGCATCAATTTGTGACATATGTGTATTTCATTTACCTTAGACCAAAGAAAGAAGTGAACTTGGCTTTCTCCCCTGTCAATAAATGCTTTAAATTCACAGCTGCTCTATATTACACTTTTTTTTATTAAACTTTTTTTTTTGTGCTTTATCGGTGTTTCAAAAGAAGGACTATTTTGGGAAAACTGCTAAAAGTACATGAGTGTACATTCAGCTGACAGCTGATGTAATCTATTTGGACTTGTGAAAAGCCCTTGACAGTGGCCTGTGTCATATCTTTGTGTATAAATCAGAGCAACTTAGTGGACTAGGAGTTGGCTGGGTGGCTTCATTCAGAGATCTACAGTCAACAGCTTGACATCCAAGTGGTAAGCAGTGATGAGTGGCATTCCCAAGGGGTTGCCCCTGAGACTAGTGCTGTTTAACATTTTCACTGATGACATGACAGTGGGATTGAGTGTACTCTCAGTGAGTTTGATAATGACTCCAAGCTCTGTGATGTGGACACATTGGAGGGAAGGGATGCCATCCAAAGGGACCTGGGCAGGCTTGAGGGGCGGGGACCATGAAAACATCATGAAGTTCAACAAGGCCAAGTACAAGGTCCTGCATGTGTATGAAGGCAGTCCCAAGAGCAAATACAGACTAGGCAGAAAATATACTGAAAGCAGCCCTGAGGAGAAAGACTTAGAGGTGTTAGTGGATGAGAAGCTGAACATGAGCTTTCAATGTGCACTTGTAGTGTAGTCCAGAAGCCAACAGAATCTAAGCTTCATCAAAAGAAGTTTGGCCAGCAGATTGAGGGAATTGATTATTTCCCTCTACTCCACTCTGTGACTTGCTGGTTTAAGCCCAGAGGAGGGCCACAAAAATGGAGCACCTCTGCTGTGGTAACAGGCTGAGAGTTCAAGTTACACAGTCTGGGGAAGAAAAGACTCTGGGGAGATCATGTTGCAGCCTTCCAGTACTTAAAAGAAGCCTACAGGTGAGGTGAAGAGAGGTGAAGACAAGTGGTAAGAGTTTTAAACTGAGAGGGTAGATTTTGACTAAATATTGGGAAGAAATTCTTTACTGTGAGGGTGATCAGGCAACAAGTTGCCCCAGAGAAGCTGTGGATGCACCATCTGTAAGTGTTCAAGCCCAGGCTGGATGGGGTTTTGAGCAACCAGGTCCAGGGGGAGATATCAGTACCCATGGTGGGGGTTCAGAACTAGATGATCTTTAAGGTCCCTTCTAACTCTAACCTTTCTATGGTTTTATGAAGAGATTCTGAATGGGCTGAGATAGTTGGATGTGGTGACATATATGATGAGGTATCACATATACAGTCAATATCTATCATATAATTTCCTCATTGATCACCTCAGGGTAACCAGTCACTGAACAGACTACATAATATTTCCCATCCAGTACATTGCCTGGTTTGAATCCCGTTCTGAAATGCCCTTGTGCTATGTGCTGTTTTAGTCCCTAAACAATGTTTTTAAATGTCCTTTCTCTTGTCCCCAGAAGAGGGTCTGACAAGAAGAGGGTCCATGTTATACTGTGTGCTACATTCATAGGGCATGGTGCTGTAGTAAGCACAAGAATTTTTTCCCCATTTGCCTGCTGGAAAGTACATCTTATTAACTGACATGAAAAAGGGGATAGTACTTTGCTTCTGCATTAGCTAATTGACAAATAATTAAGCATTTACTCTCTCAGAGGAAGACTGGGAGCAGTAAAAGGGCATAGAATATGATTCGGTTCCACCCTTACTTAAAAGTGTGTCATTAGAAAAATAATTCACCAAAGCAGGATTTGAACACAAAGCATTGAAGTGTAAGAGAATGCGGAGAGAAAGATCTGAGAGAGGGAGGATAGACAAGGGAAAGATGGAAAAAAGAAGACATGATAGTTAGGCTGTGGGGAGGAATTAGCCTAGGAGAAGAGTAGGAAAAAACCCCGCTATGCACAAGGCAAGTGTAAGAGGAAAAAAAATAAAAATGAGTTCTTCCTTTTATAAAAGCAAGGTCAGGACATGAATGGAAGCATTCAAAAAGAGCCTGAAGTAAGTTAAGAAGAAAGAAGTGGTGAGAGGAGTTTAGGAGATGGAGGAACTGCGAAAACTTTTAGGCAAGTGTAGAGTAATCCTTCAGTATTTCCCTAGGATGAATGATACAGGCAAGCTTGTTATAAGTGAAATTCCATTCAAGTCAGGTCCTTTCTGTTATTCCACAGGTAGAAATACCTCAGCAGGCATACAGTCAGTAGGAGACATCCTATTCATACTGTATCCTTTTTCACTTTCATTCACAGGGCATGGTACTTCATGTCACTTTTTTTAGGATCTAATTTATATAACTTTAGAAACGTACTCCTTTGTGTTCATTAAGTCCACTCTCCTTGTCTGCTATTACAAGTTCTTTTCTTCTTTAAGGCAGACAGGTTTTTAATTTCCCCTTATAGAATGTATGCTGCCACTGAGCTGTGAAAGGCTTCCTGACATGTCTCCACCATGCAGGAATTAATATCATTTTGGTAAGTGCTTAATAAGCATGCTCACACCTGAGCCTCATCTCTCTAGCATGCACAAGACTCTGTCCCTTGGTTCAGAAGCTTCAGACACACAAGAAATCTCATCAGTTTTGACCTCATCTGCCTAACAGGATATATGTTTCATCTGGCATTTGTTACATCTAAGAACAATTCCTGGTAAACTTTGGTTTTGCTTTAAATGCTGCGTATGGTGGAACCTGTTTCAGTTGTCTCTAAATGCAACTAATGGGAGAGAATATAATTTCAGAGGAATTGCCACATAGCTATGTTGAATGCATTTATTTCTGTTTCCTGTAGTTACTGACCTAAATCTGTGATCCAGATATTTAAATTCTGTAAACTGACATAATTTTTTAAGTATTTTTTGTTGTGAAATATTATTTTTACCACTTAAGAATCTGGCCTTCTTTTCAATATATCACTAAAAATACTTTAGAACTCTCTGACATAAGAGACAGTCACCGCAGATTTCTTCTCCTTCTATATTCAAATTATAGTTCTTTATTAAAGAATTTAAATTCACAATAAATCAGATCAGAGAATGTCAGGGATTGGAAGGGACCTCAATAGATCATCTAGTCCAATCCCCCTGTTAGAGTGGGAACACCTAGGTCAGGTCACACAGGATCCTGTCCAAGTGGGTTTTGAATTTCTCCAGAGAAGGAGACTCCACAGCCTCTCTGGGCAGCCTGTTCCAGTGTTCTGTCACCCTCACTGTGAAAAAGTTTTTGCTTATATTTCTGTTGATAGGCATAGGCTTGCACCCATTGACCTGTGTCCTGTCATTGCATGTCAGTGAGAAGAGCCTGGCTCCATCCTCCTGACACTCGCCCGTTACATATTTATAACCATTAATTAGATCATCCCTCAGTCTCCTCTTCACCAAACTAAAGAGACCCTGCTCCCTCAGCCAATCCCTCAGTGGTCTTTGTGGCTCTGTGCTGGGCTCTCTCAAGCAGTTCCCTGTCCTTCTTGAACTGAGGGCCCCAGAACTGGGCACAATATATGAGATGTGGTCTCACCAGGGCAGAGAGGACGGGGAGGAGAACCTGTCTCCACCTACTAACTACAACCCTTCTAATACACCCCAGGATGCCATTGGCCATCTTGGATACAAGGGCACATTGTTAGCTCATGGTCATCCTGCTGCCCACCAGGACTCCCAGGATCCTTTCCCATGCACTGCTTTCTAACAGCTCTGATAGAAAGGGTTGTTGTTGCCCAGATGCAGAACACTCATACTTGCACTTGTTACATTTCATTCAATTTCTCCCCACCCAACTCTGCAGCCTGTCCAGGTCTCACTGGATGGCAGCTTAGCCTTCCAGTG
Organism: Turnix velox; assembly: GCA_013400935.1. Taxonomy (NCBI): domain Eukaryota; kingdom Metazoa; phylum Chordata; class Aves; order Charadriiformes; family Turnicidae; genus Turnix; species Turnix velox. Next base: position 94,333 of record VZTY01034144.1, on the reverse strand, counting down.
TGTCAGCCACTCCTCTCAGCTTGGTGTCATCTGCAAACTTGCTGATGGTGCACTCTAGTCCCTCATCCAAGTCACTGATGAATATATTGAAAAGCACTGGTCCCAGTACTGATCCTTCAGGGTCTCCGCTAGACACAGGTCTCCAGCTAGACTGTCCCATTGACCACAACACTCTGGCTTCTTTCTTTCAGCCAGTTAACAGTCCACCTCGCTACCCAACCATCTGACCACATTTCCTCAGTTTAGCTGCGAGGATGCTGTGGGTGACAGTATCGAATGCTTTACTGAAATCAAGATAGACCACATCCACTACTTTACCCATCTACCCATTTTGTTATGTGTTCATAGAAGGTTGTCAGGTCAAGCATGACTTCTTCACTTGGTGAATCCCTGTTGACTGCCCCTAATGACCTGCTTATCTGTGTTGTGCCTAGAGATAGCACCAAGGATAAGTTGCTCCATCACCTCTCCAGTGATGGAGGTGAGACTGACCAGGCTATAGTTACCCAGGTCCTCCTTCGTGCCTCTTTTGAAGACTGGAATGACATTTGCTTTCCTCCAGTCCTCAGGCACCTCTCCTGTTCCCAACTTGCCAGAGATGATGGAGACTGTCCTTGCAATGACATCCACCAGCTCCCTCCCAGGACCCATGGATTTGTGAAAATCCAGATTGCTTAATTGGTCCTTGTGCCAGTCCTAATTAACCAAGTCACATCCCTCCTTTATCTTGACTTCCTCTGGGGTCTCAGTTATGTGATGCTCCTCAGGACAGTCTCCAGCAGTATAGACAAAGAAGGAGTTAGTAACTCTGCCTTCTTGGTATCTTCTGCAACCAGAGCACCCTCCTCATTCATCAGTGGGCCCCCATTGCCTCTAGTCAAAGTTTTACTTGCAATATATTTAAAGAAGCCCTTCCTGTTGTCCTTGACTTGTCTTGCAAGGTTTAATTGTAAAGAGGCCGTAGCTTTCCTAGTTGCCTCCCTACATCCTCTGACAACAGTCTTATATTCCTTCCAAGTGGTCAGTCCCTCTTTCCATGACCTTCCTCTTCCACTTGAGTTTGCCCAGCAGTTCCCTGTTTAACCAGGCAGGACTCCTCCTGGCTCCTTTTCTTGACTTTCTACCTGTTGGGATGCTCTGATCTTGCTAGGAAGAAGTGGTCCTTGAATGCTAGTCAGCTATCTTGGCCCCCCTTACCTTCCTTCTTATACCCTGTCCTACAGGATTTCTCATAGCAATTGCCTGAAAAGGCCAAAGTTGACCCTACTGAAGTCCAGGCTTGTGCTTCTGTTCCTGCCAAATGAGATCCTGAACTCCACAATCTTGTGGTCATTGCAACCAAGGCTGCCCTCAACCTTTACCTCTTCAACCAGACCCTCCTTGTTAGTGAGGATAAGATCCAGCTGTGCTCCTCTCCTATTTGGTTCATCCACCATTTGTATCAGAAAGTCATACAGGCAATTAATGGAATAGTATTTTCTTGTCATTATAGAAATGAACCTGAGCTCAACACTCCAAGATGATGACACTTAGACTAGTTTCTCATTTTCCCATTTGAGTGCCGTGGCTCCACCACAGTTATACCCAAAAGCAAAGGAACAAAGTTAGGCCTTAAGTGTGTGCAATAAGGATGCATGAGTAATTGATGTTCCCTAGAGGCTCCTTGTGAAATGCTTCTTAAGTGCTTTTGGATCCACTAAGAAATCTGCATAGGCTGAAAGACATGACATGGACAGATGCACCATTCTGGAGCAGCAGCTGTAAATTAGGTATTATGATCACATCAAATGCCTGTGTTCAGTTGTCCAGAACACATCCTAGAAATCTTGTCCTCAGTAACTCCATGGAGTGAGTCAGGATATTTGCATTTCTTGCAGTAAGGCTAGTGCAACAAATCACATTCCTGTTTTCTGTTACTGTCTGCATTATTAAACCTTATGACTTAATGAGAGTTCATTCACTCTCAGTTGCACTTTTTTTCCTGAGTCCGAGGCAATTAATCCCCCAAGTCCAAATGAAGTTAGTGGGAAAGAGTAAATTTAAAGAAAATTATGTCCAGAAACATTTAGTTGTCTAAAGTGGCATCTAGGGAGCATTCTAGCATATTCATGAATTCTAAAAGGTTAAATCATCCAAACAAAGAAAAGAGAAGATTGTAACTTTTTAGACTAGGGAGTCCTAGATACAGGTTTTGCCTCCCAGTACTGTGTCTGTATTTTACTCTCATTGGATATATATAAACATGCCTAGGAAATTAGGAGAAGTTCTGAATTCTGTTCTTGGCATCAGGAATTGAAACATATCATGAAACATACCATGTTTGCACTTGAATCATATCAAGTGCAAATTCTGCACTTGGACAGCAGGTTCCTTTGAAAGTCCCAAGCTCCTATCATAAAGGTAATTCTAATTTATATTTATTCACATTATTGCCTTTGGAAGATAATGTGTTTATTTTCATTTTCATTCACATACATTTCAAAGGGGAAGAAATTGTAGGAAAACCAATCATACATGTAATAGCCATCCATGATTGACCACGCAGCATGATAGTTCTATAAAGAAAGAGAAAAAGGTAAGAATTTCAGCCAGTTGGGAAGCCATCCCAGATACTGATGAAAAGATAATAATTGATAATAGGCTTTTTATTCATTCATTTATTTAGAGACAGATGCATTTCTAATTTTAACCTCAAAAGGACATTTCAACCTTGCAAATTGGACAGATTTTTAGATGGTGTTTTTCAGATATCTCTCTAATGAATCTGGACCTTGCTATTGGCATTTTCTTTAAAGGATGATCTCACTCTAGAGGAACTGCCTTACCCTTTACAGTTTCTACCAAGCTGACAATAGGAGATCTGTGAGTCATATTTTGGTATCTTATAAGCTTATTTACTTCAACAACTACTCCTCACTCACAACAAAAGATAAAATTTTGGTCTAGCTCACTTCAGTAGGATCAGGGTTTCCCTCAAACATTTTCCAATCTGGGTTTGAAAAAGTCCTTCTCATATGTTAAATGTAAAATCTTCCTAATATCCCTTTCATGCTGTATATGTCTGTCCTTTTGTTTGTGATAAGAGGACAGTGATGCAGCTTATTGCCAATACTTAGCCAGCGTTTGAATTGCTTTTGTGACACTATTCTTTTCTCTCTAACATACCGTCAATGAATGTAAAAGGCTGCCCCCTGAAGGCACTGTTGATTGTCTTTGGATGGAGTCCTGCAAGGAGTACCGCACTTACACGTCAGAAACATTTTGACACCCTGTCATCTTCCTGAGTTGATCAGACACCTGCTGCTACCCCACCTGCCTTCTTGGCAACCAGAAATGCCTGTCTGCCTCTCTTTCCTAGGTTTTGGGTTGTTTTTATTTTTAATTTTCACGCTGTGTAAGTATCAACAGGTGGGATCAATTGTGAGGAAGAATGTTGTGCCATTGCTTCATTGCTGGCACAGAGGAAGGAACTCTTGAAGTGGGGATAGCATGTGAAGGTTGAAGAAGGCTGTGGTGCAGAAGATGGTACTGTCTGGCACCCATGCCTTACTAGAGGGGTCCAACTAACTTTGGTGCAGGCAGGGTGCCATCCTAACAGATGGACACCAACACACCAAGTATTTATGCAGCAAGTGTCAGCTGAGGGTTTGATTACCAGCCAGCAATCAATATTTATATGGCTGATTGTCTTGAATTTATACGCATTTGTTTAAAGGAATGCATGAAAACTAATGTATTAACATAAGTAAAAAAAAAGGAAAAAGAGCATTTGAAGCTGACCGTAACAGTAGCTTGTGGCTATAGCTCAAATACTTTTGTTTTCAGTGGCAAGTTACTCTAGAGCCTGCTTTGTAATAGGAACTGTTCCCCGATGCATGCACTGTAGGTGGCAGAAATATGAAAAATTCATAATGTTTTAAGGGTCAATATAACAGTTTATCTACCAATCAGATATTTTTTTATATGGAGCTGATAGAGCTTTTACAAATCCTTGCATTTCCATGTAGTTAAGTTCACTTTTCAGGCATTAAAAAAAAACATGGATATGCAGGATAACATGAAGAGCATTTTAAAAATACATTGAACCCAACATCATCTTAAAAAAGAACCCCAAACAAATGTTTCTTCTGCAGCTCTGTGTGAAGATTTAAATCGGCATCAATCTACCTCCTAAGCATGCACTTCTGATTTGAGAGCATAAAGAGAGCAATCATGCCTGTTTGCAGTGAACCTCTTCATTCTAAGCAACTCTACAGTAACTTTAACAAAAACATTTGAATTAATTGCTCACGTCTGGGTGGGAGAGATTGCCAAGACTTATATAATTAGATCCACCTGTGATACTGGATACAATATCAGACTCCTGTTATCCTAGGAGTTAGTCAGGTCACTTAAAGACTTTTACGCATGAGGAGTAGACAAAACCCTTGTTGCACCCTATGTACCTATAAACATGGAAAATTATCTTCCCATTTGATGAAGCTTTTTTACTTGATGATATCAGAAACTGAAAGGCTATGCCATTGTCACATTTTACCCTTTTGCAATCTTGGCACTGCTGGACATAACACTTGTAATGCTGTTATATTGATTAAGATAGGGCTTTTGGTGAAACCCATAAAGACAAGGTAACTCCTTGGACAGGCCTTGTATTGTGTCAGTGTCAGTTTGAAAACAGGGTAAACATGGGCTGAAGAAAATGATGCAATTCATGCCAGCCCTTCTAAGTCTTTATTGCTTTCTCTGCTGCTGCAGATCATTGTTCTATTTTGTGTTTGACCAGAGGATCTGCTGTATATATAGTGAACAATTAAACTGTAAGGGAGAAGAAAGGATTGCACTTCAGCAATTCCTGAACTTGCAAGCTCTTAAAAATGTGTAATTTGGCAGGAGCAGTTCACAAAAGATTTATTACATTTTCTAGTTCAGTACTATTTAATTATTTTGCATCTTTTAAGAAACATGTTGCGTGCTTTATAGAAAGCAAAGAAGAACAGTTTAGTGCAGAGTAAAGGGCAAATAGGTTGCTGATTAATCTTTGACTGAGATTGATTCAGTATGGTGAGAAATCACCTTTGAAAATTCTTCTTTTATTTATTTAATCATATTTTTTCTAGATCTTACAAACATTGTGTCAGAATGAACCTAAGTTCCACACTGGGAAAACTACTCTGGTATTTTTAGATATCTTCTTTCTAAAGGATTCGCTTTGAGAAAGCTTTCTAAGAAATTAGAAGTCAGGTTTCTATGTGCACCCAGTGTGACATACACCGGCTGATGGTGCGACATGCTCTTAAATCCTTCATTTTGTCAGCTGTAATGTACTTACTACAGGCAGTAGTAAATCAGACCATGGTCATTTTATTCTCAGCATAATTAAGGGTTTTGTCATTTCTTTTAATAACCATGTTAGCAATAAAGACTTTAAAACATCTAATTCCGCAAGGGCTAATGGTTGAGAATATGCATAGGAACAGTAGATGTATGTATGCCTGCAGAATAATTCTTCAGTGCCTGCAGTCCAAAAATACAAACATGAAAATCACATAGCTGCATACACCCAAGCCTAATGGTTAGTGGAGGAAAATATGACTGTACAGAGCACTCTAGTAGCTGGTCTTCAGAAGCTCTAGAAAATTCTTTTTTACAGAGATAAAGGTTACTTTTTTGTTACCAGATTTATCACTGTGCAAAAATGTCTAAATGAGGAGCCACAACTAATTTATCAACTAATTTATTATTTGTTATCTGATTGCACATTGCTACTGTGAGAAGAGTTTGGTTTGTGATTCTAGACGGGCTTTAAACTTAAATAAACTATATAGCTTTTGAATTTTTTCTCATTGATGTGCAGATCATCAGCTAAGAGAGACAATTCGTCGTGCTCTAAAGTAAAGTGAGGTGAATACATTTCAGGTTTTGGTTAACAGTGGCTTTTCCAAGACCAGCAGCAATCTTGTGCTGAAGCATTTCCACACACTTCTAGCATGATAAGAAGTGATAGAATGATTATCTCTTTGTAACTAAAAATGTGATGATTTTTTTAAAGCCACCTATCTTAACATTTACTCATAGCCATATTTTCATGATCTGGAATATTGCCTAGATAGGACTTCTTTCCAACTCCTTGACTTATTTCCTGTGCTTAGAAACGAACTGGGACAAAGCACCCTATTGATTATGAAGCTTGTAATAGAAAATACTGTATCAAATAAGGTTATGCTATAATACAGTAAAGCTGGTAAAAATTTCTTTGAGAATATTCCTTTAACTCAACTGGAAGTTTTTTCATGCAGCCCTGTTCAGAAACATTTATGTTCCATGGAATGAATCAGTTTCTAAATCACAGGTGACTGTGATTTCTGCTATTCATATTTATTGTAGCAGCAGCATTGTGAGGGGGAAAATCATTGCAAATCTGAAATACTGCTTTGATAAACATTCAAATTCTAGAACTGGAGCCCCTGAAGTACATTAAAGAGCTAAATAGGAAACAGCTGAAATTTTATCTGCAAAGTGATTGCTAAATGGAAATCAAAAAGGTCATCTGCAATTCACTCTAGGGGATCAAGATTCACACACTAAGTGATGCAGCAGATGCTGTGCTGGACAGTGAAACACAATGTTTTTAATTAATGGGTCTTCCTGAGGAATATTGCATTAAAATCCAAGTGAATCTGACATAACAGTAAGATCTACATTCCTGGTTCTTCATCAAGTCATTACATTAGTCGGACAATTAGATCAGGAGGGAGGCATTTCAAATTACAGCAGCAGTTTTGCAGAGGAGATAATTATGGCAAGTTATGAATTACTTCGGTAATTTCTATTACTGTAGCTCATTTGGTTGGGCTTCTTTTCTATTTATTTTTTTTCTTTCCCTACCTCTATTTTTCTTTTTTCCCCTTCTTTTCTTTCTCTCTTCCATAATATTTTTTTATTCTTTCAAGGATTCCTAGCATTTTGATTACCATTTAGGCTTTTTTGTTACTTTATTAAACAAACTATCAGTCATAACTATTCTGTGGCCATTGCTGAGATTTATATTTAAAATTCAATAATTATTCTTGTATTTCTGCTTCTGGTCTCCATCTGTCTGTGTTCTTTCACTATTCTTCTATCTAGCTTCAAAGCAGTGTCCGCAGAAGTTACATATGCAGAAATTTCTCTGGACATGGTGAATCTTCTATGTCATTGTCCTATGGCAAACATCATGAAGTACAAGTGCTGTCATTAATTTTGACTTGACAGAAGTGTAATTGAAAACTGTGTGAGGGATTTAAAGTTTTTTCCTTAGTACATATTTTAGTATCTTATTTTTCATAAAGTTTAAAATCTGCTTATAAGTCAAAATAAGGTAATTAAAGTTGTTGGTAGACACCTGCACTGTTTATTTGTACACTATCTCCTCTAGAAATGTAAGCCTGGCTTTCAAATGCTGAATTAGAGTTGATGCGAGCTCAAGTATATGTAACAGCCTCTATGATTACTTCATCTGGATCATTTCTGCTGTGGGTTCAGATGTGTTCTCTGGGCAGTGGAAATAATAAAATTATTCTGCAGCCATGCTTAAATAGTATAGAGACCAGTTCATTTGGGATTGCTGTTTAATAAAAAATAAAATTACTAATGTCATAAAGTGTGTTTGAATCAACAGAAAACATTAAATTTTGATTTGGAAAAAAACTTCCCAGATGAAACGAAGGCTTGACTTTGTGGTTTCTCCAATAGCTCAGAAGATAGATATTCATCATGTATGTATTATAGTCAGGATTGTTTCTTTTTTTTTCTGTCAGGGAGGCTAAAGTCCATAATTTCAAGGGGTAGCCCATCATCACTGGAAGACACAAGGTTCATCATTCTCCTAACTATGTTTTTATTTTGTTTAAAGAGAAACTTTATGGTACATGAATTAGGAAGTGACAAGACAGTGTCAGCAGTGGAATAATTTTCATTTTCACTTTCTGAGACAGTGACTACCTAAATATTTTTCATAAAATAAAGAAACTTGACTATATTGTGTATCTTATTGATTAGGGCATTGTACTGAATAACAGGATTCAAACTACTTTCAAATGAAAAAGGAGTAGATTTGAAATGGAATTTCTTTCAGATCATCGACATCATCATCCAAATGCTTCAAGATGCAGGTTCCTAATCTCGTTTTTTAATATTAAACTATTTTGTTCTTTAGAAATGCTTAGACTTGTTTGCTGAGATTCGATTCTAAAAGTTAGATTTTACTAAGAGTAGTTACATTTAAAATTGAAAATAGTTAACATTTTACAAAATAGTTAATAGTAATTTTATTTTGAAAGATAATTCATTCTCATTGTAATGAGAATGGAAAAATTACCTAAAGAATAGAATCTATGTTTCTATGATTTTGTTCTAAAGGGAGCAGGGACATGAAAAGTAGGATGTTAAAATTCTTATGGGGAAAACACAATTTTACATGAGACAAATAGACAGAAGGAAAGAAAAATCTAAACACAATAATGTTAAAGGAGACATTCAGGGGACAGTGAGCAGAAAATCAGAAACAATTTTGCAAGGCCACACTGCAGAAAGAAATTGAATGCCTTTTTGCTATCCACACTCTGACATCTCAAGCACCATTGATGGAAAAGAATAATCTCCCCAAAACACAGAAAGCTGAGGGATCAATGCAGAGGAGGAATTAGTTGTTCTACTACTAATTTGATTCTTGAATTCACTCTAAATTATTTCATCTGCTCTGATGATTTTGAACCACTGTCTGTTGAAACTTCATGTTTTATGCTTTACTAGTGTAGAACTTCATTATCATCTTTTATTGTCATTCAGTTTTATGCACTTCATCTCTAGTAGGAGTAATTCTTAGGGGTATTTGAGGTGAACTTCAGCAGAGAATGACCAAGATACTCTTGCTGAAAGGGGTACCAAGACCTAGAAAGCATAAAATGGCTCATGGCCACTTTTCATTTAAGTATATATATTATCTAGGTTTTTATGTAGCCTACTGAAGATAATGAAAAACACCAGTTGAATTTGGTAAGGTATTTATTGGCAGATAATAAAAAAGGAGTTACATATATGTGTTTTGAAAACAGATTACCATACTATTCAAAAATGGATTCTATTATCTGTATTGATTTATGTAACTCCTTATTCTATTATTAGTTCTGACTGTTATAACTCCTCGTTACTTATGGGTTTACATTTTATTCAGTGCTTTTCTGCCAGCAAGTCAGTGCCAAGAGGCAAAGAAAATGTCACAGTGAAGTTTTTTTTTTTTTCATTTTCCACATTTTGGAATACTTTCCATCTGTTCCACGGTTCCATGAATAAAGCTCATTTATATAGTGTGAAGTCACTTGCATGGGAAAAATGCCAGCATCAAAGACTGGTGATGAAGTAATAGAACAAGAACTACAGAACCACAGATAAGTGGCTGGATTTGAAAGAACTCTTTCCTGCGATGGCCAGTGCAGGTTGGTTTGGCTATCTGTCTAGTTTCAAAAGTGAAACAGGAAGAGAAATGAGACCACATAAAGAACAAAATCTACTCAGCTTAGTCCACAAACACTTTGGAGACCAGCTGCAGATATGTAGAGCTATAAAGGGCTTTCAGGAACAAAGAAAGTCTTGTATGCTCCAGCTTACCGACCAAAACTGTAGAGAAACAGTCCTGTTTTCGGTTGCAAGGCCTCAAAGTAACTTGTTAAAAATAGGAATGATATTCCTAACCCTATCCTTTGATGGAATTAGTTGGATGAGAGCTTCTGGAACATATGCCCAAATTCGGCAGATACTGAGTTTATTCAGTCAGAACTTGGATTGTTTTTATCTTGACTTTACTCAGGTAAAATCTAGAAAAAGGGATTTATGAAAAAAAAAAACCAAACCAAAACCAACTCTGGGTATTTCCCAACTTGGTAAGCTAATCTGATATTATTTTTTGTAAACTTATTTGCTGATTTTTCAACAATAAAACCACATTTGTATAAAAGACATTTTCCATTTTTAAGTATTACCATTTTTGAAGAAATATGATTGCGAATCAGAATACAAGTTCTAAAAAAAGTGCAGTGGAGATAGTTGATTTCAAGTATGTACCTAGTGGCAAGATTTCACACAGGAGTTTCCTATTTAAGTTTATAGAAGTCTTCACTGTGTAGGTTCAAAAAAAATATGCACTGGTTACAATGCTCATGGCATTGTACACCTGTATTAACACAGCTGCAACAAAAGGATTGGTTTGGTTTTGCAGTTTGTGGATAAGTATGTTGGTGTACTATAAGAATCCTTTCCCATTTGTGATAATTGCTTATTTATTCTAGTCCAGTAGTACAGAGAAATAATATGCTAATTTGAAGTAGATACAGACTAAAAAGAAAATGGTAGAAAAGATTTTGCTTTGAGACAGCATTTTTTTCATATATCAGAACAATGTGTTCTTGAAGCAAGATTTTTTTTTACCACAATAAGTAGATTGTAGGTTTTGCGTTGGAGATATCATATGGAAAGGACTAATTTAATGGAAAATTATAAGCTGTGAATTAGATTCATGAGTCACAACACGCAATAACACATGCCAGTAATTTACTAAAATACAGTATTCATGTATGTGTAATTAATTTACACATATACACACATATAAATTCTTTGTTACCTATTGATTCCTTTGTAACTTCTTGTTACAATTCTGACGGAAATATATGTAATTATTTTTTTGGTTTTTGGCATACAAACAGCATTACTCATCCAGACAACTGATCCAGTATTGGTTTTTGGTGCTCACAAGGAACAGTTGTGAATATAACATTTATAAAAGAGAATTTGCACAATGTCTATCTACATTTGTTCACTGTATGGTTTATAAATACTTTCTAAGTAAAGTCATAGGAGCCTATTATTAGGAAGACTCTTACAAACAGAGATGTCAGAAGACAGATCTGAGATGAAAAAATTTTCTCGTGACATTTCTTGATGAACTGAAATAAACATACCTCATTTGGAAAGCTAGAGTAAAGCATGCCAGTGCAGAGATTTTTTTGTATTGATTAAGATTGTGAAGTGTTATATCCTTTATCTTCAGCTAAAGGACAACAATAATGTATTTGGTTTGTCCTGAGTGAATGATTTACCATAATTGAAGTCCTTATTATAGTCTTCCTGAAAATGAGGTGTAGACACTATCAAGCTAAGGAGTTTCTTGTATTCTGGGAAAAAGTAACTTATTGCTGAAGGGGTCTCTCTGAGTCTGAGATCCCAGGTATAATGACAGCTGGTAGCGCTTGTGAGAGATGGAGGCTCTTCAGTGATGAATCACTAATAAAATACAATTAACTGCTCAGATGATTCCCTTTTAGTCATCACTCAGAGAATGGAAATCATGAGAGCTGAAAGAGCATCAAAACTGGGTCTAATGCAACAGCAAGAGATAAAATAATGCTGGTAACATAAGTGAGTGAATATTAGTAAAGGTTCTTTTGAAATCAATGGATGATACCTTAGAACAAAGTTAAATCATTATATTAGTGTTACTGTGGTGAGGGAGAATATAGCACAGTGAGGAGTATCATAAAGGGGTAACTTTCTTTCTGGAGGTAGCAGCATCATGATTAAAGGTAGTACTACAGCTAGCAGCAGTAGCCAGGAGTTAAATGGGGTGGTTCATCAATGGAATTTTAATTAGGGGTTTTGGCAGCTAGAAATTGTGCTGACATGACATCAAGGTACCTCGACATGCAAAGATGTCATTTTATGGTAAAAGATGTATGAGAATCTATCTGTATGCATACTAGGATGGTACTGAGCATAAAAAAACCCTGAGCCACATGTATTGGAAAGGTACAACATGTAGAAATATTTTTCAATATAGCTAAAAATAAAATTATAGATAACTGGGAAAGAAAATAAAGAGCAGACAGCTGACAAAATTATGGTCTTTGAGTTGATGGCTTCCATTCTGGGACCAAATCTTAAAATTATGATAGATAGCTTGGCATGCAGTATTAAGAAAGTAGATTAAAAGCTAGCAGTTATTAGGTGAAGAACAGAGAACAAAGCAGAATAAGAAGTTCTCATCCTCCTTGTGGGCATTTGCTTCAGCTACTGGTGGGAGTCAGGATGCTGAGCTAGATGGGCCCTTAGTCCAATCCAGCATGTTCTGCTATTCTGTTTTCTTATTCTCACAGCTGGGTGAAAAAATCGATTCAATGGTCTGATGCCTACTGTTCTGCAGGGCTGTGCTTTCCAATCAGATAAATAGTGGCTTGATTTATTGCTTCTTTTTTTCTTTTCACTAAATAGATGCTGCATCAGATTTCCTTCTCGTATCTTTAGGTTTTGGATGTGGCAAGAAAGGAAGTGACTGTTCAGGAGATCACAAAGTTTTAGCCCCCTGACCAAATGCTGTCCACCACAAAATGGCCTGCAACGTCTGAAAGAAATGCTACAGAAGTATTGAATTTTAAAGGTGTTTATTACATGTTAAGTACATGTTAAGAGTTAGTAAGTTGGATTTCTAGCAACTGAAATAATATTAAATGAGAAAATTATGAATGGTAATTATATTATTTACTTATTGTAAAACCAAACAAAATTCCCGGTCTTTTTAACAGTTAGCTTCCTTGAACTCTGAATGTGCCTTTTCTAAGAAATGCATTTTAATAACACAGAAGCATAGAGTCTATACAGAAGACATTCTAATTTTCTTTTGCATAAATGAGGACAGGTTTTATAAAAATCTAGATTTACAGGAAATACATTATGACCTAAAAATTCAACTTGATCTAGTTGAAGATATCCCTGCTTATTGCAGGGGGAATTTGGACTATATGGTCTTTGCAGGCCTCTTCCAACACAAACTATTACATGATTTAGAACAGATCTATCTACCAAACTCATGAAAGTTCAGCTAATAAATATTAGCTATTTAAAAGAGAACCGATATTGTCCAGGATTATGTTTCAAATGTAGGCACTTGAATGAGCTTCCTGACATCTCAAAGGAAGTGCAGGAATTAATAACATCTTACTCTGTTACTACAAAACTTGCTGGAACTCACTCTCTTTCATACATCTACCACTTTATAAAATTTTCTTAGTTTTATGTAGTAGGGATGTAAGTTAATAGGAAGAGAGATTTCAGCAGAATTTTCTATAAGCTTTTTACTTGAAGATACCAGGCAAAAAAAAAGGCATTTCCTTAGACTCATTCTGAATGACCCCCTGATGCATATTTTTCCTAAAAATATGGCAGAGATAACAGGAAAATCATAAGTACTTCTGTTAATATTGTTTCATTTGCACTCATTACATGGTGTTTGACTTTATTAATTGTCTCTTAAAGAGTATGGTGGCATCAACAGTTAGTGTAAGACAATGAGTACCTGCCTTAATGAGAAGAGAAACATTACTCTCAGGAGATGTCTAAACCATACCAATGAAAAAGAGATTTCAGGGATGAAACATTTGAATTGCTGATATAACTGGCAAAATTCCTGGATATTTTTAATAGGGCCCAGGGCCCATAGGAGTGATGGCTGTCTTTGGTTCACAAATAAATCACAAACTGTTCCCATTCATGTTTGTGTTGGCTGCTCTGAAGTATTTATGAAAACAATAGAATAGAAATTCTCTGTACTTGTTGACTACAAAGTGCCTGTGAGTTTTTTTATTTCAGGAATTCACTCTGGTTTTATGGTGTGTAACCAGACATCTTTTCTTCATTGGATAATTTTTTCTTTTGAACAGGAATGATAATGAACAGCAAATAATGCACTTGTGATAGTAATCTGTACTAATCTGCCAGTAGAATTTGAAAAGGGAAACAATAAGATTCCAGAAAATAGCTATTTTAATTTGAGCTTTTTATTCACAGAACTTTTCTTTACCTGATTACTTTTGAAAAAAAGTATGTGATACTCTCACACTGCTGTATTTTATTACATCTGTTGCTCCATATCTTTTCATTTTACTGCTCAAATCTTGTATTTTTCTCATCTTTATGACCTCAAACACATTTACTCTTATTGCTTTATGTACTTGTAATGTCTGTGGACTAAGGTTATATATGATCTCAATTATTATTTGCTGCTCTAAGTGGGATATGTTATTGGAAATGTAGAAGATGATAAAGTCACCACAGGAAAGCTGTATCTTACCTGTGAATTGAACATTTTTGTTGCTTAGAAGGTTCAACTCATCCATTTTTGATAATTCCGTATTTAGTCACTGTCTAAAGGTAACATTTTAATTTTACATGTCACTGGCATTTTCTGACGGCCAGGTAGTGAGACAGATAAAGAAAAATAAGATTTGGTTTTCAAAGAATGGTAGATAAGTAAAAATAACATCTGACTGTCAGTGATAGAATCATAGAATAGTTTGGGTTGGAAGGGACCTTAAAGATCATCGAGTTCCAACCCCCTCCTATGGCAGGGACACCTCTCACTAGACCAGGCTGCTCAGTGCCCTGTCCAGCCTAGTCTTGAACACCTCCAGAGAGGGGGCATCCACAACCTCTCTGGGCAACCTGTTCCAGTGTTTCACCACCCTCACTGTAAAGAATTTCTTCCTTATATCTAGTCTAAATCTATCCCCCTCTAATTTATATCCATTGTTTCTAGTCCTCCCATCCGATATTAAGTTAAAAATTCCTTCCCCTGCCTTTCTGTAGGACCCCCTCAGGTACTGAGAAGTTACTCTGAGGTCCCCTCTGAGCCTTCTCTTCTCCAGGCTGAACAACCCCAACTCCTTCAGCCTGTCCTCATAGGGCAGTTGCTCCAACCCTTTGATCATCTTCGTGGCCCTTCTTTGGACCCTCTCCAATAGCTCAATATCCTTCCTGTGTCTCTTCAGATAGTAATACAGATTATCCCCTGGCTGGATTACTGTGCTTTAGACCCAGGCTTTACGGAGTCCCTGGGGAGACACTCCAGTGGTCCAAGACAGCAGTTTTGCCCCTAGTATCACAGAGATCATGGCAGCTATGTGCCACTTGCCTTATTGCTTCATCTGACACTGACAGGATGTCTCATATCCTGCGCCACTTTTCCAATTGCATCTGAAGAAACTACAGTGTTGAAATGGTCAGCCTCCAGACGGCCTATTCCCCCTTCCAGCATCTCCAGCACTGGCCTGCCATTGGTAGCTCCAGATGGAAAACCTGGGAAAACCCTTGTGGCTCTTCTGAGAAGAATTTGAAAGAAAATAAGCTAATAAGCTGGCTATTGAAAGAGGAAGAATAGTGGCTTAACTAATTAAAAAAAAAAAAAAAAAAGGGAAAAGGAAAAAAAAGGCAAAAGAAGAAAGGAAAAAGAAAAAATAGAAGAAAAAAGAAATCAGAAATCAGATATCATCAAAAATTACATTAACTTGTTTTGAAACTAGCAAACTGCACAGCACCATTTACATGGTGGTTCTCTGGTCGCAGCGCTGGGAGTTTGGATGCCTTCCTCAATGGCTCTGCTGCCAGCAGTGAGTGAGTTAAAGGCCACTTTTTGTCAGTCCCTCTGTAAAGCTGGGATCACAATATTATACTGTCACTGAGGGGAGTGCATGATGGCTGTGTTCATTCTTTTCCATGAGCTTCTGGGAAGTGGAGGTAAAGAGACAGCCCTGTGTATTGGCCCATGGCCTGAGGGGCAGGCCAGCCTGTAATGGCAGCGCTGTCCAAGCCACAGGGCTTGGCCCTCACATTGCTGCCATGAGGCCACTGATGTGCCCAAGAGCAAGCTTGGTCCAGAAGAGTTGTTGCTGAAAAGCTTCAGCCCTGGTGGCTTGACTGCTTCTCTGGTGCCACTTCCAGCAGCTCATCCTTTGAAAAACAGTGTTCTGTCTACCTTGGTTGCTCAGAATGTAAGTTAGGCTTTCTCTTTATTTGGTCACGTGCAAATGTGTCACTGTTCATGCAACAGCCTTAATGCACCAGCTGACCTATCTTTAGTACACTTTTCTGCCATGCTCACATTGGTTCCCTCTGTGTGTGTGTGGTGAGGTACAGGGGTGCACCCTCCAGAGGTGAAATCCCTCTTGGGCACATTTCCTCCTTAAGCCCACAGTTACCGACATGGGGCCCCCGGGGACCAGGCCCACCATCACAAGACCTGGGAAGAGGACTCCCACAGTTTGTTCATTGAAGGTTCTGGAGGAAAGGGTCACTTCCAACCAAAACCTGGGAGTGCTGCCACTGCTCAGGATGTGGCTCTACATCACTTCTGTTCAAAATTCCTCCAATGAAAGCTAAGTCCTCATTGTCTCTGAATTCTTGCAGCCTGTCTGTTAACTGGTTCTCTGTCCATTAAACACTTGCCTGACATCAAATTGTGCAGGTATTTCACTCTGTGTCATGTAGTGCTAAGCCTTGCAGGTGTTTATTACATCTACACTGTTACTTTTACCAGCCAAGCCTGTCATCAAAGAGTTTTCAACAAAGCCTGTTTCCAGGAAACTACAGAAGTTATGCATCTAGGCACTTTAGAAAACATGCCAGGTATCTCTATCTGTATCCTTATGCTCCACATACCTAAAAAATCTGTCTTTCAGTCTCCTATTATAGTAGAGTTTCAGATCTATGAGAAGTATTTTTATATTTTTATTGCTGATCATGAAGACCTCTAAGAATCCAGTAACTGAAAAACAAGAAGAAACTGCAATTTAAATGCATCAGCATCTTCTCATAAATATTTTATTTACAGGTAACCTGGTGGAAGACATTGTATGTTAGAGATATACTACATTCTATTTATACAATATAAAAGACTGCTGAGATAACTAATAAAAAACCCCAAAAAACAGATCCAGTAATATAAATTTTAGCATATATAAATTTTCCATTCAGTGACTGATGTGTTTGCAAAATCTTGTCAGACCATATGAAAAAACATGCTGTTGTGTATGGTCAGAACTGCAAATCTGACATCCACTGTTCAGCCTCAGTCTTCATGGTCTCTAAAAGTTTCAAATTCCTCATCTTTTAAGTTGATCAGGAGCAGTCGAGCAGCTGCACAAGTGTCTTGTGGGTTCATCAGTGTGGCAAGGAAACAATTTGAAACCTAGAAAGAACATTTGTGAGGTTCTGTTTAATAACAAGAAACTTACTGCATATTGACAAGACAATCTTCAAAGACAACAGCACTTTTAGCTATGCGCCTTCCTTCTAAAATGAAACACTCCTAGCACATAGACTTCTGTGTAATATCTTTGTTTCAACAGAACTGGAGGATAGAAGAGGCGTTTTCCCCCACAGCTTGAAGTGATTCAAACTTGGATTTCTCAGCTTTTATGATATTTCTGTAGAATAAAAGGAGCAAGATTGTAGAGCTTGATGGTTAGGATATGTACTGAAATCTGGCTTTCACTCTTCCAGCCACTGTCCCATATGAAGTTTATACTAAACAATCATTGCACAAAATGCACAAGTGGACCTTGAACAGAACTGGGACCAATAGCAGCCTCACTTCCCTTCTGGCTGTGTCTGAAAAGAGATGAGTGAACACTGTGAAAGAAAGGATCTCTTTGCCTCATCTGGCAGGCCTATGTGTGCATTTCCTATTAGGGAACAAAGTACCTAAATGTTAAAACTGTTCTGTATTAACAGAAAATTTAGTCTCCTGGGCATTTCATGCATGTGCCCTCCTGATTTTCTGGTAAGTAAATGGTGCACTTAGTATTTTCCTGAAAATCTGTTCTCTTTCAGTCCCTGGGTCTTTAAAAAGGATGAAAAATCTTTCTTGTTGTTCAAGCCTCTTCTAGTGAAAAGAATTCTTACCAGGCTTTATAAGCAGCAGGTTTCCCACTGAAGCGCTAAATGTGCTTATTTTGTCTGTGGCTTTCCCCTGCAATAAATACCCATCTCTGCTGTAACAGCTCACAGTCCTCACCAAGCGCATTCATACATTTTATATCCAAATACCTCCTGGGGATTTCATCATGCAAGACTTTCAATATTTTCAACATAAATTTAGCACAACCTAGAGCTCTGCCTTTTTCTATTGAGATGTTGCAGTAGTTGATTTGGAAGAATGTGATTGATAAGAGGAGTTTGCAGCTACTAAAATGAAGTGGCTGTAAGTCTGATTTTTCATTTCTGCTTTCCAGTTCTGTTGTCTGAAAACTCCTTTGGACGTGTCACATTTTTACCAAGTAGTCTCTTCATTAGTTTTTTTTACAGTGCTTGTAGGTTTTAAATGATGTGGGTACTGTGGATGAAAGACACAAGGTTTGCAGTCAATTAGTTCTAATGCCTGCAAGTATAACTACTTTTTAATTTCCTTTATACATTTCAGACTTTTCAAATTCCTATAGGGAGGACAAATCTACTTTAATCACTAGGTACAAAACAGCAGAAAAAAATCATTACCACCTGCTGCTATTCCATCAGTTTCATTTCCTTCCTAAGGAGATTTGAATGTCTAGTCGTGTGGATTTTCATCTTTGGGTTCAGCATGCATCTAAAGGTTTCTAAAGAGTTCTGAGACAGCTTTCATTTTAGTTTTCACCTTTTTCTTATTTCCATGTTTGTGCTCTGTAATAGCTGAAAACACTCCTTCTTGACAAAGCATCTGTAAACTACATCCTTGTCATAATGCACTGAGTCTGGACTCTCCTTCCTTTATTTTGCTGGAGGCAGCCTATCTTCTTCAGAAAGGTTTCCCTAGAAATCACATTCTCTAGCTTCTCTTATTCTTGTGATTTCCACCCTTTGGCAATTCACTGCCTATGTCAGTGGTGACTATATTGCAGGAGAAATTACTAAATATCCACAAAAAACATGTAAAGGAAGCATCTGACATGTCAATGTGAGAACACATTTTTCTTTTTTTCACTTCTTATCTCCTTTTTCCATAGTGTCCATTATCATCTGTTTATCATTAGTGGGCTAATTTAGAGCTTAATTGCGCTTGAACAGACATCTCGAACAGAGGAGTGCTATGACAGTTAACATGATTTGAGGAAAATCAATATATCCTACATTTATGTGGAGTGTCTTCTCAAAACTTCCTTTTTTAGGAAACGTACTGACTGAGTTGTGATGTTCTCCTCTAATTCTTCTAGAAGAAGCAGCAGCAGTCATTGCTTAAACCATTCCCATCACATTAATCTTTGCTTGAAGGAGTAGGGGATGCATATTGATATTTATAATCGCTTGTGTGGCACAAGGGAGGCAGAGCTGTATAACGTAAGCACTTTCGTAATGCTGATAGAGGGAGACAAATTTCACCATGCCTTCTGGCCAAGCTCTCTTCAGCCCACTAAAGAAATCATTGCAGTCTATCACTTAAATTTTGAATGGACCCTGAAATTACAGGTAAGGAACACTTAATGTGGCTGAGAGCTAGTGCTTTTGAACCTGTACCACATAATGCATATTGTTATCTTTTTTAGCTACATTTATTTAATATGTGGATACTAACATGATGACGATTTGCAATATATGCTACATAGCCCCTACAGAGATGCAAATCCTCCTTTTTTAATCCTTTAATAGAATTAACTGCAAAATAAACTAACCTTTCCACCTCTTTGGTATATGCACAGGAAAAAAATATAGAAAGGGAACAGCTGTTTTGATAAAAACAAAACCAGATAATTTCTTATCAAGTACTTGGTATGTACAGTCTATGTCATTTGATGGTGGTCTAATTTTGCTGAAATATGTTTTAACCAAAAAAACCCCTTACAAATGCTACACATGCAGAGGTTACTTTTTAAAGATGGCCTTTTTGTACAACTGGCGTGCAATAGTTCTCATTAGCTTTAGAGTGCAGAGCAACCATATTAAACACAGTAAGAGTCACTTCCAGAGAGAAATGCTTGCTCCTGAATGAAAATTAATATCAGGATATTAGTGTCCTGGCATGCTATAAATCTAAAAGAAAAATCCATCCAGCTCAAAATAGCAAGCAAGATTTCTGTAAATTAGCAGGAAAGAAGAAATTGTATAATTTGAGTGGAACAGATATTGAATAAATCCTACAGCTGAATGAAATTTATTTTTATTCACATTTAAGATTCTGTTAGATCCTCACTGTGTGCATTTACATAATTTCTTCTAGAGAACCAGCAAGATAACCTACAGAATTTCTTTATTGTTAAGACATACTGTTTGAAAATAAATTAGAAAGGCCTGAAAGGAAGCATGAATCTGAGTGGTGTGCAACCTTTAATTGTGAGAGGAGGAAGATGAATGAAGCAAAACAAAGTTATATTTTGAAGACATTATATCAGTAATGTGCAAAAGGGGCAATTAGTAGTATGTTCCAAAGAGCAATTTAGATTAAATTGCCGCTGTATGCTATTTTTGTTGCATGCCTGAGCTGTCTCTAAAGCAGTTTCCAGAGAGCACATATTCTGTTAGCATGCATTTTTGAAACCAAGTTAAAAAAAGGAGAAAGACTGTAGCCTGTTGCTGCCATAGCACTCTAAACATTCATGTGCTATTAATAGATTAAGTGGACAGGAGTTTCCTACCCACTGCATTTTTTTCTGTTTTACTGTTTTCAGTTCTTGTTAATTTGTATTTTATGACATTTCATTATGTATTTGCTAACAGAAAAAAAGATTTATTTTTCTTTTTAGACAGACTTAGTGTCGGTTTATGTGGTAAATATCTCTGCAAATTTTTTTCCCTTGTGTTCATGGTCTAGGTCTCTTATCACATTCAATACCATTCTGTTCAGCCTGATCTTCATTAATTTAAGCATTTCTTTTGCTGCAATGAAATCTCTGTGCTCAGACGGCCTGAGGTTCTTAAGAATAGCTGATGCCCCAGGTCTTACTTGTGCCTATTTACAGCTGGAATTATTGGAATTTAATATCTCTGCCAGATTTCCAGAATGCTATACAACATTAAGATGTATATCTTCTGCATGGACAGGAAGGGATAATGGTCTTCTGCTACAGTCAGTTCACTTCCTTCTTATTGCTTTATGGTGTTACATCAGAGTGCTGCTTATACACATGAACACCTGTTTACAAAGGCTGGAGATTTTGCATTCAATAGACTTGTTGCATACCTCTCCACTGTGATTCACCATATGGATTTAGCAAGTTGTTTGTAGAATCCAAATTATCTGTTTTCTTTTTTAGAAAGATGTCACAAGCATGATGACCACTCAAGAAAACCTATTTCATGTTGAAACCCCTTTCATGCTATTAATTCATAAAGCTACCATACTGTCAGTCTTCCTATCAAGGTCATTGATTGCACAAGAAATTACCAATCAGACTAATGAGCATAGTACAAGGCCTGAATTGTTTTCAGTATGGCATCATTATTTTCTTGTTTGGGACAGGCTAGGCTAAATTGACATTATAAGAATGTCTCTGTTGCTAAACATGTTGCAAAAAGTCACAGTTTCAATCTAGACCATCAAACTATAGACACTCATATAGCATATACATGTATACTTGGAAATCTACCAAACTATCTTTGCTTCAAGTCTGCAAAACAAAG
The DNA here is from genome assembly GCA_013400935.1 of Turnix velox. Lineage (NCBI taxonomy): Eukaryota > Metazoa > Chordata > Aves > Charadriiformes > Turnicidae > Turnix > Turnix velox. The sequence goes on along the minus strand of VZTY01034144.1, from coordinate 72,886 downwards.
AGCACGGGCCTATCTACTTTTAAGATGTTTCAAGCTGAGATTTAGGACACACAAAAATACACAAGATGTTTTTTGCAGGTTATTCCTGGCACTACCACCCACACTAGTTCAGTTTGGACATGTCTAATCCTGTGAATTGCATTTGTGATGCTGGGTGTCCTGTGTAGATCCACTGATCTACTACTTGGACTATATATTCAAGTTTCTTTATGGGTTCAAACATTGATTTACTGTATGCCTTAAGGAAACATTTTGATTCCTTTTAAACAGTTTTAAGTAGTGAAGGAGGGAAAGCACAGATTTGTTTCCTTTTCTTGACAAACTTCATGTTGCAAGTAATGGTGGAGGAATTAGGCAATGTTAGTGATAAATAACTAACTTTGGTATCTGAGAGTTCTGCAGTAAAGAAAACCTGCCCATATGCACTGGGGGCGGAGAGAGAAGGTTTTATAACAGATTTAAAATTAGAAAACAAAATGGCCTGATTAACAGCAGTAGGAAGAGTTCTGCAGAGGATGAGGGGAGAAATTAACAGATGACATTCAAAGGCAGCTGTGAAGTATGAGAAGCTGCAGCATGCGGAGGTAGTAAAATCTAGCAGTATAGAGAGTTCTGAATTATCTGTAATGCTGGAATAAATCAGGCAGTCTGAGTGGGTGGGATATCTGGAATGATGGATCATTTCTAAAAGGTAAATCACTTCTGCTTAGACGGATGGTAAGCCAGTAGATTCCATATTGAGCTAGAGCAATACTAGTATTAGATGCAGGTGTTACGTAGGGAATATGTACAAAGATATTTCAAGTGAGCTGATGTTAGCATGCACTGGGCTTTTTTGGAAACGTAATGAGTGCCCCTCCCTCAATGCTGTGCTTCAGAAAGCAAATAAAATTAATCTATTGCTATCTCTTCCTCAGAATCTTGAGATAAGGGAAGGGTAGAGACCGTTGACAAATGTACTTTCTAATGACTAGATTCCAGACACATGGTGCAGGGAGTCTGGTGAGACTGTGGTGCAGATCTGCATAAAAAACTTTTGATGTCTTAGTCAGGATTGTGATGGAGGCTTTTCCCAAGCAATTTTCCTGTAAATGATTCACTAGAGTGATAATGTAGACTGCATTCTTTTCTTTGTCTTGCGCTGGACACGCCCTTATCGTCAAGAGCACAAAGAGGTAAGATAGTGTGCCCATCTCCAAGAAGGACTGTGAGAGGAAAGTTGCAGGTGTTTATGAGCCGAAACTGTATGTATACAGATACACTACAAAGGCCTCTTCATTTCTAAACAGATGATGGTCTTCAGTGGATGGACCCCCTCCTGATACATTCTGTCTTTATAGCAGAACTATAGGAACAATAGTAATTTTCTGTGGTTGACCATAGTCTAGCTTCTTGTGAACTGTCCTTGTGTATGTGGTTGAACAGAATCTGCGCTGAAGAGAAATTCTCTCTGCTAATGGCAGGAAAATTCATACCCTTTTTTTCTTTATAGGTATGACAGTAAAACAAGAAAATGCATCACTAATTAGGGATTTCTGAAGACTAATATGAAATTACATCTGCTCTTGATTTCATATCTAACACTCGAATATGGACCTGTTCTAATCAATTTTCTTGGTCATGATCACATTCCTCCTTGACATCCAGTATTATTACTTTTTGATCTGTAAAGAAATAGCCTTTTCAATTACTCTGGCTATGAAATTAAAATTATATTAATGCAGTCATTTCGTCTTCACATGAGAATGTCCTGTTCCTTTCCTTCTTCTCTTTTTTTTCTTTGATAACTAAATTTCATATATGAAGGCTGATACAACTTCATTAAGAATTTAGCAGTTCTTTTAGCCCATAATTTAACTGAAGAAAAAATTCAGTTGGTGCTGATTCAGGAAGGAAGATTTGAACCAAAACTGGTAAATAACTGATCTAAAGGCTAAGTGGAAGCACTGCCAGATTTCACACATTTTACATTTTGTTTTTCTTCTGCTTTAACCTGTCTTATATTTTTGTGGAGAATAAAGACAATAAGTAATTATTTCCTAGTGCAATTTTTCATGGAAGGTGCTCTGGTGTCCACTGACTTCATCCTTAATTCAAATGCATTTAGGATTGCCTTTCTGTACTGCATTTACACCAATTTTGCACCCCTTATTTTATGATTTGCACTGTTTTATGAAGAATGAATTAATCAAATACTTTTGACTGTCCTAATATGTTCAGTTTACATTATGACTGTATGTTTTCATTTGGACCTTTCTTCATCAGATATCCTCAAATTTTAACTCATAATCAGAGATTCTGTTGTATATCTTAAATCATTGTTGAACCTATCTAGCTTTCTTATTACTTGATAATCGAAGGAATTCTTATGTGGCTTATCATAATGAATTGAGATAGGCCACTTAATTCATCAGTAATGTAAAAGGTTTAGTTATTAAAATGAATTCCTGATTTCATGCCAGTAACTTCTATAAAAATTCACACTTTCATGTTAAACATATATATTAGTAATTTCCTTAATTTTTAGATGTTGAACATTTTATACAATGACTGTAATAACTTTGTATATTAATATCATTCCATAGCTTTGGCAAAGATGCTTTTTGTTGCTCACATTGAACTTTGACTTGCCAACTGCCACCCCAGTTGTTGTATTTTGGTTTTATATTTTGTTGACATATATTCTTTCTGCAATAATATACTGCTTTCAGCAAATCATAGTTTAAAACATTTTATAAACTATTTTGAAGGGGTTTTTTTAATTGCCATTTGTAGAAAAATCTCCATAGTGACTTTTTGGAAGGAGACCGTTAAAGAGTGATTTTGAAAAGTGTGTCATTCTTCATATTTTTCAGAATTATTCTTGTATGTCAACAGTTTCTTTTAATTTTGCATTTTTCCATGTTTAAAGGGTACAAAAGAGTTTGGCAGCAAAATGTAGCACACTGTAGGTATGTTTGACTAAAGTGATTTTTTTGACTAATTTAAATGATTGGTTTTAGGCCTTGTGGCTCAGGTTTTCTGAATCTTCCCCGATATGCACTCCTTTATTTCTGAGTTTTGATGCTTGAACCATTTAGATCTGAGAGATGGTTCTTCAAAATAGTAGAGATGGGACTGTTAGGGCAAACCAGAGTTGTAACTCACTGGAAGACAAATGTAGCTGTTGTTTTTCACTGTCTTAATTTCTCTAACATGGGTGAGTGTCAACACAGTTTGCTTAGGACTGAATAACTTTTTTAGTAAAAGCTTGGAAACACCTGAGGAAGTAGACTTAAATGATCTATTATTTACAAGCACTTAGAACTCAGTGAAAACGGAAGGACATGCATGTAACATCATAATGTGTATAGGTATAGGGAGTGTGTAGCACACGCAGGATTTGTCTTGCCTTTGTTTGGTGGAAGTTTTATTACGTAATATGCCTCTTTAAAATTTGATTATTATTTCTCCATGGAATATTAATCAATATTGTAGACTCCAGTATTCCAGTACTCCAAAGTAGTAATAACTTTCATGCATCAATTCTCATATTTGTTGTAAATGCTGGTTTTAGATGATTGTGTTTGGCACAGCTGAAAGCAACATAGTTGTAACATAGAGATTCTGGGGTTTTTTTAGGAGATAAATCCATATCTCAGTCATGGATGATGTGGAAGGTTTTTTTTTTTTCCTAGAAGCTCTTTTCCCTGTGCGTTTGGTGAGAGCTGTGCTACTTCCTCAAAAGTCACCCTTATTTCCTCACTTGCCATCAGCTCAAGAGGGACTGAAATTACTATCTAATTTTTCCTTCCTACCTCGTTTATTTTCTGTTCCATGAAAGCACATAGGAAATATTTTACCATCTTCGTGTGGCATTTTCTGCAGCTTATACGGTATTATTCAAGCTAAGTCCTTTATCAAAGGTGACAGCAACATCAAGCAGAGGGCTTCTGGGGAAACAAGCATTGTGTCGTTGTAAGCAAGCTGGAGCAAAATCCCTCCGTCTTTGGAAGAAGGAATTAATTTGGATTACTATCCAACCTTCATCCTTGACTGCGCAAGTCGGTGTTTCAAAGAGGAGATGAGTCCGGTGCACTATTGCCCCCGCCGGAGCAGGCGAGTGGCTCCTGCTCGCCTTTGGCGGTAGATGGTGCTAGATGAGAAGTGAAGGTGCTGCTGCTGAGGAAGCGTCCCTAGTCAGAAACTGCAGCTCAGTGTCAAGCTAAAATACTTGGCTGCTTCGGTGTTTTGTTTTCTGGGGATCTCTGGTGTGGGAAAACTAAGAGTTGTGCTGGGTGATTTCAAAACGGTGACTGATGACAGGTAAACCTTCAACTGTCTTCCACACACCGTTTGTGTGGCGTTAGAATGTTGTATGCTGTTACCAGGGCAAGGCCACCTTTCACAGTGGGAGAGAAGGTGCAGGCATTGCACAGAACAAATTAAAAACCACTGTCAGCTTCTACACAGTTGATTTTGTTGCTCAGCGTGACTGAAAGCCTCATGTCTTCAGATATCTATAGATTAATGTAAAGGATATGTGAAGTAATAAAATTGCAAGAACGTCCTTCAAAACTAGTTGAGCGACACAGCTCCAGAAAATAAAATCATCTGTATTAGTTTTCTTACTGGATTGCTTTCTAATGTTGTTTCTTACTTTTCTCTTCATCCTCTCCAGAGTAGGACTTACTTAATTCAGTGGCAGGGACATTTGCACATCCTCAGCAGTAAAATTAGAAATGAAAGGTGCAAAACAGTAGACTGGTTAATGAAGATTTCTTTGCATGATTTTACTTACAAACAATTCATCACCTGTAAAATCAATCTTTTTACAGGCATTGAGGGATAAAATGAAGGCACTTCTTGAAGTTAATTATTTCCCCAAGCTTTTTAGCTTTCTGATACTACCATACACAAAGCTATTATTCTGAATTGACACTGTTCAGTGAAAACTTCTACTGTAGTAACTGCTTTTGAAAATACAAGACATACTAAATTGAGAGAAATCCTGCATGTGTTTTCCTTAAAGTTAACTCATAATATTGAATACAGCTAAATACTAGAATTCTGAAATTCAGTACTTTTTGCATCATGTGTAGTATAATAGCTGTTATCCTGAGCTAGAGCATGACCTGGCTTTGGCAGAACCAGCTTCTTCAGCAATGCCTTGCAACATTCTGCTTGTGTCCTTGGGAGAAGCAATAGTAAGATACTTAAATATGCATGATTTAAGTGTATCAGAACTAGTGAGAAAAAATTCCAACACATCTGTGAAAATTGTTTTCCAAACATTTCCTGAAAGTCTTGTTTTTCACTGATAAAATATTTAAATGACAAATACAACTGCACAACCCTTCTTAAAATAAGACATTTATTAAATTGTTTCAGCAGCAATTCCTAAGATAAGCTGTGTTTATAAGGGGTAAAGGGTGGAAAAAATGCAAGTCATAGCTCTGGAACCTTCAGCACAAGAAGTACATGGATGTGTTGAAGAGAGTCCAGAGGAGGTCCATGCGGATGGAGCAACTCTCCTATGAGGACAGGGTGGGAGATGGGGCTGTTAAGCCTGGAGAAGAAAAGGTTCCAGTGAAGAGGAGACCTCATAGCAGGAGACCAGTTCCTACAGAAAAGCTGGGAAGGGACTGTTTACCTCAGCATGTAGTGATAGGACAAGGAGCAATGGTTTTAAACTAGAGCAGGGCAGGTTTAGATCAGTCACTAGAAAGAAATTCTTCACCATGAGGATGTTGAGACACTGAAACATGTTGCCCAGAGAAGTGGTGGAGGCTCCATCCCTGGAGACAATCAAGGCAAGGACTGATGAGGCTCTGAGCAACAGGGTACCCGCTTACTGCTAGGAGGTTGGACTAGATGACCCTTAATGGTCCCTTCCAATTCTATGATATTCTATGGTTCTATGATTCATTAACATGCTTACTTGTTATCACTCTAGTCTGCATTGTATGGTATCTTTTTGAACAAGATACAACACTAATAGTGCTGCATACTGCCAAGTTTAATAGCACTCAGCATTTCCTAATGTAAAGATCCCTTAACAAACTGAGGCTTAAAAATGGCTATATTACACAAAAAAGAATTGTAGGGAAGAGGTGTAGATAAGGGAAAAGGGAATATGACATTTACTTTACCTCCTGAGATAAACTGATCAGGTGACTCTTAATATGCTGTCTGAATAAAAAGAAGCCTAAACTTGGCTACAGTGTGGGTAAGTAAAAATCATCTAATTAAAAGCATGGAGGCTGTGATTTTTATATGGTGGTGGGAAAAAAAGCTGTAAATTATTTTTGCCCAGATTTTGCCTTGGACTCAATAGTTGCAGACGAGACTGTTGCCTTGGTGGCTTCAAACTGGAATATAAGCAGACTTAAAAAGTACATATTATAGTTTCTTATGCAATGCCTTCATTCCTTGGAAATAAGCTTGAATATTAATCAATTAATTTCTTAGATCTACTGTACAAGTAAGTTGTTAAAGGGAACTTTTTATGAGTAGACTGAAGATTTTTGTCAGGATGGATTTTCAGCACTGGATGATTTAACTGGTTGATGTGCTTTAATTTTAATAGAGACTCATCTTAACTGGGTGTAACAAATTCTGTGGGACCTACTTGTAGGAAATCTCAGATCAAATACCCTGTTTAATAAAACAACGGGAAGAAACAACTGAAGCTGAGAAGTGCCTTATCCACTGGCAACTCAGTGGAACAGCAATTTTAACTTTGAATGGTGATTTTTAACTAGGAAGAACTTCAGTGAGTTGTTCATTTCATTAATACTAAGCAATCCTTAGAGCTATCCCTGTCCTGTGTTTCCTTTGAGTGTACTGATCACATTCAATAATCTTTTATGCCTTACTGGCATTCCAACATCTGAATATCTTTAAAAGTGACTCTTGCAGAATTTACAATATTCACTGAGTAGGATTGCCCTGAAGGACTAGCCGCTCTCTCATTTCTCCTTCTAAGTGCTGGTGTTGTCTGAAAACCAGCAGTGCTATATCTCCTAGCTTTCTTGCACTAGTCTACAATTTCAAGTTCTTACACTTAATAGAAACACAGCTTAGAAAACATGACATCTGTTTATAAAGACCACAAAGCTAGAATTTTCTTAATGTTCTCATGGGATGTTACTAAAAAACAGCCTGCCAAAGTAATTTGAGAATCTTATACAGCTTATAAAGCAAGGAAAAGTTTTCTTGCTTTGTTTCAGACAGAAATATTTGCTGTAGTAAGGCTATCTGTTAAACTGCACAATTCAGGAGCACTTTCTGGGCTTGAATCCAGATGCCTACCTTTGCTGTTTGGGGTTAAGCTGGAAGGCAGGATCATCTTACATACCCACTCTGGAGCAGTATATTTTGACCATATCCTTTCCCAGAACAGCTCTGAAATCAGAGGTAAGGCTGTAAATACAACACTTACATGAAATTATTTTGATGCAGCCTAGATAGAAGATGATAGTGTATCTCTGAAATTCTCTACAGCATTCCTCAGAGCCAGTGCACTGTGCCTTTTGCCAGAGAGCAAGAACAGCTCTGAAATGTTTCAAGTATGTTCCATAATCAAAGTAAATTCCTCCCTATCCCATCTGCTGTGCCTGTTCTGCTCCTCTTTCTTTGTCTGTCTAATGTGGAATTTTATCATTTACTCTGTTTAAAGCTACTGTTGTTTTTCATGAGATTGCCAGGAGAATCTGAACGTGCTTGTAATCAGGTGCAATATTATTTTTATTCTCTTGAAAGCTGATTCTGCATGTATTTCACCTGCATTTTTCTAGAAATCATCAGCTTATATTTGACCTATTTGTAAATCAGTAAAACTAAACTCTAAATGAAAAATACTTAATATATCATTAAATTACTCAGACTGCCCTTTTACTTTTTGCAGTTATGCATATAATTCATTACCTGGTACTCCATAGTACTTTTGCATCTTGGTCTTTCAGGTGACTACAGACTTAAAAGATTCAGAAGTAAGAAAAACCAACCCAGTTCAGTCTATAGTGTTATCAGAATATATATGGTTTAGGCTTAAAATCATCACAACCTCTCAAGAATCCCTTATTATAAATATACTTAAGAAATGATTATTATTAGTATTACTAAATCAGACTTCTGATCCAACAAATCTTTGAATCACAATCTAGTGAAATAAAAGTATTCTGAAGCATGTTCTAAGTTTAATATACTTCTGTGCAATTCCACTGTGGCAATAGCATATCCTATTGGTAGAGCAGCCTCTGGAATACATGAAAAATAATTGTATTTAATTGCTGCAAAATCTTTCCAATTCTTTCTATAGAATCATGAAATGGTTTATAAAGGAAGTGACCTCAAAAATTATCTAATTCCTCCTCTCCTGTGTGGTCAGAGACACCTCCCATTGGATTGGGTTACTCAAAGCTGCGCTCAGCCTCCCCTGAAACACTGCTAGGGGTGGGGCAGCCACAACCATCTTTTGTTTTAATCTAAATACCCAAAATTGAGTAAAGCAAAAATTACTCTTCAGCCTTTAATATAAATGGAGACTGAACCTGACATTTTAATTATGGTAGAGAAATACAAAATTTCAGTGGAAAAGCTGGATCCTCTGATTCAGATTAGTGATCTATTATGGACATCTTAATGAAGGGGAGGGGAAAATGGCCATCTCGGGTTTTTAAAAAAAAGAAATCATTTTTTTCTCTGTGAAGAGAGTCAAATATTTTGTATTGATCCAATAATGTTGTGTTGCTCTGTGTAGTTAATGTGGGCAAAGGAAACATTCCCCTTATTAATAATCTGGGATTGCTGGTTGCATTGAAATTATTACTCCAGTTACAATGAGGCTAACACTTATAGGTAAATTGATTAAATTATTTTAAATTATTTTAAATTATTAAAAAGTATTACAAATTATTAAAACATCTTAAAAATATTAAAAATATTAAAATTTATTAAAAATGTGAAGGTTTTTGCTTTCTAAGCAAAAGGTCCGGAAGACTTATCTTCTTCCACTGGCTATTAAAAACTGTAAGTGCTGCTATTCAAAACTCAGAAACTTTACTGATTTATCGCTTGCTGTATATGAATATATAAAAACATCTTGAAGTACATGTCTCATTATATGCTAGCATTTTCTATCCCAGATTCTTCACTGGGAGAAGCATGATGTTGACAGTGAAAGCTTCCTCTTTATGGGTGGATTTAGACTTATTATACTTTACTACTAGCATCCATTTGCTTTTTCTCACTTCATTTTAGTAACCAGTAATTGATTACCTGTTTAAAGCCACTGCATTCCTAGACTCAGTCTATTCCTGTATCTTCAAGGTCTCTGCTATCATTCTGTACTTAAACTCTAATACATGGCTTCATCATTCTAAGGCCACAGATCATTCTACATAGAATAAAAACTCCTGCTTATTGTTAGCTGGAGACATATATCACACTTACTATGTTTGTAGTCATTATACCATATGATTATACTGAAACTAAAAGCAGATTAGGCAGCAGCCACCTGATCACTGCGTAATTAGCTGTTAAAGCTGAAGCAAGCTAAAACAAAAAAACCCCAAACAATACAGCTTGAAGTGTCCTGAGACCTACGTTATTAAATTAATGCAGATTTTTTTGCCTGTTACTAGTAATAGCAACACAATTTTTTTGGGGGGGCTAAATTAGTCTGTCTGATACCTTGTCCTTAACTAATGTATTTGGTCAGAAGTTATTTTAAAATGTTATCATTCTACTTCGTTGCTATATTGTACTTCTTTTATATGTACAAGAAACATTTAAAAACTTCATAATTTTACTTCATAGTTTTCATGTTTTACTCCAAGCTGAAATTCTGCATAGTTTCCAAATTAGGCTGATGACTATTAATATTCTGTCATTATACACTTTGGTTCATGGCTATTTGCCACTTCAAAGTAAAACAGACAAATTATGGACTTCTGGATTCAGAAGAAATAACATTAAGGACATTAGATATAAAATGTAAATTTTAGTACATAATGGGAATTGAACTTTTGTTTATACATTCTTATACACCTTTTTAGTAAGTGATAAAACAGAAAAGTGACTGAGTTTTGAAAGGAAGCACTTAAAGTTCATGACAGAGAAAACAGAGCCTCCTGCAATACTGAATTTTTTTCTCCCTTCCGAGGAAGAAAAAACTGTTCTTGAGTTATCAGGACATTGCCTTTATTTAGTAAAAAGTTCACATGCTACTTTAATTAGGAAACTACTTAAAGGTAAGAAAATATCTTCAAAATTCCTTTCAAAAAATTGTATTCCCAACTAGATTTTTATGAAAAAAATACAGATGATTAAATGTGCAAGCCATAATGATGTGAGCATATATTTACATGAGAGTCTCTAGAAAAAAATCAATAGGAATTTTCTGCAGGGTGAACTTCAGTAGGTCAGGTGTTTAAAATATTTTACATTTTGTGCACAACACCAACAGCCAGATCTCCCATATGACACTCACTTGGCACTCGCCCCTCATGTAACAGCACATGCAGCAGTTGAACTGACTCGAGCATAAAGGACATCTCTGTGAGTTGTGGTAGTAAGGGCTACAAAGGTGTGCCCTACAGGTACAGATAATGAAATGTGCCATTACACTATTTTTTGAAATGAAGTGGTACCTACGTGGCAATTATATCAAATAAATTGCTAAAAATTACCACAAATGCAAAAGGAGATTGAATTATGGTTACTGTGGAAACTGTAACATGCAGCTTCCTGACTTGATGCATGCAAAATTTCAGCCTTAATATCTCACTGGTATGTATTTTTGCTTTTTTTAACTCTTAAATAGGTGAAGATGGAGTTTGTATGCATTCATGTCATATTCCTCTGGCATGCTGTCTCCTATTTTTTTGTTAGTTGCAGTGTACGTGTTAAGGTTTACAGATGCTTTATTATATAAATGATGCACAGAAAAATTAAATGTACTAAGGTACATGTTTCTTGAAAGGGAAGATGATTTGCCTGAAAAGTGTATTTTCTAGAAGGCTCAGTGGATGTCTGTGGGCATACAGAGAAGTACGTCATGGAAAAATCAAAGGTCTTGTAATAACTCAGAGATATTGAAATTTATTTGAACTTTTAAACCTCAAGTTAGGCTTCGCTGTCATAACCAGAGTTTACATGCAGCCACCATAAAGTGACATATGGTTCCCCAGGAAGATAGCAGTGGCACCTTAAGTATGAAAACCTGTGAAATAATAAAACTTCATTTGAGAACTTGTGATTTGAAAATCTGGTTATTTCCTGATTCAGAACAGCACACAGACATAGATAAAGCTGAATTAGTGTTGAAAGAGATAGTTCCTGCACCAGACACTATTTAGGCCTGATGCAGCAAGCACTGAGTTTTTACACTGTTATGACTAAGTTGTTACTATTCACTTATGCAGATAATTTAAAGCTTGTTCAAATCATCTGTGTTACACTGCGTTAACATGACTTGCTACCATGCCCTAAAGTATTAATGTGTTTGAGACTCAATGTAATTGCAGTTTTGCAGGATCTCTCAGTCTTGTGGCTTGATGTTCGGAGAGCAGAACTCCTTTTGGTGTCAAAAAAATAAAATTAAGTATATCAGGAGGTAATTGCATTTTGGATTTTTTTTGCAGGGGTCTCAGTATAATGTTTATGAAGTACATTTAAGTTTTAGAAATTAATCTTCTGTGCTACAAAAGTTTCCCTTTCCTACAAGGTTACAAGTGTATATTACAAAGTATGATAATTCAGAATGATGAAGAACTTTCAATTCTTTTTCAATATTAGCTATATACTGTTGATTACTATCTGGAAAGTTGCACTGCTCATTGTTCGAAAAATGGTTGGATAGTCATGCCAAAACAAGAAGGATGATGACCCTTTTGGTAAGGGAAGAAAAGGGTGACTCTTTAAATTTCTTCCTGTGTATATTTAGATTTTTTCCTAGCTTCTATTTTCAGCAATATTTTGGCACAGCTGGTAGTTGTACTGATATGAAATGCAAAATTCTAGAACTTTCAGGATATTTAACCTCAGTAACCATTTTGAAATTTGTGCGGGTAAAGCTCTTCTAATCTATTTTTTAAATGGCAGACATCAACCAGTTAACTACAGTAATAGCGTAGGTCCTCATCTTATTACAACAGCAGAGTTTAAAGTAAACAATTTGCAAATAAGATTTAGGCTGTTAGTTGTTCAGTTGTGTCTTTAATATTTTTAATAGGGAACATTTGTGGTAAGTAAGCTGAGTATGTCTGCAAAAGAGTGTCAAGGAGATTATTTGATCCTGATTTTTAGTGGCTGGTGATGGTGTCATCTGTAATTTCAGGTAGCTCTAATTTATCTGTCTTGGCTCCTGATAGCAATGAAATTGCTGTGATACAGGCTTAGTTGCCAAATAAATATACATGATTTCTCTTCCAAAGCTAAATCATAATGTTTTTTCATCAAAGCAGTAAAGTCAGCAAAAATAAAATTTTCTCTTAAATCTGTGAGTAAAACTTGAGATAAGAGAAATCTTTCAAATATTTCCCTTTGCCCTGGAGTGAGAGGAAGTATGGTGTTTAATCATGGCTACTGAATACAAGCATTATCTCTCTTCTGTCCAGTGTAAAATTGTTGTAGATCCCTTCCAACTATAACTCATTTTCTCTCCTCTCCTTTTTCCTTTTCTCTCTTCATCTTAGTTCTCTGAGACTTTTTAATATCAGTAAAATGAGGGCATATGTGTGGAGAACTATCTAAACATTAATGCTAGTTTTAAACTGGTAGACAAAAAAAAAAAAGAAGCATCATGTAGGATCTATACTGTATCACAGAAATCTCATCAGGTAGTAAACCTAAATCACTGCAACTCCACTGAGTCTGAACTACCTGGTTATGTGCATTACCAGATGCTCATATATTGCTAAGAATTGGAGACGCAGTATCTAGGGCTACTGGAAGTTTTGCACCTTATTTAGCTTCTCCTTTCTCCACACAAAAGTGTGGGTCCCCCCCTTGGGTCTGTATTAGTTTTCCTGTCTATTTGCAGCAAGGACTGTAAAGCACTTGAACAGCTGTTTGCTTCCACTGACTGAGTCCTCTTCTCTTTTCAGCTGAAGATTAGGATTGTTTGTGTTATGGTTTTCAGAAAGGCACAAGTAATTTATAGTTAAGTACTGCATAGTTACTATCTTAAAAGAATTTTGGTGTTGAGTGGCAAGGATAAAGATGTTCTTATTCCTAATTTGCCTTCGCCACAAGCTAGATGAAGTATCTCTCTCCTTTTATGCTAAATTGGTACAATAACATTAACTCTCTTCTGTCTGGTGTAAGCAATTGAGAAGTTTTGTTATGGTGTAAATCACAATAACAAAAAGTCATCAAAATTACTTTCTGGTTGTTTTCTGTATGCTCTTGTGTAAAGGTCACATACAAGAGATATTATAATTTATACGGCAGTATGTGTTTCCTGCTGTGCCCATTCTGCTAATACTCCCATAAAAACCAGTTCCCAGTTCTGTATCCTCATTTGTTCCCCACAGTTTGAGATATGCATCACTTCATTTTTAATGGATTTCACAAAGCTCAATTAAATGGTGGTTTGACCTTATGCACCACAAACATTATTTGCCTGACAGAAGTAACAGTGAGACTACAGGCTGAGAAGGACTCATCATGTAGGATGCATGACGTTTGGACACATTTCCTAGGCATGTCTGCTGTAAAAGATTTGAGCTTCCATTTCCATCCTTACAAAAGATACCTAACTGAGAACTGTAGCTGTAGATACCTAAAGGACTCTCTTTAAGTGCTGAAACTGTAGACCATTGGATGTAAGAGGAAATCTTAACAGGCACTTAAAGAATCCCAATTTTAAATCCAGTGGTAAATGTTTGTTCCAAGTGTCTGTTCAAGTCAAAACATGATTTTTACCATTGCTATGAGGAACACAGATCTCTTGAAAACTAACCCTTCAATCAATTGTTTAGGAAATGAAGAATATCGGGAAAACTGCTGTGATCAGGACATGCAGGCACACCTGTGAAGTTTAAAGAAAAGCAAGCTGATTGTAAGGGTTTCTTGCACAATTTTTTCAGCTTCTCTTAAATTCATAGTTTAGTCCCCATACAGCTCTTACATACTGATTTAATTCCAGCATCTCTGAATTAGTGGTGCAGTTAGAATACTATTGATAGTGCCTGCATGCAGGGAACCATTAAGGTATTATAAAGCTAGCAACCTCCTATGACATAATACTAATAATTTAAATTTAGATGTTACAGTTAGGTTGCATCCCAGTGGTCCCTACTGCAGTGCCTGCTGCATGTATGAGTGCAAGACACAACTTTTCTAAGAACTGCTAAACATATTTCTTGTAGCATTTGATTAACAGCTACAGCAGCATATACAGCAAAAATATTTTCCATTTGGTGTTTTTAAGCAGATTATGACAAATAATGTGAGAATATCTTTTCAAAAGCTTTTGTAGTATAATTAAGAATTCTTAAGTGATTAATGAATAATGAATCCAAACAGAAGAAAGTCAGACTTTCGAGAAAAGGGTAACTAAAAACTTTTCAATAAGGATCTGCTTACAAATAATTGTGACTGTCTTCTTACAGCTGTCTCTGCATTTGATGGCTACAGAAAAACTTAAATAAGAGTCTAAATTATAATGATATAGGATAAAAATTGCAATTTGCCTAATAATTTTACATGTTAAGGCTGGTGAATGGGAATAGAAAGGTTTTAAGGTATGTATGCACAGTGGTCAGGCTATAAGTTCAGCAAATTCTTGTTTACCGTTGATACTTTCTGTGTAATAGGAGCAATTAGGGCAGGACTTTGTGGGAAAGCTTGTTCATCAAAGAACACACTTTTGATGTCTTGGCTAGCTGAAAATGGAGAAAGGAGAATTCTTCAAAGGGACAGGAATTTTTAACTTTTTTTCTTCAAATAACATCACTAAATCCTTGGACTCTTTGAGGTATAAAATATTTTAAACCCTTAGTCCTAAAGAATGTTTCCCCAGCACGACAAGCATTGGTTCTCAGTATCTGAAAATGCACTGCTTGCTGTGGTGTAGGCTTTAATTCATCTTGAATGTAAGCAGAACTCCCCTGCTGATTTTGAACAGCACGTTTGGAAAAATATTTCTCTCACGGTTTTTAAAGGACGTGGATTATGGATAGTAACATACTTAGCTGGAGAGATAAGGAAACCAGACTCCATACTGCATTTCCTTTCTTTGAGAGCAACCAAAATGCTTTGTGACTGAATTTGGAATTGAGACTTATACGTAGAAAGAGGCAAGACAGGAAATGTATCAGCCAAACCAGCTTGTTCAGACAACTAGGCTGTAATAACTGGAATCGAACAGGCAGTGCATATAGGGTAATGTGCTGGTTTTGGGCCAAAATTAATAAATTAGCTCCCCAGAGCTAATTTCCATCCCCCACCAATTCCTCCGTTTTTCTTTAAACATTATACAACGGTAAACAATCTTACACACAACATTAACAAGTAAAAATATTAGTACAAACACAAACCAGAAAATTTACCCCATTCTACCTCAAACAAGGACAGGTATGCTTTTCTAAGCAATGTTGTGTCAAACTTGAAAGTCATGATTAAGTCAGGTGAGATAAGAACACCCACTTGCAGCCAGTGTTTTGTGGACAGTAGAAGGATACAGAACCAGTTAACCAGAAAACCAGCAGGTATCAAAGCCAACAAGTAGAACACACCATGAACAGCATCAGGGATAGCAGCCAGTCTAGTGGCACTGGTCACAAGGAAAAGCATTTAAAACAACCATGAGAAATAATTGTTGCTTTTCAGTGACTTTTCTAAGGATGCTAAGAGTAGCCAGAAGTAAAGAAATTGCATGTTAAGGAATAATAGGGTGTTGATTTTACAGATATTCTTTGCATATTTTCTCTTCTTCAGTAGCAAGAAACAAAAAACGAGGAAATAAAATGTCTCCTACTGTGTTGCTCACCTGCTGCTTATTGGCTCTCCTGCCATCTTCTCCATCTGCTTTAAATTAATTTCAGAAGTGTCCCCTCCTTAAAAGTAAGTTCTTGTTAATTTCATGAGGAACAAATTAAGAAAAAGCAAATGTAGAGACATTTTGTTGAAGTGCAAGCAATTAGAATTAGTACAAGCAATGAGGAACAAAAAACCTTATACCTATTGTGAATATTAAAAAAAAAAAAAAAAAAAATATCTACCAGATCCTGCGAGTCATATAAAGTTCCCAGTCTTTGCCTGGGAAAACTGCCATTCTAATTAATGAAAATTTTCACTAGTAGCAGCTTTAGTATTTTACTTGGTGTAACTAAATTGCTGTCTAAGATAATAAATAGCAGTTGAGAAATGTGACAGTACATGTGTCAGTAGTTGTGAACTAATACATAAGAAACAGCCAGCAGTACGCTCACTTTTATTTACCCATTATTATTTTACATATATTTTTTTTTTCTGGAAAACAATCTAGCTAATTAAATCTTCCTCATATTTAAGCCTTTACAGCTTTTATACATGCATATTGCTTTAGTAAATGAGTAATTCTCTGCCCATTTCAAATTTGTGAATATCCATCATTATGTTTTGATCCCATTTCTGACTTATTGTGGTAAGGAATCTTCCATTCCTGAGTTACTGTGGAAAGGAATCTCTTCTGTTCACATTCCTTTCAGTGAGTGGGTATCATATATTTTTTCCCTATAATTTTTGGTCATGATGGCTTATTGCTCTGGAGTTATGTATCTTTTGTGGTTATATAAGTTTATTTTTTAAACAGTTAAGTAAAACTACTGAAATTAAGGTATTTTTATACTGGGAGCGCATTCTTTAAGTTCGGAAAGGTTATCTGAATCTAAGGGCAAGAAGCTGTTACCCTTTGTTTTGCTTGAGCTTTGTATGTTAGTACAGTTCAGCCAAAGTGGAAGTGATTTCAAACAGGGTAGTTGTAATTGAAGGGTAGATTGCATACACTTTGAAATTAATGTTTTAAGAACTGCAGCCTTTTCCACTGTAATGCATATTAGTAGAGGCATAGCTTTGAAATTCAGCATGATGAAATTTACACACTTTGTTAACCTTGCATAAAGGTTAGGGAAAAAAAAATCTTCATGTAAAATGTGTTCTCCATGTAAAATGTGCTCTTAATTTCATCTTTGGGCATTCTGACTGAAGCTGCAGGAACAGGCTTTAGCTCAAGTGAAAAAGAGTGAAGTAGATTTTTGACAAGCTCAGAATAGCCCTGCATGCTGAGTGACTGTTGTGTGGTCACACATGAAGCTAATTAGCTTCAGCCAATCACTTGACTTGGGCCTTCTTTTTCCCCATCTGTGTAAATATGAAGGGCTGTGCCTTCTCCACACTTTCCTTGCCATCTCTACATAATTGGCTTAAAACCTCACAGTTTTACCTATTTCTTGTTTTTACCTACTTAGGGATACATTATTTTTGCCTGTTCTACTGGTTAGAGTAGTGCTCTATTTTTTAGGCAAATAACTATGGACAGATGATTTTTTTATAAAGATCACTGGACTTGTGTTTTCCTACAAGTCTAATAAAACTGTTCTTGTATTCAATGTACGTATTCAATAGCCAGACTAAATAAACCCGTTTTCAGGTGTTAAATGAAGTTCCTAGAGGGCAAGATATGAGTTCGTAGATGCCTCAAGATTCCATGCTGCAGATATGTACAAGAATTAAGTTGTACCCAGATTAAAACCTTGAGCTGAGATAATCTGTCAGTTTGATAAAATTTTCTGCTTTTAATGTGCTGCTGTAATGTAAATGTCATGGTTTGCAATGCTATTTCTGCCTGGAAAGTCCATGTTCCTAGCTCTAAACCAGTGATTTTATGACATGACTCCAAGGGAAAAAAACAGGTTACTTGAAATGTTCTCTTCTCTCTGTTTTGTCTCATAATATGTACTCCAGAAAAATACAATACTGAACTTGCTGGTCATTGCCTACGTTGATTCATAGTTAGCAAATTATATATCATGGAATTATAGCATTGCCTGTTCAAAAATGCTGTCATAACAAACAGTTTAGCATTCATATTTGGATCTCCTACTTTTTGAAATCTCACTGCCACGGGCCTTTCTTTACATTCTTTTCTGGGCTACATGCAATGTGCAAAAGCACCATCTCTGTTGCTCAGTGCTACTCGGCTTATGCCTGTGCCACTTGTATAGAGTGCAACTTAATGAGAAAATACTTTGCTTTACATTTCAGGTAAAATCAGACAATGAGGTAATCCTGAATCAGGAATTTTTTTACTTTTTTTTTTTTAAATTCAATCTGTGATTCTTACTCTTTGCAGTATGTTGCATCTTTTACAAGTAAATTTACATATATTCAATAAGTGATCTAAAAAATTGGAGACAGCTTTCAGACTTTTAGTGCAGCTCTTCTGTTAATTCTGCAGAGAGTTAATGTGCACTGTCCTACTGAAAATGAAGAAACTTACATGGCGACTGTGTTATTAATCATTGGCAGAATTGTAGATTAATTTAGGTTAGAAAGGACTGTTTAGGTCATGTAGGCCAAGGACCCACACTAAACAAAGCCTCAAGGTGTTGTCCCACTGAGTTCTGAGTTATTCTAAGGGATGAAAATTCCACAGACTCTCCTGGCTCTTTGCTTCAGTGTTTGACAAATGTCATGATGGAAAAAAATATTTCCTAATATCTATCTGGAATTTTCGATGTTTCAATGTCTGTTTTCATCCCTCTTGTAAAGAAACATACCTGTGAAAATCTGGCTCTGCCTTCTGTGGACTCTCATAGTAGCTAGCTGGAAAGAGCAATAGTATCTTCCATTAGGCTTTTCTTCTTAAATATCAGCAAACTTAATGTCTCAGCCTCTCTTCGTACATCTTGTACTGCACCCATAAATATCTCGATGGCTCTCCATATCATTTTTCCTTTATGTCTATGTTTGTCATATTCTGGGAAGCCTAGTCCTGCACACAGGACTCCAGGTATGACCTCTCAAGTGCAGAATAGAAGGGAATAACCACGTTCCTCAAATGTTGGCTGTACTGCTATGAATACAGCTCAGGAGGTGGCCAGCAGTCTCTTCTGCAAGGGCATATTCAGCTTGCTCTCCACAGGTTGTATGAAGTTACTCTGTCCCCTCTGTTGGGCTCCAAATTAATCTTTGTTGAACCATATTATTATTCTGCTTTGCAAAGTGTAATAAATACATTTTAAAGTATATAATTATTTGAAATACTTTATTTTTTGTACAGGTAGTACCTTCAGTGTAATTCTGAATATATATAAAACCTGCCTCTGCCTTGTATGTAAATGACCCACAGTGAAATTCTGTCCTAGGCAATTGCCCTACGTAAGTTCTAATTCAAATCCTATTTAGGTGTGATAGAACTGAGCCACCAAATAAAATAATATTGATGCATTAGTACAATATAAATTACATGGAATTTGCACAGGCTGTACAATGAATTGAAAATACTTTCAGATGGAATTTGCCTCTCTTTGCTTGATGGTACTTGTGTACGTTGATGGCAGTCACTGTGGTAGAAACAGGCATCTCCAGAGATGTCTCAGGATGGTCAGACCTTTCTTGAGGCTTTCTAGAGTTGAATATCTCTGTATTGACTGTGTGTAGTCTAAAGTTACCTGCTTAAGATTACCTGCTGAAATTAGTTGAGGTCATCCTAATTTCCAGAAATCACCTGATTGTACATTTTAAATACTCATGTACAGGAAGAACAAAAATTATGTAATATTTTGACAAACTGCTCTTGCTTTGCACTGGCTGGTACTAGCACGTCTTGCTGCTGGATGCTTTTCTGCTGGATTTATGAGTGTGAATTGCATGTGATTAGGCAAAAAGTGAGAGGGAGAAAAATTAAAAAGGTTGGAACTGCAACTAAGTTCCATGTGAAACTGGGAATTTTCTAAATTCCTTTCATGTGAAATAATTGTATTTGTTATGAAAAAATGCAAGAATAAAGATATAGCTAGTAGGTGGCTTGCTGGATCACTCTAGACTCTCAGCCCTACAGTGATACTCCTGTTTTGACACTGGTTAGTCGAAAAAGCTTTGGATGTTTAACAGCTTGATTGTAGACATTTACTTCTGATAGTCCATTTCTGAATCTCTTTCTTAGAACATGTTGGGTTGGAAGGGACCTTTAAAAGTTTCATCTTGAATCATGATTTAATTCTGAGGACTCTCTTTGGTTTCAGGTTTTTACACTGCATTGCTCAGGAAACTGGACCAGATATCTATTATGAATTTTGTGCTCATCATACTGTTGAATTCTTTCACAACTTTGCTGTATGTATGACTTCAGCATGACCAAAATACAAGAGTTATTTTGGACCATATAAGTGATTAAGATTTCTCCTATAGATACTATCCCTGCATCTTTAGTAATCATGAAGAGCAGATTGAACTTAATTTTTAAATACTCGTCTAATTATCCCCACAGAGTAAATTGCACGGTATTTAGCTTGACTACTTTGAAAGCCTGAGATCTGAGGCTGCTTTGCAGTGTTTTGAATAGTGTGGTTCCAGAGCCTTAATTTATTTAAAACCAGATGTTTAACCAGTATATTGCATTTCTACTTCAACCTCTCACCTAGACAGGACTATCACTAAAGACTTGATTGAGACAAATGGCACTTACTGTTGTACAACAGACAGATGCTATTAATATGATGCTATCTCACTAATGATAACTAACACCAGAGGAATATCTCAGTTTTAGTCAGTGAATGATCCAGGTCCTTAAAAAAATTAATCATTCAGTGAGGATCTCCGAACACTTAAAATATATCATGACATAGAATGTCATACTGAAACTCAGGCAATGATAGAACAAGACTCACCTACTTTAAATATGGAAGTATACAAGTATTCCTGTAAAGTGATATTGATAATTTCTTCAGATATTGAGCAAGTGATCCTTGACATCAAGGGTGTAAACATCCCAGCATTTATTAATGTCAACATAGTTATCATTGAGAGAGACCTGTGCTGGTGAAACAGAAATAAGTATCATGACCAAAGGAAGTCTCCTGTCTCGCTCACCTTTTAAGTGCTGGGAAGTATTCTGGGGCTATTACTCACAGACTGTGGAACCAACCAGTAGAGACACAATATTTTTTTTTTCTTTTAAAATGCTCTTTTCCTTAAGGCTCACATTCTTCTAATCCTTTCTTAAGAGAAAATCAATTCAGATTCTCTCAGAGGCTTTCAATGCCATCTGCTATGTCAGGTGGAAAGGAACAAGAAGAAACAACCTGTTTCAAGAAACAAGGGATGTGAAGCAACTTCAACAGGCTTTGGATCTGTCTTCTTTCTTGTTAGGCTTACTGTTTTTAAAAAAGTTCAAAAATCCACCAAGAATCCTTCTCAAAGCTACTTAACTCATCATCATGACTGACCTTCAGAAACTCTTCACCTTCTCACATTATCTTCAGAGAGCAAGCTAGATAAATCTGAAACAATGGCCTCCTGCTTCCCTTTTTCTTTAAAACACTCTGAACTGTATGAATGGGATGTTACAGCTGAGAAGTAACAAGCAAATTCTGTTTCTCTATAGCAAAAAAAAAAAAAAGCTTAAAGATCTCTGATCTGTTAATAATAAAGCCCTAAAAATAGGAAACTGCTGTTGTTTTAAAGTATAAAAATCAAATTACTGAATTTATAGTAATTGAGTAATAACTTGCAACTCTGAAATAATGTTCTAACTCAGCATTCCTAAACTAATAATAAAGAGTGTAGTCATTTACCCCTTTACTCTCCAGGTCAAATAAATTCTGATATTAGTCTTTTTATTATTTATTTGGAGGAATCTAAGCTCAAATACTCAGTACCTTAAAATCTTAAAGACTTAGTGATGCTTCAGGAAAAACTTTTACATGCAATCTAATTAAAGGTAATTTTGCTTATGTGCTTTTCCTCTTCTGCATGTAGGCTCTGATGGCTTTTCTGTTGTCCTTCTAAAAGAAGAAAGTGAAAAGACAAGATAAGAAAGGAAAGGTATAGAAGGGGAAGATAACTGGAAGTACACAATAGTTCAATTTCATATGAAATCTCAAGGAGCCTTGGCAAAAGCTTTGATTGTTAAGAAGTTAATATACTATTCAGGAGATATGCATGTCTTGCTTTCTATCTGAAAAAAATCTCATTGCAGCTTTTGAATGTAAATTTCACTGCTTTTTGGATGACCAGCTTTTACTGAAATACAATGCTGTGAATGTCAGTAGAATGGTGTTTATTTAAAGAACTAAAGTCAGTTCGAGGTCCAGTTCTGAGAAAGAACAAGGCTAAAACACTAAAGCAAACTATGGCTCTTCATACTTTGGTTTATCAGATGGCTTTAGTCTATGAGGGCTGGACCTCACTGCATAACATTCATAAGAGAATTTTCAAGTATTTGACAGTGATTCATACTGTATTTAAGTGAAGGTTTCAGTCCTGTCTCTAGCATTTTAATTAGGCAGTGATCATGGATAGTACAACAAAACAACAGCGCTAAATAGATTTTTTGCTACTCCTGAGTTATGTTATTTTTACCACTTTATTTAAGGTGTTTGAAAACATGTTCAGATGTATAATTGTTCTGTGTTTTCTTCAGGATGGGTTTTTAATTGAAAATTACCAATACATAAGCTTATGCAGCTTGGATGGGGATAATTTTGCTTCGGAATGCGTTTTTCCAAATGCATCTTAAATTTTGATCTCATTCACAGCATGCTCCTTGTTTCTGCAGAACACTGCTCATGTGCCTTCCCAAGGCAGGGTGTGCCTACCAGGAAGCAATTATTTTGAAAAGCAGTTTTCTGAGAAAGCGTGACCTATCTTGCTTTTGGAAAGGGATAGAAAATCTGTCACAGATGGGATAGTACTTCAAAATTTTGATTCTGAAAGAAACACTATGTAACAGGCTCTTCATGATACCTTGCCTTATGATGGTAATTGATGGAATTCACTGTTATATTAAATAAAAACCAGCAGGCAAACAAGTAGTGGCAATAGAATTAGAACACAGAGACATTAATGCTCCATGCTTTCAAAGTAATCTTGATTTCATATCAGAGTGTGCTTCTTTAAAATCCTTATGTTACTGGTTTTGTGGTGTACTCAGATGCTACTGTCTTGGGTATTGCTTTGTAACCTCTGACTGTGTGCTAGTGAGATCATGAATTAGTAGCAATTTTAGGATCACCTTGTCATGAAATGAGTACATAGAAAGGAGATTACACTGAGAATCCAAACTGTCCATTAAATTAACACAAATTTGCCAAAAATGGTATCTGAAGGAAGAGCAATACATGTTCATTTCCAAGTCATGGCAGATAATGAAAAATTATTTTTTTGCATATTGTTTTTGAAAATACAACTGTAAATAGAGTAACAGCTAAGTGCACATGAAGATGAAAGTTATCTGACTAAAAAAATCACACCAGAAAAAGGAAAAAAAACCCAATGTTTTTCAAGTAAAGATGATGAAATATAACAGGGAAGAAATTGGTTCATTTACATTTACAATAACATGTCAAGAAAATAATACTGGAGAAGTGGAATGTCATGATGAAGCCAAAATCTACTGGTATCACCAGTAGAATCAATCATCATGGCTCAAAAAAGTCATAATAAACACAAAGCTTTACATAAATATTTATTTTAAATTATCATAAGAATCACTTATTAACGTGAAATCTCTGCAATGAAAGAAAAACATTCCCAAAGAACATACTCAGATCCACAGTTCCTCATCCAACAAGATAAGCTGCATAGTTCTCTCTGTTTTATGCCTTCAACATCACAGAATCTATATCTTTAAAAAAAATTCAAGCTAAGAAGACCAAATCACAAAGATTCAATTTTAACTTGTGAACTTTATCTCAATAAAAGATGTAAATTCAGTGCATACATTTTTTTTATCCCATACTGAATCTTAAAAAAATTTGAGATAACCCTACACTGAAAATTCTGGATTTTAAACCTTGCTTTATTTCCAAATGAGAAGAATATGAACATTAGTAGATGCATGAAAAGCCAATGAAAAAATACTTAATTTTAAAAATTTGGAATCTTCTGATTGTGGTCCATTAGAGAGAGCTTTGTAAGCTGCAGTAAAACTCAGTGCACTATCTATGTCCTGCCTGCAGTGATTTTTAAAAACACTTTAATTCCCTGCTATTTTAACATCTTTCATTTACAACACAGCTCTTGATGCAGCACAGTAGCATTTCTCTGTACTTGACATCATTGTGGTGCCTAGTGGAGTGATCCCTCAGGTGGCTTCTGATTTTCTCACGCAGAGTTCTTTGTGTGGCCTCACATTTGCATTTGTGATAATATTCGGGTGCTTTGATTGATTTGTTATCTGTAAGGAATAAATGCATCATTTAATTTTTTTTTTGTTGTAGACAAGAGTCTGCTTTCAGTAGAAAGCAGAGCTCACATGTTAGCTAATCAAAGGTAGCTTATCACCCAGTCAGGTTTTTTGTGTAGAAAGTAGGTCAGAGGTGTTCAAATTTAGGTCTCTAAACCATGTTTTCTAAGTGAATAAGCTGGTTTTGAGAACTGGTAACACCTAGTATATATTGTTAGTCTCTCACCAGTTCAATGCTTCCTCATTAATTTTGATCATGCACTTGGAAAATGCTTAAGTTGGATTGAATACCAATGCATTTCTGTTGTGCCTGCAAGATGTATTGATATTCAATGTTACAACTTTGTGTGCCATAGTAAAGGAACTTACAGAGAATTATTCTGAAAGCAAAATGTTTCTATAATCTGTGTAACAGAATGATAACTTTCATTACACCTCATAAATAAAGCTAAGCCATGTGAAAACTAGTTAATAGTCTTTTATTCCTTACTTATTTAACTCTACATGGATTCACCAAAGTACAGATCATAGTTTCACAGTTTTGGATTCCTTTTATAGTATTAGAAAGACTATCATAGAATCATAGAATAGATTGGAAGGCACCTTAAAGATCATCTAATTCCAACCCCCCCTTCCATAGGCAGGGACACCTCCCACTAGAACAGGTTGCTCAGTACCTTGTCTACCCTGGTCTTAAACACTTCCAGGGAGGGGACATCCAGAACCTCTCTGGGCAGCCTGTTCCAGTGTTTCACCCCCCTCGCCGTTAAGAATTTCTTTCTTATGTCTAGCCTAAATCTTCCCTCTTCCAATTTACATCCATTATTTCTAGTCCTCCCATCAAATATTTTATTTAAAAGTCTTTCTGTAGGCTTCCTTCAGGTATTGATAAGCTATTATGAGGTCCTCCCTGAGCCTTCTCTTCACTAAGCTGAACAAACCCAACTCTTTCAGCCTCTCCTCATAAGGGAGGACTGCTTAGATAAAGTTAACCTCAATTATATGTACAAACCAGCTCAGTTTTATTGTTTCTGTTTGTCTCCATTGATGTAAAAAAAAAAAAGGTAGAATAACCAGCTTTGATGTGGGAATCAATACCGGAGATTTCAAATGACCAGCTTCTATGTGGAGATCAATACTGGTTGTGTCTAAAGTTTCAAGATTTTGTAATGACCTGCCCTGATGCAGAAGGCTATGTTAGAGCCTAGAACAACTCTCTAATGGTTTAAAGACCTATACAGATGAGATTTTCAGGCGGTTGTTCAAGATAAGTGACTGTGACCATTTTGTGGAGGGAGAAGTCATGTACATTTCCCACTAGCTTTGTAAGACTGTAATACTCTTTTTTTTTTTTTTATTGTAGTCTTTCTTGAATACATGCAGATATACTAAGTTTTTGATTCCTTGTTTAAGTGAGCAGCAATTACTTTGAACACCAGGAAGTATTCCAAAGTTGTGCATAATTAGACAAAAGTTTTGACACCCGCTTTAGCACGAAAATGTGGATATATTTAACATGGAGTGTTTCTTTTTATTTTCACTTTCTGGAACTGAGAAAAACAGATCTCTTTTAAAACTTATGGAACAAATCTGATCTTTTAATGAACTGGGACAGAATACAAAGGGGAATGCTTCTGTGCTAAGATGGCATTCATTGATCTTGTATAAGTAATAGGCAAAAAATGTTAGCTGCCTGAATTTCAAGAGAACATGAGGTCATTGATCAATTCCTGATTCTCAGACTGCTGAATGGAAATGAGATTAAAAGTTGTGGTCTATCATTTTTTTGTCAGTGAGCAAGCTAAAAAATTAACCATCTTAAAAACCTTCACTAATGTTTTCATAGTCATAAACAAAATATGGTATCCTACTTGCAATTTCACTGTAAATGTATTGACAGAACCTAATCTGTTTAATACCTTAAATGGTATTGATCTTACTGTAAACAATATCATGTGAATTTAAATATAACTTAATGTCAGCTAATTAGTATTTTCGCATTTACCTTTAGCAAAAATCAATATATTTATCTATTTATTAGTCAAAGCTACAATTTGGACTGAAATTCTAATCCCTTTAATCATTGTAAATAAAACCTACTTTTACTTAATTTCATACTGTAAAAATCTGAGTACTTTCTTTAAATTGTAATTTTGGTTGTTTTTGTGTTCTCAGACAACATCTTTAAAAGAACAAGCAAAAAACAGTTCCTGGTCTTTTCTGAAGGAAAATTTAAATTCTGATCTAATTAGATTAGTACTGTAAAAGAGTACTGAAATGACACATAATTACCGCTGTAATTTGCACATTGGTTTTATAGAATAGACGTTATGAAACTCTAAATACAAAGAAGGACATTGTATCTTAACCTGGATTGTTACTAGTTAGACAAATGCTACCCCAGGCTCTAAATGCCTTGGATTAATTTCAGATGTGTTAGACTCAAGCTGCAATTGTTGGAGTGTTTTTGATAGCTGATCCAAGTTAAAATCAGTAAAAAAATCTGCTACTATTCAAAGTCCTTTACAAATAATATTGAGTGAGTAAAGCAGTGCAAAAGTGTTACCATGTGACTTTAATGTTGTTGTCTTATGTCTGTTAAAACTGATGTGCAAGGGAATGAAAGCTTTGATAGATGAAGAGAGATTCTTCTTTGACCTTGGCTTGTTTTCTGCATGGCACAGCCATCACACATGATTCTCATGCTAAAATTTCTATTATTTTTCCTCTGGATGCTGTAGCTCTGTTTCCTAGGCAGCAGGTAATTCAGATCAACTATTATCTGTGAATTAGCATCCAGTATTGTCATATCTTTCATATTTTTTTGTGTATTTTTGAGGTTATGGTTTATAATTCAGCTTATATCAGCCTGTCAATGGCTGGGACATTCTAATGAATGTCCACACCGCCTGGAGAAAATGGGTGTCTTCTTTATTTGGCTGTTTATCCCATCAACCCATCCCCTAAAACTGATCTCCTAGTTAGTGCAGCTAAAAGAAGCAGAGAATACCTCCCAGTTATTTCTCATTGCTCCTTTTCTGTCAAAACATGACAGGTTTCTAAGGCAAATCACTGCTGACACACTCACTCCTTCCATTCCATCAAAACCAGAAGAGTTTCCATTTACTTCTCCTACCTGCCATCCTGGGAATAGTCTAATGTGTACCACTGGTCATTTCATCTGCCTCCTGACACAGTTTTGAGCAAAAAAGGTAGAAAGGGAGATATTACTCATGTCATTCTGACCATCTTCCAGCTACCTGTGACTAGATGGTGAAGCTGGGACTGGAACTGATGATGGACTTGTCAGGGTTCTTTATCTACTGAAAAAAGCAACAGCTGATAAGTAAATGAGTAATGACAGCTTCTGCAAAGCAAGCAAAAGAATTCTGTTCTTAATATTTACCATAGTGAGCAACAGATATTTGCAAAATATTGAATATTTACAGTATCATAAAACATAAAAGGAATAAAAGGTATCCTTTCTTTTAGACATTGGAGTATATGGGTTTTTTTTGTTTTTTTTTTGTGTTTTTTTGAGTTTGCTGGTTTGTTTTGTTTTACTTTATAGTATTGGGGAATTTTTCCAAAGAGAAAGACATCTGTCCTGCAATTTTTCATTTCTATGTCTGCTTACTCATAAATTTGTGGACCTGAAGATTCCCTATAATTTCATGCAGGTTCTCCAGGACATATTAATGAATTGTAATTGATATTATATCATCCTGATATGACGTACAGTTTGCAGACACCGTAACTAGTTTAATGCCTCTTGTTTTCAGAACTTACATTTAATAGAAAGGGTCATCCTCTGTTTTTTTTATTGAAGAGCTTAAATAAGCCTATTCAAAAAACTTAGCATAATTTTAAATCCTGCAATTATTTCAAGCTAATAGTATTGTTTTAGAAGCTTTAAATCATTAGTCTTCAGTCCTAAAGGCTGTAAATATTGAAATTAAAGAGCAGTAGACTTGTTGAATGAAGTTAGGAATCCACATATGTGCTCCAGTCCTCCTGAAGTGATTTGAATTTAGCTAGGGATACATGGGAATAAGATTTTCATTGATATAGTCAATGTAACAGAATCAAGCTTTTAACTGATAAGAAAGAATTTTTAGTGGTGAGAAGGGAAGAGTTCTTTATAGCTTAAGTGCTCATTGTAGTCATGTTTTCCTTTCCCATCAATTATGTTTTAGACTAATAACTGCATTGTTGGCTTGATGTCTGCTGATGTTGATAGTATTTGTATTTATGTACATTAGACTTCATAAAACAGGAATAATCCTATCAGTTTTATTTGTGACTGTTCTAAGTAGCATTTTGTGTTTCTAACTCAGGTCTCAAAAGATTTACCCATAATTTAAGAGCAATATTCTGGCTGTTACGAGCTTTTTACTTTCATCTACATTTAAACACACCAATGGAAAGAAAGCATTTAAAGATGTTCATTATTCACCTGGCCATTACTAAGGTGTCATGTTAATAAGTATTAACTGTCAAAGTAAACCAGGTTTTTGTGGTGTTTTTAGCTGTTCTCACAAAATCCTGAATGTAACTTATTATTATATACTGGAAGCCCATAATGGCTATAGAACTTTTCATGCTACCATAAAGATATTGCTGATACTGTATTTCATCTATACAATATATTAAGTGTGGTTACTTATAAAGGAATTTCTAGCAAAGTTGCAGCATAGAAAAATTCTTATTTTGTCACAAATGGGATAATTGTGGAAATGAAAATAAAATAGGAATTTTATAACTGTTAAAAAAGTAAAATTATTCTTCCATTATGAGGTACTTTGTAACTATGAGGTGAAACTTGGATCCTGCATTTGGGGCTGAAATTCCTGATGTAACCACTACTACTTATTGATGAGGAAAGTAATTTCCTCTATTTCTTTTCAAGGTGGAACATCATCTTGCTACACTACCTGATAGACTGATTTGCTGCAATTACAGTTAGTAACTGAAATACATGTTTATGGGATTAATCTCTGTTCTGCAAGCTGGGACCGATTATTTAAGTTCACAAACTGAAAAGTGGAAAAAAACCCCAACACAGTCCTGATGGAGAAGACTTGCAAAATGGGATTCCTTTTCACTTGCAACTGGATTGAAGCTTTGCACAACTAAGCCTTTCAATTCTTAAGTTTGTTATTGCAGATGAAAGCATTTGTCTCCTGAGAAGGGCTAACTGCCCTTCTTTACATTCTCTTCCTCCCTTCCAAATCACAAGTGAAACAGCCAAATGTATTTTGGTTCTTAAAAGATCACTCTATATGTGTTATTGATAGGAACTAGTAGATCATATTCAGGAAAGGGACTGCTACTTATTACTTTCTGGTGGTGAGATATTTCTTCTTTAACACTCTTTGATGTGATTATTAGTGAATATGAGCTTGGACAAACTGCTTAGCATCCATCTATGTCTCAGTTCCTTCAACAATTATATAGCCAAGTAGCATCTAGTTATCACCATGAACTTTATGTGTTTTGGAGAAAAAACTCACCCACTAAGAAACTTACCTGATGATGGAGTAGCAGTCTGCAGAGAGGAAGATCCAAGACAAATTTGTACTTTGAGAGATGGCACTCTTCTCTGCTGATCTCACCATGCCAATCAGAAATACAATAGAATTAATGTGTGGCATCTGATATGAATCTGACAGAACTGTACATGAAGTCTCACTTATCTGCTGCTTTGCAATTTGAAAATCAAAGGTATTGAAGCATCAGGAATCCTTTATCTACAGCAGGCTGTTCATTTGAGATTTGAATACCGATTTGCAAACTCCTTAAAGATGATTTGGAAAATCTGGCAAATGCACTTCATTTGTCCATTCAGTTGTAAGCTGTCAGCATTTATAATCACAGATTCAGTTATTTAACTGAGCATGAAAGATTAAAAATAAAAATATACATCTATAGTAAAAAATTATACTGAGAAGTATGAAACTTACTCTTATAATCTAAAAGAAAATCAAGCGAATGAAATTAATAGAAGCTAGAGGGAGAGCCAAAATATTTTGATAGGACTAGGATTAACATTCCATCACCTTCATCTTCATCAAGTTTCAATGAAGCAATAAAAGCTTCAATGTAGGAACAAAACACCAAGAAAGAGATGTTTCTTTTGTTTTCCATGCAGTTTAGCACCGTTCTTCTTGCTGTGAAGAGTATAAGACATACCATGCTTCTTACAAATGTGATTGTGACATTTTTTTAGTATTGCTAAAAATGCTTTATTCATGTGGAATTAACTGCTGTTGCACTGGAATGTGAGGGATTTGTTTATGATAACATTGGTATTTAATGACAAATGAAGATGCTCACTGGGAAGTTTGGTGCTGACCATGTTGAGTCCAGCACTACTGTGTTGGATCATGAGACAGACAACCTGAAAACAAGATCTTGGATGTAGTTAAAATTCAGTGTCTAACTTAGAGAGATATGAGCATGGCAGAAAATCCTGGGAAGAAGGGATTTGGCTTAAGATGATGATGTCTAAGCATTAAGACAGTTAAATTAGAACTTTTAGATTACCTAAGTGCTGATGTGTCCCTGCAGAGATGGCTTTGAGTCATGTGTACCATAAGTGGAAGGTGGGAGGACGGCAGTCTTGTGATGCAGTGTGAGGCACAGCTCGGGGGTAAGGAATGCTTTCAAGCCTTCTAGCTCACAGAGAGCAGTCTTCTCAGCTATAGTTCTGTACTAAAGAAAGCTAAGTCATCCTAGCCAGACCAAGGACAGTCTTGTACCATGCTTTAACTCTACCTGCAGCCAGGACAGACCTGGTTAGGTGGGAATAAATGGTAGTTATAGAGAGAAAAAAGAAGAGGCAAAAAAGAAGTGTCTGATAAAAGAAATGCCTGAAAAAATTCTTCAGGCCTATCAAGTGACTTGGTTATTCCATGTATCAGCTTTAAAGAGAAGCTGCAACACTGATATGTGAAAGCTTAGCAATCGTTAGTTGATCAGACCATGGTTATCTTTTTATCATTAGCTTTATTAGGTAATCTGTTCCTTATTACAGACATGCATTTTTTAACTGTCATGTTTTTGGTGCAACGTTGTTTAAGGTGCAGTGATCTGAAATATTTCATGGTTTCTAATTTTGAACTAATTGCCAATGTTTGAAAACTCTGTCACATTTCTAAGAACACCACTAGGGCAATTATCTGATGAATATTTTTGAGTTCATCAACAATTTTGGTATTCTCCACTCTGGAAAAAAAGTTTCCTTCTTCAGTATCTAAGCAGTTGTGTGAATATCTGAGTATTTTTGGTTTGTTTTCTGTTTGTTTTGGTAATATTGATGGAGGTGAAGAATACTAGGATATTTTTAAAAAGACTTACCTTGCTAGCAGTATTGTCATAAAAATACATGGGTTATTTTTTAAGGTGGTAGAAGAAATATTATACACATCCTTAAGCATTATAAAGTGAGCTGGTAACATCAGTGTCGGCCATTCAATGGCAAACTGAAGAATGCTTGTCTTATATCTGCATCTTCTTGAGACACAAATTCCTCCTTACAAGCTATTTGTGTACATCTCATGTATTCTCCATATTTGTTTTTTATGAAGGAACTTTTCTTTGGCTTGTTTTGTGTCCTAGCTCAAAGTGTTCTAAGAAAATCATATCTGGAGATCCACAAACAGTTTAAATAGTGGAAGCTTTGAAGGACATTAAGAATTTATTATACAGAATTCTTCTATCAGCCTAAAATAAGTAACAGCCACATGTCTTCCTTCTGCAGATGACCTCTAGTGCATTAGCTAATCCAAAAAAAAAAAAAATTACCACAGTCAAAGATGCAAAAAGGGCTGTGAAAAGACAACTGTCTTTATCTCATTTACACACACAAGGAAGAGAAAATGTACTTCATGGAAGAAAAATTTCCAGCTTTTATCCACTACATTTTGTCCATCTGTGTAGGAATTTTTCAATTGTTTAAGCTATTCAGTGTGAAGTCTCTCTAAAATTCAGAAGTTTCTCTCTCAATCATATTGTGCAATGAAGACTTTGGCTATGGCTTGAGGACAAAATGTGTGATATGTTTATATTTATCTTTTTTGCTGCCAGTATAGGTTTCCAATCAGATAATGCTGTAGCAACATAAAGGGTTTCTTCAGTAACGTGATACTGCATGTGAGTCTGGTGCAGGAAATTATTTGATTTATTGTTTTATGATAAACTTGGAGTGGTTGATGCTGTACTCGACACAAAATACAGCTTGCCTTTGCTTCAGAGAGCGTCTAACCTAAGTGCTTTGTGTGGTGATGATCACCCCTTCTGTTGGATGTCTAATGCTGATGTGACCTCTGGACTGCACAACCCTTTTTTAAAATCTAATGAAATGTTATTCCCACCAGCAAAAATGTGTAGGCTAGCATCTTCCAAAAGCACTATGGCAGTATTCTTTGGAGATCTGGAAATCTTCATGGTTCAAGAGCTCCTCTTAGTTCTGCTGAATTCCCAGAATATCAGGGCCACAAGTGGTTTAACACAAATGTTACCTTCTGAGCAAATTGGCTGAACCAGGCAGGGAGGTTCCTGCAATCTGTTAGATGCCTTTCCTCAGATATTGAGCAGGCAGTTATTAGGGCAAGTCTTAGATGGCCAGTACCCTCATTTCTGAGTTTCTAGTTTCTTAATATTCCAGCTAATCATCTAATCCAACGTTTAAGTTTTGGACAAATTTTAAGATAAAATAATATATTTGATTTTAGTACTAAAATTACTGAAATTACTACTCTAAATAGAGGTTGATATGGCATAAAACTCGCCCTTCTCTGAATCTCCAAACCTTAAACATTGACATAGCCTTTAATGCCACAGATCAGTTCTTTTTGTGTATAATCAGTCAATGAAGTGTCAGGGTATTTGTACAGCCCTTACAGCTGTCGTACAATCTGTTATGATGTCCACTATGATAAATGTTCCTTTCAAAGAATAGTACCTTAATCTGAAGCTATTTGCTCTCTGGAGGTACCATTCAGTGTTTCCTCCATCCCAGCAGTTTCCTGAAATTCAGTCTCATTATTCTGTCTAGGTATTTAGCACTTCCCACTGGACTACTGAAGTACTAAGATCCTTCAGGAGGGGCTAGAAAAAGGATTTTACCAGCTGCTAAACAAAATGTAAAGGTCTATCCTAGTTCCTGACAATGAAGAAAGCATTTTGTGTGTGAGTGACATGCTTCCGTGGAAACTGACCTGTGAATATCATCTTGTGAACAGATACTGTATTTCATATACAGTCTTGATGAAGCTTGTAACTAATCACTGTGAAGAGGATAGGTTGTGGAGCAAACTGTCTCTAGCCCTGACTTGTGGGCACTGTGAGGTAGTGAAGCAGAAATGTGGTATTATTACAGCTAGATATAACCTTTGGATAATTTTGTCTCATTCTAAATATGATAAGAATCATAAAGTGTTGCTTTACTAGATAGAATGGGGAAAGTAATCCCTTTCTGAATATGATTTCTGTGTTACCACTGAATAACATAGTTGATTTTTGATAAGTAATGACAATTCAGGTCTTTGGCTATTCTACCGGGATCCTGTGGATAGTCCATATCCTTCCTGAAGAGGACTTACAGTTCTTCATTCTGCCTTTTATATTAATGGCCTGTGTACTCTCCTTCAGTGAGAAATAGTCTTAGGATCTTCACTTTCTGAAACTGACTACACACACTGTCTTCCTAAATTATGAGGATCTTCAGCAAGCTGTATCTTGCTAACAGCAGTCAGTGCTGTCTGGAAGGTTAAAGTTCCTGTTAGAGTTTGGATGGGCATCAGAATGACTTCCACTGCATGTTAGAGACAGCCATCTAATAATACTGTGTAACCATGTGAGCCACTATCATTCCACAGATGGCACAATGTGGTACAACATAATCTTGAGTTCTTGCACATAATAATGTAGCAAAGTATTAAAAATTGACAGAAAAAAAAAGAGTTGAAAAAAGTAAGGCTTGGAGTGATTAGGGCAAAGGAATGGAAAACAGGTACATATTCAGGTGCAGGAGCCTTTCAGGTGTGGTTTCTCCACAGATGCTCTCTCTTAGGTGTATTTAGAATGTGTCTTGCTATAGCACTGATGCTATGATATTATGTATGCCATCAGCATTTTTTACTTTGTCATTTATACAGATTGACATTTTTCATAAAAGCAGTGTTACTGATATTTTTAATGCATATTAAACCCTGCATGCAGTTTATGGGTTGGCAAATCCAAAAGGGAACTGAGATGAAGGATTATGCAAAATGAAGTCATAGATTATACAGGCATAGACAAATTAGACACTTAAAAACATATGCTGATTGCTTTTATCAAAAAACTATCAGCACTAAAAATACTTTCTGTAGTGCTTTATTACTGCTCAGTAATTTGTTTGTAGATACGTGTTATTTCATTAGGCAGATCTGAGTAGTAAATTTGCTGAGTGATGTTTTAGTAATTGAGCAGAACTCTGGAGAACACTGATATTGATGCCAGGCATAGTTTTAGCTTCATCTACTCGACAGGCATAAGTCTACACAGCTTTGGAGCAAAAGAAGTGAGTTTCAGCAGATATACACTCCTTAAAAGGTCAATTCTGCAAAAGGATACTTTTATCATGCATTTCGTTAAGGAGCATTTTGGGTTTTGCATAGTGTTCTTTGTCTCCCACAGCAAACAATGGGACAGAGTTACAATTTTGTTTGTGTGCTTTGATCAAAGCTACTTCAAGAATCATTTTTTCACATCCAGAGGAGCTACTAAATCTTTGATGTGCTAGCAAACATTTCTCCAAATTGTACGAACATGCTTTTGTTTCAAGATCCACGAGGAAACAAGAAGGAAAACATATCTTTTCTTCACACAGAAGAACCTCTGAGGCATAGCCTCTGCATGAGAAGGGTGTCTTGTATCTCTGCTTTTCCCTGTTGCTGAAGGGACATATTTAACCTACAACATTACAGCTTTTTGGACCCAGAATCTGTAGGACTTAATATACAATTTGCCTGGCATAGAAGTTTTTGTCACCGGTTATTTTGTCCCATTCAAACAGTTTATGGATCTGAACCATGAACCGTGTCAGTGTGATGAAACAGGAAATGGTGCAAAAGGAGATAGGAATGTTGAGAACAAGTAAAGGAGAGCAGCTTTTTATGCCATTGGTGATGCTAAACCCTCTACATCATCAAGTCAGGGTTTAAGGTAATCACTTTGATTTCAATGGGAATGTAGCCCTGAGAACTTCACAATCTGCTGTGCCTCATCAGGGAAAGGCAGTATTTTATACAAGAAAAGACAACCGAAAATTTCTTTTTAGGAACTTAACAGTTTTCTGTTTCTGAGAATGTCCTGAGGCTTTTCTGTAAATAAGACTGACATTTATTTTAGTACTAATAGTAGAAGAAACCATCGAGTAAGTTTGATTGCCATTTAATAGCAGTGAATTTTGGACATAGAGCTGAGGTAGATTTGCTTTTCTCTGCCAACTGTTGATCCAGAATTCAGTAGCACATCTCCACTTGTCTAAAAGCACATTTTAAAATTATTTATGTTGCTCATTCGTTAGAAGTCTGTGTGGCTGCAGTGTGTAATTCACAGTAATGTAGGCTGGCTTGTGGCTCTTGGTTGTTAATTTTTTAGAACTGTTGTATGCATGTGAGAAATATATTTTAATAGCTTTTAATTGATATTCAAATGTTGACTTAAATTGTATTTACCTTGTCTATCTCTAAAATCTCAAGATTAAGACTCAGTCTTGAAACAACCTTTATATATATCTTCCATTTTCCTGTTGTGCAAAGGCACCTTGTTTCTGCTGCTGGTAAGAAGCATCAATCATAAAATGGAAGTTTTAGTTTTTTCATGTGATTTTTCTGGGATTCATTTGCACTTTATTCCTCTTTCCATATAAAGAAAAATCTAGTCCTATTTAAATATTATCAATACTATTGAATATTACCCATAGAAGATTGAGTTTTTCCCTTCATGTTCAAAACATCTGTTCTAGTTCAAGATTTTTCCTGAAAGTATGCCTTTCTCTATTATGTTGCTATTTTCTCTACAATCTGTATAAAGGAATTGTTGCTACTTATTCGTATAACACAATAATAAATGTTTGCAGATCTTGCAAATAATACAATCAAAATATAACACAGTTTTGGATTGCAGAACTAAAAACTTATGTTCATTTAATGCCTGACTTCAGCAATTGTGTCAATCTATGTTACGATTAACAATAATAATTGAGATAGCTTCTATGTAGGAAAACAACATAGAGAGGTTTTCTTGCCAGTTTCTAATGGAATTGTCTTCTTTACTGAATTTTTGGTATTTTGTGTTGTCCTTTGTAATGCTAAGAAATGTCCTGGCTGAGAGATGCCAGTTAAAACATAATACTTTATGGAAAGTTGCAGTACAGCTTGGAACTATTCCAGAATCAAGGCTATTATATCAATAGAAAAATTATAATTTCTTGGTCAGCAAAAATACTGATTGATCTACTATTGCACAGATTAAAATGATTCACATGGAATTTGAAATACACAGACTGATTGAAGTAATTTGTAAGTGGCAGCTTTTGGTACAAACATTACTAATTCATGTGATGACTCAAACTCATTAGTCACTGACGTTTTACTGAGCAAAATTGCCCTTGTACCCCTTTGAACTTTGTAATTTTAGTCAGAAGACTTTGTTATTGAAAAAGAGACTCTTGATTCTCATTATCAGTTACAGAGAACACGCATCAGGGATGTTTACAACAGGGATCCTTGAAAGTCTAGCTGGTAAACATTTTATTAGTAATATGTTCCATCATTTTAAAGTTCAGCTTGATCTAGTAGCAGTTGGTCGTGAAGCTGTTGAGGTTCTTACTGAGCACTTACTGGCAATGAAAAAAAGTAGAAATACCTTGAGCCGCTTAACTTCCAGACAGAAAACTACAATGGGAGCCCCAGAAACCGATCATGCTATAAAAAGTAAACTATCTCAGTACCTGCCAGTACCTTAGCCATGTAAGGTAGATTGGTATTAATAAATAGATAAAGCTGTCTTTTTGGCTTCAGCTCACCCGAGGCTATAATAATAATGAAAAATTAATATTTTAGAAGTCAGCACAATTATTTGAGAATCCTATTTATTTTAGAATAGATATAGAAATCATAACATGTGGACAGATTATAAGACTACATATAACCATCCATTTTCTTGTGTAGAACTGACTTGCTCAAATATTGTACCAGAATAGCTTTATTATAAATGCATCAAAGTATTCAGTTGAAGTCAAGCATATGAAAGGAATAATTAAAATTTTTTCAACAGATACTATGTTTTGATTAAACAAAACAGTAAATTGCTTTAACTCTATTTCTGTGGCCTCAGAATGTTTAGGTGTACCTTAAGTCAAGTTACAAATTAGAGTAATTCTGCTAAAGGTAATAATAAAAAGTTTCCTTTGAAAATAAAATGTAAAAGTAAGATCCAGCACAACAGAAAGTACGTCTCCTGCCTTTTTTGGTAGCTGCAGCCAAATATGGTGAAGATGTTGTGGCATTCAAGTAATATATGTTTGCTTAAAATTTAAAAAGATACATATTAAAGACATACTAAAAGCCATGTTCATTTTAAGTGTAATATTCCTGTTCTGTTTTTCTGTGTGCATTCATAACTTGCTCCCAAGCTGTAGTCTTTATGTCTTTACTTATTTTGGGAAAAGTAACTGGTGTTGCTGGGAAAAAAGTGAACTGGGGAAAGGGGGAGTATAGCATCACTTTGTCCTTTGAAAACTGTTCAATCTACCCTCATTTCCTGTGCACAATTCCTTTAATGATGGGCTATTTCTTGTATCTTGTCCACTGGATAAAGGACAACTCCCAATGTGATAGCTGTGCCTTGGCTACAGATACATCTTTGCTTAGTTCAGGTATTTTTAAGAAACCGTTTTTTCTACTTGAGTAGGTACAGCACGCTTGTTTTATATATCTCTTCTCTTCAAAATAGAGCTTCCAGAGAAAATTGTTTAATTGGTAAAGATAATAACTATTAAAGTTATTAGGGTAGTTGTTATAAATTATACGCTTTGCGTGTACCGGGAAAGAGTTAGTATTAAATATCATTGTCCTAATAATTGCTGCAGATAGTAGCTAAGTATCAGTCCATTTGATTTGTTTATATCCCTCTTTTTTTCCAGACACTCAATGAAGACATTATCTTCCAGTTAAATTAGCGCAGCAGACCAATGGTTAGTACTCTTTCTGATGAAGTATCATATACCTCAGCATTTCTGTTTCGGATCATTTAGCTGTCAATTTACTAACTGAAGCAAATTCACATTAAAAATTGATGCTTAAAGGCTGGCTTGTGGCTCTTGGTTGTTAATTTTTTAGAACTGTTGTATGCATGTGAGAAATAATGTACAGAGATAGCAGAGTAACCATGAGAAAACTTGCACAGATAAAAGAGAAAATTGATTACCTTATCTCTGCAAATCAACACCTTATCTGCCAAGAACTTTGTTTGTCTATGAAAGGAGTTGATGGAGAGGTGGGGATCAGTCTCTTCTCCCAAGTAACAGGCAACAGGACAAGAAGAAATGGCCTCAAATTGTACCAAGGGAGGTTTAAATTGGATATAGAAAACATTTTTGCACTGAGTTATTAAGCACTGAGAAAGGCTGCCCAAGGAGGTGGTTGAGGCACCATCCCTGGAGGTATTTAAGAGATGTTTAAGTTTAGAGATTTAAGTTTAGAGATATGGTTTAGTGGTGGTTCTTGTCGGAGCTGGTTCAATGGTTTGATGGTTGGACTCAATGGTCTGAAAGGACCTTTCCAACCAAAGTGATTCTAGAATTTGAACATAAATATGTACAGAAGAATAACAGATGTGTTATCTTGCTTCAAAGTGTTTTTCATGGGCATTTAAGAATAAAGAGATTTAATTAAAAAGAAGGGAATTTCATGAGAACCCATGATATTAACATCCTTCTATAAACTGTCTAGAGTTACCACTCTGTAAATTCGTTGTATTAATTTCTGCTTTTATTATTCTTTTTAGAATAATAGAGCTGCTCTCTTAAAACTGTTTTTGAATTATCTTGCTGTTTAGCCCTGAAATTAGAAAATTTTATGAAGAAGGAAAAGTTACTTCATCTGCAGGAATCTGATTCAGAGAACAGCTATATTATGCAACAGTGAAAATAGTTTTGAATGCTGGTCTTGTTTTCATTACCAACTGGGTGAAATGGATAGTGGGTGTCTCTAATCAGCACCTTTGCGGAGCGGCTTAGAACGTTAAAGATAAAATATTCATAGCATAAAATGACGGAAACACAATTTAAAAGTACAGGGCAAAACAAGACCATTTGTTCATATATATGTGTATGTTTATATATGTGTATGTATGTATATATAGATATATACAAGTGCATAAATAAACATATATAGCTATATATCCACATATAAAAACATATAAAAAGGGCAGTTCTGCTAGGACAAGAGGTAATATTTTTAAGGTGAAAGAAGATTTAGACAAGATATAAGGAAGAGAAGTTTTACAATGTAGGTGTTGAAACACTGTCACAGGTTGCCCAGAGGACATACTGTGGAGGACATACATGTTGGTAGATCCAAATAATCCTTGTAGCTAGCTAGTTAAGTTGTCATTCTCTTTCTTCATCGCATCCATCCAGCTCTAATAGGATACAAGACACTTTTTCTTCCAGCAACCAGCTTGGGTAACCTGTCTCATGAGAAGTGGGAGAACCAGATGTAACAGCCAGTGCAACTCAGAAAAAATATTCTCTTTAGCTCCTTAAAGAAATAGTCTGTCTGTCCTGCACAGGCATGCCCTGAGGGAATTTCCATTATCACTCTCTCAAAAAAAAAAATTCTGGATCTGATTTATGATTTCTGATAATCTAAAGAAACAGCTTCTAAGGCTGGCACTGACCTCAGTCCATGCTCATTTGAG
The DNA here is from genome assembly GCA_013400935.1 of Turnix velox. Taxonomy (NCBI): domain Eukaryota; kingdom Metazoa; phylum Chordata; class Aves; order Charadriiformes; family Turnicidae; genus Turnix; species Turnix velox. Next base: position 32,532 of record VZTY01034144.1, on the reverse strand, counting down.
TGGTCTTTTATTCCTTCCAGTGAACTGAAAATGCAACAGCTGGCAGTATAAGGAGGTAGTCACTACTGAAAAGGTAAAGATAATTTTTATCAATGATCTTCCAGGCTTGACTTATAAGTCAATTATTAGCTCTTCCCAAATGGAACTTTTTATTCCTTATAAAATATGTTTATTTCTGTAACATGGGCAGCCTGGTATTTCAATAATTAAAACCTTACAGATCTTACTTCATACCAGTGCTGTGAACATTATATTCCAATAGCTGTGTTACTGTTTGATTCTAGGCTGTTCCACCACTTTCCTACTTGCTGGAACACTGTGGGAGAACTTTTTAATATGATATCAGATGGGAGGACCAGAAACAACAGATGTAAATTGGAAGGGGGTAGATTTAGACTCGACATAAGAAAGAAATTCTTTACAGTGAGGGTAGTGAAACACTGGAACAGGTTGCCCAGGGAGGCTGTGGATGCCCCCTCTCTGGAGGTGTTCAAGACCAGGCTGGACATGGCACTGAGCAGCCTGATCTAGTGGGAGGTGTCCCTGCCTATGGCAGGGGTGTTGGAACTCGATGATCTAAAGATCCTTCCAATGCAAACTATTCTATGATTCTATGTCTCCAGCTGTGTTGGGTAAAGGAGTCCACAAACTGTTATTCTGCTGAATTCCTGTAATCTATCTGCCCTGTGGTCCAATGTGGCCACATCATTATATACAGTTTATGGCTATTGATTTTCATTAAGACATTCATAGCATGGCTTGATGAGGCTCTGAGCAACCTGTCTAATGCAAGATGTCCCTGCTTGCTGCAGGGGGAATGGATTAGATGACCTTTGAAGTTCTCTTCTAATTCAATGCATTCTACAATTCAATGACTCTGTCTTAAAACGCAGACAGAATACCTCTTAGCTGTGTGCAAAAGACTATTATATGAATGGTTTTCCAACTGCAGTAATGGTTTCTACTTACTGTTTTAAAGGAACTATGTACAGCTTCATCATTTTTGCAACAGGACCTGCTTCTGGAATGGCCACATGCAGGATATTAATGTACATGTTGAAATGTCCAAATTGGTCTAAAGATCATAGAATCATAGAATAGTTTGGGTTGGAAGGGACCTCAAAGATCATCGAGTTCCAACCCCTCTGCCATAGGCAGGGACACCTCCCACTAGATCAGGCTGCCCAGTGCCTTGTCCAGCCTAATACGTTATTACACTCCAGATATGCAACATAGGGAGGAGTTGCATTTCTGTTCATGTAAGCAGACTTATCACACTTTTGTTCCCAGAAATTTTGTAAATGGAACAAACAGATGCAGCAAAGGACTGTTGGTTGCTGTCACACTCCTCCACTTGCAGAGAAAATTATGGTCTATAAAAAAGCTGATTGTGCTTAGAAGGCTACTTTTCAGCATTTGCAGTGATAGTTAATGGTTCCATGTGTTCCTGTACTTAGAACTAAGGGTCATTTATTGAATGATGATGAGTCTTTTCTGTATGATTCAACTCACCAAGGATTCCACTCTTCATAAAATCCTTGCACTCCCAAGAACAATTTTGACTGATTTACTGGACAGAAGAACCAAGTCTGATCTCATTGCCTCTTTCACATTTGAAGTATTTCATTTTTTAAGTACTGCTTGTTAGTCTGTATCCTTACCCAAAAACCTTATCTTTATTTACTGGGCAGGAAGAGGCAAAATTTTACAAATGTTTCTATTTTCATTGTAGAGGCTGATCCAATGCTTGACTGAATTCCCTGCCAGACAGGCTGATTGTTTTCTTACTCCTACCATCCTCACTAATATATTTTTATCCAGGTATCTCATGAATGGGAGAAAACTCGAACTGATACAGGGAAGCAATAAAGTTACCCTGCAGATAGCATGAATTATAAAAGGAAGAGTAACCTGTACAGTAGAAATAAGTTCTCATGCAGTTTACAGATTGTACATTTATTTAGATATCAGTAAGAAAGACTTAATATACAAATAAACCAGTTTCTGTTGGTATTCATAACATGCAGTGGTGAATTAAACCAGGCTGGGTGCCAGGTGCCCCAGCAAGCGGCTCTGTCACCTCTCTCCCAGCAGGACAGGGCAGGGAGAAAATAAAATGACAAAAACCTAATGGATCTGGATAAAGGCAGTTTAAAAAAGCAAAAATTTTAATTGCCTAGTTCTAAAAAGTTGCATAATTCCATGGAAGACTTGATGCTTTCACAGTAAATATATGGAGTGTGGATTCTGGTTAAGGAAGCTTATGTAATGAAAATCCCATGTAAATTTTTCATCAGCACTCTGCCATTAAATCTCTCAAAAGTTCACAGATAATGTAAGGCATAAGACTTATTTGAGAATATCCATCTTAATGCCAGTGACATTTTCAGGAAAAAGTAGGCTGAAGTGGGAAGTACTTACTGACATAAGGCTGAAGAGTACAGTGATTAGCACACTTTTTTGGTATTTATGGAAAATTGATCGGATTTTTCCACATGGGCTGTCAGGAGCTTAGTGTTCCTTGTTAGATCAGAATGAAACATTGTAGGTTCTGGAAGTCATTGAGGTGCAGGAGTATTTCAGATCTCAAATCTAATAAGTATTTCAGATCAAGATTACTAACATTTATGTTATAACTGTCGTCTTTACTCCTCTTTCTCACTTCTTTTCTTTTCTTGCAAAGTGATGAAGCAGACAAGCTCCATCCTCAAAACAGCAGCAATCTGCACTTTAATTTGAACTCACAATAGGACACTGATGATGATGTTTAAGTTCACTGGTAATCCATACGGAGTTTGCTCCAGTGTGTAGCTTTTTCCTGAATGACACCAAAATAATTATTATGCAGTGACCTCTAAAGAAGAAAGACAGTGGGTTTTTCAACCTATCATAGATATTTATCTATATTTAACTGCTTTGAGTACTCTCAGGCTAAATATTCTCCATCCTGTTTTATTAAATACAAGATAATTACCGTCTGATGTATTGAGACAGTGAAACAAAGAATGTGTGGGATTAAATTCAATAAGTGTGGTTTATTTCTGTATGGTTGGTTAGGTTTTACAATTATTTACAATAAATTTGCATCATGCCCAAAAATTGCAGTCTTTAGTTACACTATAGAGTGTGGAGTTGTGTGCTGGGCTAAAACACTAAGCATTGCCCAAATTGCTAGTGAAATATGACTGGAAAGATATCTTGGGGGAACTCTAAGCACTCATAGGAAAGGTTAATTTTGTGTGCTAACTGCAATTGCCTTCAGAATCTTCAGGTTCACTAGTAGTGCATGCATTATACAACTCATTTCTAAGGGATAAAAATGTTGGCAGCTTGTTTATGCTACATAAATAAATGTATATGTATTACAAAGTTTACCCAGGTGGTTACTGTTGTTGTGAAGGCTTTACAAGATGTTGCATTTTAATTTCTTTCACAATATTCAGACATGTAGAACATTCTAAAATTTCTAGTTTGAGAGCAATAATAAAAAGATGTGCTAGCATATTTCCTGATTGCTAATTCTTATGAAATAGAGCTACTTGCACAAAATCAGATAATCAAATACATTTTTTAAAAATTCTTTTTCAAGTGTGCTGCAGTACTAGCCTTCCTTTTAAAAATTAGCTTTCCCGTTTGTTTTAGTTTAGTGTATTTAATTTTAATTTTTTAATTAATTTATTTTGTTGCATTACATTTATTTTTCTTCATTTCACTTTTTAAGTCTAAAGAAGTTTCAGCTGTTTTTTACTCTTCAGAAGATGGGAACAGTAATGTTGCTCTCTTTAGGAAATTGTCTTTTCCTTTTTGCTTAGGAGATGGTATATTCTTTAGTATGGCTACAAACATCATAAAGATTAGCTTCTGCATATCACTGGACAGAGTTCATAGTCATGAAACCTCTGCACTGTGTGTCCATAAGCAGATGGATTCCATAGTCTTTGTCACAGCCAATATTTTGTTACTTGTAACATAATTTCATTGGTAATTCTCTAATTTTCCTGAGACAATTAAGTTGGAGAACAATTCAATAACTTTGAGGCCTTTTTTACATAAAGCTGTTTTTTTAAACCTTTTTTTAAAAGTAAAAATTTAAGGCTAAATCTATGAACAGATTGAAGGTCTTTAAAGAGACTCAATTTTTGATGAAGTATTTTGGTAATAAGTGCATATCAAATGGGGAAAACCTCTGTGTTTTGTGTTGCATTTCTTTGAAAAATGCAAACCTTTGCATTTTAAAATGCAAAGGAGACCAGAGAACTACAAATTTAAATATTCAAATTTGAATTGTGTGGGCAAATAGATTTTGTTTATATTATTACTATGTTGCCAATATGTTTCCTTTGAATAGTTAAATCCATTGATGTGATAAAATACAAGAAAATAAATAAGGTATGTGTTTAAATGCAACTGATATTGTATTGTGGATACAAACCTTTTTTTAAAAAGCAGAATTGCACAAAAAAATTTAGTAGTGAACTCATTTTCCCTTGTTAAAAAATCAACTTGTAGACAGAAATGGGCATCTCCTAAGGTGTGATAGCACACAGATTTTTTACTTACGTTTTGAAAACGCAAAAGATGCCAGACTGTACATTGTACCTGGTGCTCTTCTGGGATGCAGAGATGGTCATGATAAATATTATACATAGGGCCTTAATATAAGGATAATAGACTAAGTAATAACAACTCATCAAAAAGCAAAGATGCAAACTTTGTGGCTTTTTTTTTGGTTGTTTGTTTGGTTTTGGGTTTTTTTGTTTTGTATTAATAGCTCAATTTATCCTACACCATATGTGAAAGCTGTGATACTGGAAGATACACATCAACCACAATTCTTTTTGGTCTCTTTGTGGACTGATGTGGTTTCTTGCTCTAAGGATATTAACTCTGAGTTTTAAAAAACAAGAACTTTTCACTGTGAATTTTCTTGTTATTTTCCAGTGTGTGAAGGAATGAGGAATTTATCTCACCAAAAACCAAACAGCTATGTGGGTCCTGAATGTGAAACCACGGATGCAATCAGGAAATATATTTAAAGTACTTTCCTAATTTGTACAAAACAATTAATGTTAATACATCTGTATTGGACTATAACCCCAGAGCTGCTTCAGGCATAGGGGCTGGCGAAGCTTGAGAGAGAGACCATCCAGACTAGAAGTGCTGTTTTGTTTTGAGAGCATAAATGTATAAAAACCACTAGGGCCATGAATATCTGCTTTATAGACGATTGATATGAAGCTATTTTGAAGAGAGAAAAGGAAGACTACTTCTTTTCAAAGAGAAATCCATGACTACTTTGTTTATACAGGTGTGTGAGAAAGCCTTACATGAAATTTATATCTTTTATCTAAGAAGAGATCTGAAATTTCTTGATAGCGTAATCAAAAGTTATCTATTTGTAGAAAAGATTTCTGGTTCTTTAGATCCCACTTTAAAAGAAGGAAACTGATGCTGAGGATTACAGTGATTTGAAACAGTGACTAAAAGGTGTGAACAGAAACACAGACATGGTTAAGGTTTTATTGCTTTTTAACATTTTTTAAAGTAATGAGTAGTCTAAATCTAGGAACAGCTTTGCAAGTGGTGTGTAGATTCATCTTTGACATCAACTTTCATGAAAAGACTGCAGGAAATAAAAAATCTTGCAACACAGTTGCAAGTCCACTTTCTTGTTCTCTTTCCATAGTTGTTTTTTTATGGTAGGATATGAAAAGATAGCAAGGGATTAACTGTTTTATGTACTTTGCATTCTCTACCGGAGAGATTTCTGTCTATCAAAGGCATTCAGCAAGGACAGAGAGATAGCATCAGCATGAGAACTGTATCCTATTTAACTCTCCATAAAAAGAAACTGGACTTTTAAAATGTACTTTGTATTGACAGCTGATAGTTCCATAATAATTTTAAGTAGAGGCAGGAGATTGGGAATTTCAATATTGACGAAGGACAAAATATGTGACAAATATTAGACAAAGTGCCTATTTAAATGTAAGCCACCATTACTACACACACATTATTCAGCTTATCTGTAGTATTCTTTGTCTTATGAATGGGAGCTTGAGCTCTCAATGAGCATCATAACAGACACATTTTAAGATCTTCTCATTTGCAAAGTACTGAACTATGCTTTCTATCAGTATTTTCACATCCTTTTCTGTGATTTAACTAGAATAACTGAATACTGCAATTATTTCCACAGTAATTCTTTATGTAACATCTGTTTTTGTCCATAAACCTGCATTGCTCTAGCTTTTCCTCTGCTCCATCTGATAGGCATGGGCAAGAAGCAGGCTATGGCAACCATGGCTCTTCAAGAAGAGTTCTATTTCGGCTTTTCATTGCAATATTCTGTATAGCTCTGATTCTTTTACTTCTCTTTTTTTTTTTGAGTTTTATATTAATATACTGCTCTTCAATTGGGATGAAACAGTATCTAAGTACATTGTGGTATTTGTTTAGCAAGTATGAAAGTACAAATTCTTTTGATATTAAAGGTCACTTTTTACTTCTCAGATGAAAGACAGTATATTGGATGTCAGGTAAATACAAATTTTCAGAATATGTCTTTCTTTAATCTTGATGTTTCAGAAAGTTGTACCATAGTATGTTAATGTTACCTACACATGTCCAGGGCAGTTCTTTGGTTTTTCAATATGCCTACCTCTGCTGCTGGAGGAAAGGATTTTTTGGGTTACTGGCAACAAAAGCTTAGAAACAGAGGAGAGTATTCACAAGGTTAACATAATTTAGAGGAGAATTACTTTTTCACAAGCAGCTTATGAATATTTTATTGATGACTTTGGGTTTGCTTAATCTGCCCTGGCAGTTTGTTCTACAGAGAAGATTCCCTTACTCCGTTTTGTCATTACTGTATTTTTCCATTCTTAAATGGAAGTTGAGTTGCTGTTATAATTCATAGGTCCTAGCTTGACTATTGAGTCAAATGCCACTAGATGGGTTTCTTGCTTTCCCTATTAGGTCAAAATTCTGCAAGTCAAAAGTTGACAAAGGAGATTGTAAAGAGACCTCTCAGAGGAAGATGTAGGCCATAGCAGGATGCTGATGCAACTTGGGTTTTCATCTTTATGATCAGTTATATATAAGTTTGAAGATGATAAGCAAAGTAATTTTCTTTATACAAGAACAGAGCATTCTATTGAAATGGATAAGCCAAAGTAATTATTGCAAAATAATGTGATAGGATAGGCTAACTGTTATTAATAGTCATTAGCAGAAACTAACATTTTAGGAATTTTTTATATTTTTCAAAAGGAAGGAAAATTCTAAACATAAAAGTTAATCATTAGATGAGCACAGGTTAGTAAATCACGTAGATTATAATTTAAACATTTCTTGAAAGAAAGCTTAATGCCAAAGCAATTTGCTGTGATTTCTTTAGCTATGTATGCACTTAATATTTTCCAAAAAGTAACATAAAAAAAATCCAAAGAACTCCCTAAACTTCTTTATATAGTCTTCTACTGATAACTCAGTTAGTCAAGTCCTTAAGAGACTCTCCCTTTCCTAGCATTTGGAGAAAAGTTTGCAGAACTCCTTCATAAAATAGATGGCAACACAAATCCCTGTCAATCAGCCTGAATCTGAGGAATGGAAATCTGAGTCCTAAGCTCTCTGGAAGGACCTCCATCCTTTCTCATCTGGAAAGGTAAGGGTAAGTACCTGTCTGTATCTTGTAATCCAGTTACTGACAGCTTGGTTCTTTTTTTTAGTAGGGGATGAATAAGTGAATTCTCTGGCTTCATCATATAAACTCCTTCAACATGCCCAACTCAGCAATAACTTAGGGGGTCAGGCAATTTGAACTAGGGGTCAGACATAAAATGAAGGATAGGTGCTGCTTTAATGTTGAATTCAAGGAATTAATTCATAAAATCATATACCTTCAGAAATATAAATACTACTTAGATTTTTGCTGATGTTGACAAGCTAGCGAGTAAGCCTGAAAAATGGACTTTTTCAGCATCTGCTTAAATGCTTGCAATACTATGTGATTCAAGTTGTCCACTTTAGGCAGAACCCTGCTCAGATGTGTAACTCTACTTTAAAATATGTGATTATTTGTATAACTGCAGGTTGTATCCCCTAGGTTTGTTGCCTTAGGTCCTACTTCATTCATTACTGCATTATCTTCCTAAAATCTAGTCTAAAAATGTTTCTGAATATTTTTTTTCTTACTGGCCTTTTATGTTTATGCTTTTATTGTTTATGATGATGTTAGCTTTGTCAGAAATCAATGTCTTTGCTAAGGAATAATGTTTCCTAGACAGATAAATTAGTTGAATTCTCCTAAGGGTATTGTGAACATAGGGCTGTTATGCAAAGATATCTCAAAACTCTTTTCAGTAATTTTGCTTTGGAAGAAGATTGTGGGACAAAAAACCCTTCAAGATCTTTAAAAGGACAATATATTTTGTGGCATTGCTATTCTGTGGCAAGACTATCACAGAATCACGGAACCATAGAGATGTATGCTTCTGATTAAACTAGGAGTTTCATCCAATCTAGCCAGGGATGGTGTGTCCACAACTTTTTGGGGGAACCTGTTCCAGTGCCTCACCACCTTCACAGTAAAGGCTTTCTTCCTATCTAATCTAAATCTAGTCTCTTTCAGTTTAAAATCATTGCCCCTCATCGTATTATTCCATTCCCTGATAAACAGTTTTTCCTCATTTTTCCTGTAGGCCCTGTTCTGGTACTGAAAAGCTGCTGTAAGGTCTCCCTGGAGTCTTCTCTTCTCCAGGCTGAACAATCCCATCTCTCTCAGCCTATTCTCATGGGAAAGGTTCTCCAGCTCTCTGATTACCTTTGTGGACCTTTCTGGAATCCATTCCAACAGATCCACGTTTTTCTTCTGCAGTATGCTGCATCTTGATTTGGACACAGTATTCCATGTGGGTCTCACCAGAGCAAATGGGCAGCATCACCTTCCTTGATCTGCTGTCTGCGGCTCTTCTGATGCAGCCCAGGATGCGGCTGGCTTTCTGGGCTTACAGCTCACATCGCTGGCTCATGTTGAGCTTCTCATCAACCAACTTGAATATTTCTGGGATGTACTGCTGATCTTTGTTTACAAGAGTTTCTTTCTATCTCCAGAAACAGGCATTCAATTTGTAGTGCCAGTTTTTAATTCCTGCTGTTAGTGACTACATTGTGGGAGATAATTACATGGCGTGGAATTGGTACAGAAGTCTGTTTACAGCAGCAACCTTCTCATTGTTTTGAATACTGATAATTTATAATGAAATATTTTAATACAGTGTTTACTAATACTGCTAAGATACATCTAAGATAATTTTTTTCATCCAACAGTTATTTTACAGTCCATCAAAAGTAATTTTGGGATGAACATAATGAATGTTACCACGCAAGACTACACTAAGGAAAAAGATATGTGAAAGGGAGATGCATGCCATCAGCTGGGAGCAGGTCTGGAAACAATATTGTGCTGAAGTCAATACCAAAAGCAGGATTGGCCAGGGATTATTTCTTATCATTTTCTTCCATTTTATCATGATTCCTATATCCAGAAGTAGCTGTCATGCTTTAATCAGTAAATAATCTTGCAACAAAGAAAGGATGCTTCACAAGCCTGTGATCTTCTCCTATTTAATGAACTGAAGGGAAAGAGTTCTTACTCTCAATTACTGTCTTTCTCAATTACTGAATTTCATTTAAAGTTTATTTTTAATAAGCAAGGTCATCTCTGCATTTATTTTCCCAGTAAATTATTCATGGCTGGGACTGAAATTTTGTGCTCTGTGATCCAAAATACTTATTTCTTATATGTTACAACTGCCTTTGCATTCTGAAAAAGGCAGCAGGGATTGGAAGGACATGGCTGGATGTGGAAAATCAGTCTCAGGGATGTTTGAATATCACCCTACTTTCCAAGACACAACTAGCCCTTCTAATATCTTAAGTGTTTTTATTTCCCCTTCAGTGTAAGATTTAATAAATTTGCAGTGCTCATAATTTTAAAGCTACTTTGCTTTCAGCCTTCCTGAATATTTGTCACTCAGCTTTCTGATTATTCAGCCAAGCCTCTTATTTGACTTACATGTGAGTAACTCATGTTAGAAAAAACAGTTCATATTGTACAGTTCAAGACCTGGTAAATACTTTGTGCTTTGTAGAAGTGATTATGCCCATACTGTAAGAAACTAAAGGTGCTCCTGGCAGTTTGCTGAGGACCTGCATCAGGTTGAAAGGCCTTGCCTTTCAACAAAACCTAGGTGGCTCAGTCACAGCTGACCAGAACTAAGGTTTTCTGGCTCACTGAGTCAAATCAGTAAACCCAGTTAAACCCTGGCCCCATACAATTCTTTGGCGTTGAGCCTATGGACATTCGTCCTCCAGACATACTTTGAAACCATGGAGGCCTAATTAGACATTGAACTCCTGTGAGTTAGCTGGCTTACCGCCTGGAAATTTACTCCAGGGTTCCAACCCTCACAGAAGCTAAGGGAAGATTTCAGGATCCACCTGGGTCTGTAGATGTTGTCAGACTGTCCTCGAGGGATTCACTACCACAGACCTAATCATGACTCTTAGATTTCTTGCTGTGGAAATGGCCAAACCAACAGTCTGAGTCTCATTTTTACCACTTATTTTGCTCATAATAAACCTATTACCTATCTACATTTTATCAATTCTGTGAGAATTCTTTAGCTAATGTTTACACAGGTTTTGGTAGAATAGAATATTCTTTAAGAGTGTATAATATCTAAATAATTGAATGTTCCAAGGGAATGTATAGATCAAGGTATATATTACCTAAAAACCATTATTACAACTGTCTGAGTTGTTAGTTATGACCGTTTTGATTTCTTAACTCATTCTGTGGATTTCAGACACAGATTCGCTGACTTTTTTTAAGAAATATTTTTAATATTATGGATATTTTAATAATTATGCTTATATTGACATTGTTTTTCACATGAAATTCTTATATTGTCGTGGGACAAGCCAAAATTAAAATAGGAATATTCTTTAGTTTTTAGCCTATAGTGCATTTAGTATTTTCTTTCCAAACCCTTATTCTACTGGAATTTAAGGTTTAAAGAATTAACCAGTATTAGACAAAATCCTTATCTTTCAACCACACATTCAGTGCCATCACACAAGTATTTCTGACATCAGAAATTCAGCACAAAAAATTGTTTGCTCTCGAAGCAGAACATTTTCAGGAGGAGTGCTTCTCAGGAAATTCATTTGTATTCCAGAAATTCAAAAATTTTTATGAACACAAAGTAATGATTTCCTATTTCATGTATTGGTTCAGATTTTCTTTTTGACTGGTTAAATATTTGTGATTTTTTTCTTCACACTCCTGTAAATACCCATATCCATTTACCACAAAGAAATGTGGTTTACATGAAAATGCTGTTTACAAGGAGGTGAGAAAATGCTGTTATGGCAGCATAAATTTCTGTCAATACAGAAATGCAATCAAATTCAGTCTGTCCATGAAACTAGATGTGAAATAATACTGTTTGTCGGGGTTATGCTAAAGATACAAAACCTTTTGTCAGGGTCAGTGAGGCAAACAGAGGTGCAGAGAAACAGTGTAGGTGATTTTCCTCTATGTGCCTTGCTTTCCTGTTCACAATTTCATGCTGCATTTTTCCTTCTTTATGGTCTTGTCCCTGGTTAGGTATGTTAAGACACATTATTGTAAGACATGTGGGTGCTCTCCAGAATCAATTTGAAACAACTGGGATATCCATGGAATTTTACACTACAGCGTTACCAAATTGTTATCTAAGAATATTCTTGGGCCCTGGCTTTTCTAGTCTGTACTTTTTACAACTGCTTAGGGTTAGTTTCTGTTTTTTACTAACTATTTCTGTCTCAAGGAATTCTTGGGCATAGTTTGGAAGCCAAAATATATCAGTAGTGTGGTTACTCTCATCTGGCTTGAGGCTTAAGACTTCCCCAGCATAGATAGTCATTCTGTATCAGTTGGTGTCAGTGCTCAGGAATGTTGTTGGGTACATTTAATTTACCAATATACATGTAGGCTAGATGCCTGACCCAGACAACAATCTGACTGCCTACTTCCCAGCAATGCATAATTTCTTAAGTGCAATGCTGCGGTTAATTAAATAGGGTAGACATCTGTGCATGCAGAAGCACCCTGCACTGGTAGATAAGGGTCTGTCTGCTGCCAAATGGATGTGCAATAGCTGTGGTGTTTAACAGCAAGGCCTAGACAGTCATGAAGGAAAGAAAGGATCTGGAATTCTGGCACTGCAAACGTTGTTTTTTTATTTTTGATTGTATGCTCTTACATTCCTGGCTGGAAAGTGCTCACAACTGTCTTTACAGTTGTAGATGGCATTGGAGATCTACTCAAAAATCTAAGCTGCCTAAAATGAAGTTCTTGGCCTGGAAAAGCTGTAAAAATTGTGAAAAAGTCAAATAATACCATTGCTTGCCTTTCATTCTCTCCTATATATTTCTCCACCAGTTATCTGTCCAGTGAGAAAGCTGAAATACCAAAGTGCTGAGGAGATAGGGGATCATCTAGTGTGTGGTTTTAGTTTCTGTTTCAGTATTCTTAGCTGTGGGACCAACATTTTTTTTTCCCTGCAGTTTTTTTTTCCCAAGAGGTGAAAAAGTTCAATTGATCCCCTTAGGTTATTAATTTTTAGTCACTGGGATTCATAAGTAAAGCCTAGTCTTGGTCTGCTGGTCCGTAAACCCACATAACTGCTGGCATGAAATCCTGGCTTCATTGAAGAAAATGGAGACATTCCAGCTCTGATTAATTTTTACAAACATAGGCATCTAGCGATGTTTTAAATACTTCTAGCGTATTCCACCTGGACTCCCTATTCTTTTCAAGAAAGATGCAGGTTTCCTTTTCTTCCTTGGTCATATCTGCTAGGTGATTGGGATATGGTAGTACAACTCAAATGGTTCTAAATGTTTACATTAGTGAAGAGAGCCTCCCTTTACACATCAAAGCCAGGATTTTCTCTATTATGCATAGTTTTTATAAGCACGGTGTTTGTTTACAGGTTCTTTATGTGGCTGAAGTTTTGATTGCACGTTTAATAAATGATTGATCATCTTCTTTAACTTCTCTGCTTGCTTTTGATTCTTTTCCTGTGCACATACAGCTTTTGTAAACCAATTGCCCAGTGACTGCTCAAAATTATGTTTGGCTGATCCATGGCAAGACAATAGACATAAATCATCAACCTTCTCTGGCTTTCTTTCTGTAAATCTGACCCATTTACTTTTCTCCTTCTCTGGGTTTTATCATTATATTAATTTCTGCAGTCATTTAGATTTTGGAACAGCAGGCAGACATCTGGCAGTAAACCAGGACAGTGTGCTTTGCCATCATACTTGTGCTTGCAGTGAGTTGTAGTTTTTTGGCCATATAGTAAACCATACTTTATGAGAGCTTTCCATGTCAAAATGTTGAAACTAATTGTCTTTAACTAAATTTCTGAGGCTATTATAGGTTCAGTTCAAAACTAGTATTACTTGGAATTTCTTCTAAGATATTCATAATTCATTTTAATGTGTGCGCACTCAAGAATAGCTGTGGTTTTCAGCTGTGATAAAATGGCATGATTAAACTCTGCTACTTTCCTATTCCTTTATGAAAGGCAGAATAAAAATCCTTTATGTAGTAAGATGTTTCTAATCTGTTTTCTGCTAGAAAAGTGCTACCTTTTAAAGAGAAAACTGTTAACTATTACACTTCCTTCTCACATTTTTCCTTAAAACTTCCTTGAGTGAGGTAAGCTGCAGAAAGCCTGGAAGTTAGGCAGCTTGAGCATGTGCAGTGATCTTTGATAATCATCCTGTTTCATAAATTTCCAGCTATGCTGTCTCACTTGTCACTTGTGATCTATCCCATCTATAGTGTTTCATAGATTACTGCATCAATTTGATGCTCTGCTTTTGTTGTCTCTTGGACAGATGCACCACAGTGCAGTTACCTGATTTTTCTATTCCAATCATGCTGTCTTCTGAAATTTATTTCCACACTTGCATAAAAATATTAGATGCAAGATTATCTGTTAGGTTTCTCTGATTCCCTTCAAAACCAGGAATTTTTTAGGAATCTGTGATCCTTGGAAAGGCACCATTGTAAACAGGAAGCTGTACAAAGCCAGTAAGTTTTGGATAGGCGTGTGATGTAATTCTCAGTTCAGAATCAATACTATCTAGTAACTTCAACACAGACACAAACCAGCACAATTTAAATGCCAAATGATGTCATTTTCATTATAGAAGAGTGCAGTATTTAGCAGAGTAAGTCAGAAAAATATTGGTTCTTTCTTTTATTAGTATGGAGACTCCCCAGTGAATAGGGACACAAACCGAGTATCAGCATGCATCATAGTTAAGACTGGCATGGACAACAGATGGGAGTAATCACATGTAACAGAGGGAAGGAGCCATAATGAAAGAGCTTCTAGCTCCAGGCTGTCTGAAAAAGAGATTGTTAGTTGGCTGATATGATGAAAATATCAATCTGTAAAAAGATTTAAGCTCCCTTCCCTAGCTATAAAAGTATACTGAGCTAAACTCTATTGTTGTAGAAAAAGCTTTTCTAGGTATACGGGTGAAGTATTGACTATAGTGGAGCCTTTCTTATCTCATTCACCATTATGTTACTTTTCTCACCCTTTTTACTTTCCACATTGATCTATCTGGTTTGCCAAATTTAAGAACTGGCGAGCACTTGTAGTGCTTCTGACTAACGCAATGGCCCTCTATTTTATTATCTACTGTACCTGTAACTGGCACCTTGGGCTGAATTTATATTGGTGAGGTGATGATTGCCATAATATTATAAGCTTTTCCACTCTTCCACAGTATCAAGATGGTTTAAATCTTCCACTGGCAAGAAAGTGCTGAGGTACTGCTTTTGCCATGACATTTGTTCTGAAACAGGGAATTGAAAGAGCTAGACCTTGAAATGGGGGGAAACTATTGAAAAGTTAGTCACTGAAGGTGAAGATGTTCTTGGATAAACCTCATTAGGTTCACCAGA
>VZTY01034144.1:2078-17230 GCA_013400935.1 Turnix velox | reverse complement strand
TAGTTAAGCATGACCTTCCCCTGGTGAAGCCGTGCTGGCTGTCTCGGATCACATGCTCATTCTTTATGTGATCAAGCATGTTGTCCAGAAGGATCTGTTCCATGATCTTCCCAGGCACAGAGGTGAGACTCACTGGCCTGTAGTTCCCCGAGTCCTCCCTGCTCCCCTTCTTGTACTTGTCACTCTTGGGAGTGACGTGATTTTTTAGATAATAATAATAAATATGTCTGTCAGAGGGCTATAAATTTCAAACAACTCTTTTTCTTGAGATGTGCATAAGGATGGAGCAATCCCCTGCATGTCCAGTGTTGCAATGAAGAATACCTGTTTAACAGTCATCGGACTATTGAGTCATTTTTCCCATCATCACTTCCTAAATGTCTCAGAGATTTTGCACCATAAAAAAGAAAATAGGTCTCAAGTCATGTTGGGGTCTCTTCAGTAAAAGAGGACTTTACCTTCAGATGAAACAAGTTACAATTTTATGGACAATGAGCATCTTTCTGGATTAAGATGTCTCATACTTCTTGAAATTGCTGTAGAAATATTCAGTCTCAGGACAGGTATATGTAAGATTTAGCAATTTCTTCGATTTATGAGTGTTGTGCTAAAAGACTCAGAAATAAGTATTTCTACGTAATATCAAAGTTTTGCTGCTTTATGCACCCCTATATGCCAATAAAACGTATTCAGTCATCATCTTAGCTCAGACAGACTGAGAGTACTTGCCATCATGAATGAACCCAGCAGTTCAGAGGTAACACATTGTGTATGTGCTGCCAGAGGCAACAATACTCACAGTACATGAGCAATCTACTGCACATTAATATCAATATAAAATATGTGACTCATTCCCAGCATGCTAACATTAATACCTTTCCACAATACTGAAAAGACTCCTAGTTGCTCTAGAGGTTGTGCTAAAGAAGACAAAAATCAAAGGTAAAGCCTGTAGCACGTTACAGGATTGATGCAAAAAAATGTTCAGAGACTATAGAGGTGTTTTCAGGACGAAAACAGTTGCTGGGGTGCTGTGGTTACAGGGGGAGGCAAAGTGCTTTTTGTCAAGCTGTTTAATGGCTATGAAGATAAAATTACAACATATGTTATCAATTAACAAATGTAAATTTGCTAAAGTAATTTTACATTCAGAAATTACAGAACAATTTCCTGGAGCATAGTCATAAATAATCCTTTCAGAAGCAGAAGGAATTCATAAATTCATATACACACAAAATATACTTCATTTATGCCTCTGTTAAATTATCTTGCTTTTTCCCATGTAAAGAGGTGATAGACTGTGAGATCAATGCGTACCAGCAGTGTCTAAGTTCTGCAACTCTCCCATGTGAATGGTCATCTTATAAGTAATTTCTCAGTCTCTAAGGAAGAGAGAAATTTCTTTATTGCCTATATAAATGGATAGATGTTATTAAATATCTGCTGGCTTTTATGAATATAAGTGCTAACTTTTACAAGTGACCTATACAGTAAATTGTTTAGGAGATTTCCAGGCATAGCATGTTTCAGTGTCACTAAAAATATTCTTTTAAGATTGATCCTTTGTAACTTGCTTCAATGAGGAAAGACTAATTATGCTAAGCTAATATTTGAAATAAAGAACATCCTCTACTCCTATGGCTTGTTATTTGTGAAAACAGAACAATTCCCACCTCACTACAACTTCCTTTCAGACAATTGAAGAGTGATAAGTTCTACCCTGAGCTTTCTTTTCTCTAGACTAAACAAATCCAGTTTCTTCATCAGCTTCTCAAAGGACTTGTGCTTGAGAACCTTCGCCAGATTCCTTTCCCTTCTTTAAACGTTCTCTAGTACTACGGTGTCTTTTTTGCTATGAGGGACTCAAAAACTGAACACAGTATTCAAGGTGCAGCCTCTCCAGTGCCAAGTACAGGCAAATGATCCTCTCCCTAATCCTGTTGATCATACTATTTCTGATGAAAGCTAGGATACTATTGACATTCTTGGCCACCTGGATCCTCTGCTGGCTCATATGAGCCAGCTTTTGACAAACATTTGCCAGGCAGCTCTCCAGCCACATTCACCAATCCCTTTAACACTGCATGGGGTTGTTGTGAACCAAGTGCAGAACTCAGCACTTGGCCTTGTGGAATTTCATCCCATTGGCCTTGGCCCATCAGTCCAGCCTGTCCAGATACCTCAGTAGAGCCTTCCTACACTCAAGTGGATCAATACTCCCACCTAAATTCATGTCTCCAGCAGATACAGTGATGAAGCACTCAATCCCTTCACGCAGGCCACTGATAAGACATTAAATAGACCTGGCTCCATTACTGAGCCCTTGGGAACAGCACTTGTGACTGGCACTTCTGTTTGAGGGAACATTTCATTGGCACAATAGATGGTGCATTCAGAACGAAAGAGGATAGGAAGTATGAGAGAGACTCAGAGAAAGCCTATATTATACAACATATTCAAATGAAATAGAAAAGAATTTCAAGAATTTCATCAATTTCAGTGATGATTAACTGACTGCATTGAGTGTATTATTCAATGAGCGAGGTGTGTATTAGAAGAGCTGCAAGGTTACCAGATTGCTTTTTTTAAAAAAAAACCAGAAAGTTTTTTCAACCAGGATGCATAGCTTAGGTTTGGACAAATGTACAGGAAGATTTTTTTTAACTTCTAGTAAAAAAACAAATCTCACACTGATGACAGCCAAAATTTCACTAGCAAGGATGTTTGTGGTCTTTTTACTTACTACAGAGCTCCTAAATCCAGTTATATCCTAATTCAGAATAAAAAGTATTTATAAAGCATAACTGGTTGTTTTGATAATGCAATAATCTCAGGTAATTGACAATCAGATTTATAAAAAACTCTGATCAAAAATGAAGTTATCAAATTATCAAATTATGTATTTATCTGTTTGTGGCTTTAAGACAGAATCTTTTAAAATAAACTGAATATTTGTTTTCCGACTGTAGTTAATTGGATTTCCATATTATAAATTCCCATTTGTCATCATGTACAGACTAGTTTACATCTGACAACTTCATGAAAAATGGGCTAAAAGAGACCCAAATAATTCAGAGTAGAGAAAGCTCGCAAGATTTGTTTTTGCAGTTGATATCTTTCTTTTTTTCCTGTTTTAATCAACAACTGATTAAGAAAAGCAGACATCCAATTGCAGTTGTGTATTAACTTGCATTTCATTGACAAGTCATATTAGACTCAATTTAGAGCTGTCGTGCTCTAAATTGTAAAGGCTTTTTGAGTCCCTGATCCTTAAATCTATGTGCAGCAAATAAAAAGCAAGAAAAAAAGTACCTTGATACTGCATAACTGACAAAAATAGCATGTTCTTCTCTTTACTTGTATTTCATCTACAGCTTTAAATATGTCAATCTGTTTCTAAATAATGTAAGTAATAGAAGCCATATACATGCTATGAGGAGCCACTTAGCCTAGCAGAAAGAGGCTAATGCAATGATCTGCTGAAATACAGTATGATAGAGAGACAAGAAATAGGAACACACTGTAAGTCTTTGAGACACCCTATTCCTGTGGGCTAGGAAGGCTCCTACCTGAACATCTTGACAGAGGTACTGAACTTAGCTACAACATCAACATCTATATTGCTCCCAGGTTCATTTCTAGCTTGCTCAAGGTTGGCTGGGGACTTTTGCACATATCCTGTGATATTGTATTACACAACCCAAGAATTAGTTAATTTTTTACTCTTTTGGGCTTCGGTTCTATGATACTTTAGAATATTAAATTATGATTAGGAACCTCTGGTTCTAATCCTAAATTTAAGATGAGCTTTCTAAGCAGCACAAGAGTTTAAGTACTATCTTTCATATTATCTACCTAATTCTCAGACTTCAGTACCCCTTTGAAGTACCAGTGCTGCAAGTGAATGATTGAATGAAATCTTTGAGTCTCTTCTTAAGAGATGCTCAACACTTACCCATACATAACGAGTGCCCCTAGGATTAGAGGCTCACACAGAAGCTCAGAGCTCCTCACCTCCCAAGAGATATGGAGAACTTTGCTAGATACTCCCCTTGCACAGCCCTGAAAATGTTACAAGTTGTTGTTCTTCTAACTTGCACAGCAAATACAAAATACTTCTCAGGAGTCTTCTCTGACATTGCTAGTCTTAAACTGTTACAGGTTCTGTTAAAAACAGAGGAAGGGGAATACACTTTCTTTTTCTGTCACATTTCTTTATAAACTTCATGTAATTACTTGTGTACTTTAATATTGAAGTGCTTTAGTGCCTTATCCCTGCAGTTCTTTATCTGCAATAGCAGATATTTGCTTGGAAAAGAAAGATTAAATACATGCTTAAATAACAGATTTTAATGTTCAACTCACTGTAACTTCTTATAAGCACCTGTTAGCTGCAAAATGACCAGTGTTCTTTTTAACTTTAGTTCACTGTAAAGCTCAAAACAATAAAAAAATCAATGTATGGAAGTCAGAGATGGAGAGAAACAGGAACAGATAAAGTGGATAAGGATTTTTAAATCTAAACTTGAAAAACATAATACAAAGTAGGAAAATATACAATTACTTAACCCAAATCTAACAGATCTTTTATAGTTTTGTGTTAGAAATGCATCTGCAATAGGTTAATCTATTTATTATGTCTTCAATTTATCCTGGAAGATACAGTTAGTTTTGAACAGATACAGGGAAAATAATGATTTCTGATTGTGAATGCAGACAGAAACAGAATCCCAAGGCAAAACATAATGTATTTTCTTTTCTCTTCCCATTTGCCTTGGCTTAGAAATGGGGGAGTGGTTCCTGTCAAACACACATTCTGTACATTAGGTTGATTACTTGATCATTCTAAGTAGTAGGTCATACATGTAAAATAAGGAACAGCATCATCATTTGTTGGATTGTCTGCTAGTTTTATGTGAAGCCCTTACATAGCTGCATGATACATGTCTTCATCCTGAGCTCTGATTTCTGGATTTTATTTGACAACAAAATCCATATCAACTCAAAAGTTGATGTACTCAACAATATTTATGCATTGTATTTATAATATTCCACTGTGACCTAATGCTCAATCACATCTTGATCAGAAAAGCTCCCTTGTTCATATTTCCACCTACTTTGTTTAGCCATCCATTCAATAAGTCAAAATAATGTCACTTATTTATTTGAAAATACATACAGCAATTCAATAAACATCTTTGTGGAATTTTCCTTGAACTGTTCAGAGAATTATTTTAGAACAATTTCCTCATACTCAGAAATCCTCTGCAAATATAAATTCTAGTGTACTATTTCAGTTTGATGATGTTACTGTTATTGATTTGGCATATCACTTCCTGGTACATCCTTTTAAGAAAAAAGTAACTTTGACAACTTAATCTCAGATTTCATTTATACTTTAAAATCATATTTTACAATTAAAAATTTTGTGATTCATGGTTTTTAAAAAAATCTGAATTAAGTAAGCTAAAGTTAGAATTTCAATATTTTTTTCCCAAATAACAGCAGTAACAACAATATGCTTTCAGTTCTTAAATGAAATTTTCCTGAGTTAAACTATCCTTCTAAATGCAGCTGTCATAGATACAAAATAAATAGAAACCACTGGACCAAATAAATGCACACCCTATAAATTGTCTAATTACATATAAAGTATTACTCAGATGATAAGTAGTGACATTTAAAATGCTGAAATATTAAAAAACATTGACTAAGCTTCTTAAAAAATAGCATCACAGGTTAAACAAACTCCAATTAACATTTTTCTGTATTACTGGTGGTAACACAGAGATTTTTATTTTAGATTAAAAAGGTATTAAAATAAAATTTCTCATTTAACAAAGTGATCAGGAAGGAAATTCCTATTCTCAATATATGATATGCAATACTTACTGACATGACACTTACTGAGATAATCTAGGAAAACAATAGTAATCTGGAATAACATCTTGAGTCAGGGACATGATTATAAGAACCTCATGGATAATATGGTTCTCATTATATAATTATTACCAATTGATACTGATGCTGTCCCTTGTAAACTACAACCTGAGAGTCCTTTCTATCTGGGTAAAGATCAGAGGGAGAAGAGTTTTACAAAATAATTAGGATCCAAAGAAAGTTACTTTTGGAAACCTCTCTTCACTGGTTAACTTGAAATCTGAAGAACAGTGGACAGTAATAGATTCAACTGCTCCTTAATAATTAATTTGTATCATGTTTATCATGATAGCTTTCAATTCCTTACAGTTTATTCCATGTGCTGTAAAAACCAAGCATAAGAAGCAAGTCAGCTAAATTAACTTGTATTCATCTTAATAAGCTTCTGAGTTTTCATAAGCCTTCCACCACAGTGTATGCCTTCAGCCTCCACTTCTACGTAAGTGACTTTCATGAGGGCAGTGAGAGACCGGAAGGGGTTGCCCAGAGAGATAGGGGAGGACCTATCCTTGGAAACATTTCAGGACAGGCTTGATGAGGCTCTGATCAATCTGATCTAGTGCAGGATGTCTCTGCTCACTGCAGGGGGTTTGGACTAGATGAGCTTTGAAAGTCCCTTCAACTTCAACACCTTCTATGATACTATGACATCAAAGTCATAGGTTTTGTGTCAGCTCTTATGTGTAGAATGATCAGACAGACCTGTGTTACTGTGTTAGCTTGGTTATAGTCTGATTGAAATAGTATGACTTTCACGCCTTTCAAGAAGAACATGAACTTTCAGTTTGCTTTTAGGCCTTTTGTAATTGTTCGATGTCAAGTGCAGACTTCAGTGAGAGGGAGAACTTTAATTATTCCCAAAGGGCATTCATAAAGGGTCTGAGATATAAAACCAAATAAATAATTAAAACTATTGGCACAGCTGAACCATTTAAATATAATGAGATTTCAGTGTAGCTCCTACAGGCTGCTTCTGGCTGTAACTCCTAAGTGATTTCTCAAATGAAAGTACTCCTCAGAAGTGAATTCTTATGGGTTCTTCAGTCTATCTGAGATGGATTTGCATTGAGTAGCATGGTGACATCAAGGGGAGTCTGAGTGCACAATACTGTGCAAGCCTGAAGTTTTTTACCTTCTTATTACATGGTTGAAAACTACATCATTGGATTTTTCCAACAATGTCTCCTGATCCAATGAGCTTTTAATTATTTCTTCTCTATTCATGAAAAAATTAAACTTTAGATTTTGTTGCTATTAGAAAAGAGGAAATGCAACGATATTAAGCTAGAGAATCCAAAATCTCATTTAACTATCTTAAAGATGTATTTCTGTATGATTGCTCTTATTCTGTTGCTTGCTTTTCATTACAAGAGCAGAAAGTAACCCCAAAGAGTGTATTTATGGCCAGCAGTAGCTGAAACAGCAGTTCATTGGAAAGATCGTGGTGTAGCAGCTATGGATTTGGGCCTTTTTTGGTGCCTGCCAGCCCTCCCACCAGTTGCCAGGCAACACTGGCAGCACCAGGTAGCAATGACTTGCAGCTAAACCCACACTTTGGCCTGTGCTGCACATAGAATCACCTTAGATGCAAGGGACCTTTTGGATCATCCAGTCCAACCATTAATCCAACTCTGACAAGAAACATCTCTAAACCGTATCTCTAAGCTCATCTCTCTCTCCAACGATGGTGCCATAACCACTGCTCTGGGCAGCCTGTTCCAGTGCTTAATAACCATTTCTCTGTATAATTTTTTCCTCATACAGCTTTGACTGTTCTCCAATCCAACTAAATGGTTGTGTCTCTTCACACTGGAACTGCATTTATTACCTGCTGAAGACCACTCAAATAGTAACAATCAACCTTTCACATCTTTTTAGTATCTTCATATAGAAATTGCTCTGTGAAATAGGGTTGTCTTTTGGATGGAACAGAAAACTGTTTAGTCACAGCAGCAAAAATCATTCTTCAGGAAGAATGAAGCTATTTAAACACCTGGGCCTCTATTTCAACAAGTGGACAGAATATAATTATGCAGTTGTCATTTAGTCAGATTGAGGTTAATGCTTCTGCTCTTTGAAGGTATTTCCTTTTTCTTCATGTCAAAAATCAGGGTTAAGTTCTTTGAAAGCTGGTAAAACAGAATACAACTTCTTAGTACTGCCCTTGCAAGTTTTCTTGATGCATTTCAAAATAATGATTGTCATCTACTCAGTCCTTGTTAAAATCATGCAAGTTTCTCCTTGGATTCACTAATTCAATAATTAAACAGAATGGATTGTCAAGTCACAAGGATTTAGTAGTAGGCTGTGGTATCTGAGACAGCTTCTCCTTGTGAATAATTGTCACATAGGCTTGTTTGCTTTTTCAGTAATATTTATCACCTCATTTGGACTCAAGCCTCTTACCTGGCAATGTTACTAGAATTACCGTTGGCAGATGGTATAAAGACAGGATTGGGAAAAAAAGAAAGCTAGTGGTTAGGAATCAACTGCATGTTATCCCCATTTCTGTATCCTTTGACTCTTCAACAGCTTTTAAAATATCACTGCCCCCCATTAATACAGCAATATGTTATTTGCAAGTTGTTACCTGAAACATGAATATGATAAAAACCTCTTAATAATAAAGGTGCCAATATTTTACTGGGACAACGTGAATCAAACCTGCAGGTGCAGAATTGTAACAGAAAGAAAACAATAAGATAAAAAGATATCGCTTGCTTCACCTCAAACTTGGAGTGAATTAGTATAGTTCAGACAGTACTAGCAGAA
Source organism: Turnix velox (assembly GCA_013400935.1). Classification (NCBI taxonomy): domain Eukaryota; kingdom Metazoa; phylum Chordata; class Aves; order Charadriiformes; family Turnicidae; genus Turnix; species Turnix velox. Next base: position 8,518 of record VZTY01034144.1, on the reverse strand, counting down.
GTAGCAGATATGAAAGTCTTATAAACTTTGTTGGCTGCAGTTAGCTGAAGAAAGATGTGAATGGTGCTGTTGTCATGCTCCCAGGGTATAAGTCTCTAGTGTTGTAGGCCACCCAAACTATGACACAGGTGTTGCTTTCAAAACTCTTCACTCTGATGAACTGTGGCTTTATGCTGCTGTAACATCCCCATGCCTGAACTTGTCAGGTTGTAATGCTATTTCATAGCCTGTTGTTCACTTCAGCAGGTGAGGAAGGCTACACATTCAGCATAAAGCTTTTATCAAAATGCAGACCTTATAAATCACTGCTCACACCTCAAAAAGGAAAACAACTGACATATTAAAATATTTTGTTCCTATACATGTGCAAAGAGCTTTTCAAAACATTCTCCCTCTGAGCGGAGGTATCTTTTAAACTGTTCTTATTTCTGACACAGATATCCCTCCTGTTCATAAAAGTAGGGCTTTCTGTGGTGATTTTTTTCTTGACACGTGCATCCAAGTTTAGAGTCAGAGCATAATGTGATTGTATGCACATCTACTTAATGGCAGCCTTCTAATATTGCAACAATAGACATTATGAGTTCAGCTGGCAGTCACCCCCACACAGAGCCACCTACAACCTAAAATTGGAATTTTAGATTTACATTGTGCAAGTTGTGAAGTTCGACAGAAAAACGTCTTCCTATCTGTGAGAAGATACTATTAGAACACTTTTTCCAACCAACGAATGTTCTTCACTGGAATCTTGTGATCATAGTAATATTTCAGCCTGATAATTTCAGGTGATAATGTTGTTTACTTGTGATAGGGAGGAAAGAAGAATTTTGAGTTAGTACAGCTACAACTATGAAAACACAACTTTTTTCCTGTTCCTGCTAATAGTTTTAATCTCACAGTGAATATATTTATGTGCCTTGTAAGTTAGCAGTTGAAATAATTTAGTTCTAGAGTGTTATGCAAGATGCATTTCCCACAGAAAGCCTTTAAACATTGCAGTATTGATGAAAACAAAAGTCTATAAACATAAAATTTTATTGTTCAGGTGTTGACTGTCTGTGACTTAGCAAATTAATATCTGCATTATTTGAAAAAATTTCCTTGTTTCTTTGCTTGAAGAATAAATCTAAAAAGTACTGATAAGGTGTGTGAGAAGCAGCTTGGTATTCTTGCTTGCATTCACTGTTTCAAACATGCTGCTCAGCAACTGCTTTGAGTGTTAAGAATTTCCCCATCATACTTTGTTGTATTGTTCATAGACCTCATGACATTAAGGATGGTTTTTTTTCATCGCTTTCATGATTTGTACAGCAATGAAGTAAAAAAGTTTCAAATAACTCTCCCGTCTTCTATACAAATTCTAAAGAGCACCTGTTGATTCGGTGAAAACTGTGTGACCATGTATTTTAAAAGCTCTACCTATTACTTTATGCCTCAGTACTGAGGGCTGTTAAGGTATTTTGACACCGAACATTGCACAACTACTGGGTTGCACTACAACTCAGCTGGCTTGATTTCTCTTGCTTTTGAGGCAGACAATTTATGAGAATTCGCTCAAACTTGGAGCCTCAGGAAGTTCCATTAGTGTACCTATCATAGGTAGGACTTGGGTTTTTTTGCCAGTTTGCAATTTGCTCATACGCTGAACAATAAAAAGATACACAAGAAATATGAAAAATCAGTCCTGCATACTTAACAATAAGAATATCTTTCCAGTCAATACCCAGTTGCATATAATATAATATTGAAAAAACAGATTGAGATTAAAATTTGGCTTCTCTCTGCTGTGAGCAGTTTCACTGGATCAGGTTCAAACTGCATGTTAATTGTGTAATATTGGAGTAATGTGGTAACATCTGTGCCATTTACATCAAGGTGAAGTAGGTGGCAAAAGAAGTACGATGAAAATAAAAATTAAGTCAGTGTATCAATTAATATTAGTGTTCACTCCAGTGGGTCAAAACAGTTCCTTAGTGCAGACTTTAAGGGTCAGAATATGCTTCTCAGAGTCTGCATTTACCTCTGAGGTGAGACTTGTTTCCTTGGCAAGTACAGATGTATCTCTATTGCCATTCCTCCGTCACCAGCTTAAAAATAATCTAGCAACTGCACAGGAGTTGGAACCTCCTAATTAGCTGTAAGAAGATGAAGGAAGACATTGCAGATTTTGAGAAAAGTCAATGAATCAGAGCAATAGATTTTCTGAGGTTTGGACATGTGAAATTAATTTTAGCTCTAATAATATTGGTGGGCATGTTGCCATTCTCTGACATATGCTGAAATGACATATGGCCCTCCATGAGGCGCCAGGGAAGCTATTGTAAGCAGGCTGGTAACTAGAGTCAGTGCAGATTCTTTACCACTAATGGCTGATTCTCAGTTGGACTGTGAAAAACAAAGTGAGGGATAAAAGGTGAAAAAAATAAAGATAATTTTTAAAAAGTGTCTAAAAGCTGACTGTAGCAGTTTTACAGATGTTAGGGATTGGTCTGTGCTAAGTTAGTACTTAGGAGAGGTTTAAAGTTCAGGTATTTGAGCTATAGTAAAAATAGTTTCCCCTGGCATCTAAACAAAAACTCATCTTGTGAATGATCTGCCTTTGTAGAAGTGGTTGAAGTGGTTGTTTCCTTAAACTACTATGTTTTCAAAACAGGAAACATGCAAAATGAAGACTATACATCAGTGTATTAAAGTGGACTCTTAGTTTTTTCCAAAATTAATACAATGTAACAGTTGCCAGGATAGAATACCATTCTGTAAATGTAAAGCTGTGACCAAACATTTACTGAGTGAAAAAAAATCATTGATGGACTGTAAAATTCTGTGTCTTTGTAGATAGAGGATCTGTGTTTCTGACTCTTTGTTGATGGCTGCTTTCTTGAAAGATTCCATTTTATTTTTAAAGCAAAATAGGTAAGCTTGTTTGTCTCTATCAGTATTAATTCCAACAGTGATACTTAATGTATTAAGATGCATTTTAAGATACCCCTAAGATATGCCATCCAGTTTTGTTTATCAGTGTTTGAGTTCATGAGTGAGTCATATCCCTCTCTCCAAATTAAAAAAAAAAGATTTGGGGTGTGCGGGTGTGTGTGCAAATAAAATAGTATTCCTTTAAATTTTTCTCTAACTATCCATTCTGAGTTTATTATGAGTTATTATTCTGTGGGAATAACTGCACTCATACTAGAACAAATGAGTGAGTTATGCCCCTCCCAAAATTAGTTCTTTTTATGCCTTAACCAAACCTATGTGGGATTTATTCCTCTATCAGTAGATTCGTGTCAAGGTCCTCTGTGAGTAACTAGTAGATTTCAAATGAATAATAGTATTCAGTAGACAGGAAATTAAAATTATCAAATACTCTCCGAATTTCTCCTGATAATGCTGCAATGAAGAGACTCATCTTCTCAGCCTCTCTCTCTCACCTATATTCCTCATCTGTTCCTGCTAAAGGTTCTAGATAGTGAATGACTGGGCTGGAACGATTGTGGAAAAACATCTGACCTTAGGAGTACAAATTCCCTCTTGCTGGAAAGGAATTTATTATTATTTAAAATGGTGATAATTTTTCAAAAATGGTGATAAACCAATAAAGAGACAGAAATCTCATGGTATTGCAAAGGTCAGTGATGAGTATAATCTTAGGTGGAATTCTGGCAGCTTTGGTGTGGAAGATACAGCAGATTCAAAGCCATTTTGTTGTTCTAAATAAGATATGTGGGGTTTTAGTTCAAGGCCTTAATTATCTGTAAAATAATTGTGTCAGGAAGATGTTGTCTTCATGGAGAATAATTTGAGATCACAAATTTAACAGTAGAGATAGACAGAGCTTCTCTTGCAAGGTTTGAAACCTTCCTTTTTTGAGGTTTATCAAGTAGGCTGTTTCCTAAGTACTTGAAAGGTATTCTGTATTTTTAAAATGTTAGAATAATTTCAGCATCTTCTTTTTTATTCTGATTGACCATTAAGAATAAAATGCTTTGATTTACTGTATTTATTTTCTACAAAAATTCCTTTTCCCTAACTCCTCAGCACAACATTCCAACGCTCAAGGAGCTGGTTTGTCTTATCCTGTCATCAAGGAGTGTTTTGAAAATTGGTTTTCCACCATAGTATCATGCATATCCATGACTTGTGTCAGTTCTCTATGCTGTTACTATCTCAATGGGTATTTTGTCAGAGGTCTGATAGTTTTGTGGCCCCAGAGTCCTTGCAAATATTTTACAAATCTTCGTCTTAATTATTTAAAATCTTACTAATTTCCTATGTCAGCAAATTTACTTCATACAATAGCACTCTTATTCTGCTTAATAAACTCAAATGTTCTATCTCCTAGATGCTTTGCCCTCTTCAACAACTTCTTTGGTCACCATCCTCTTCCCCTTAAGAAATGTATCTTTTTTCAATCTAGATATCTCTAACTAATTCCACATTTATACAACATTAACACCACTGTGCAATAATGTAACGGTGCTCTGCAAAGAGAGAGCTAATTTCTCCCATTTACTTGGAAGTAACATACACAAATGTGATCGTGTCTGTGTAGCTATGCACACTGGGCTCTTTTTGGCATTGCTTCAAGTATCTGGCATGAAGGACACACTACTTGAGTGCTGTGCTGCAAGTGAAGATGTCTAATGTTCAACAATGGATCTTTTACTGTATATAATGAACTTGCTCACTGAGGACATGAATTTGGAATAGAAGACTAAAAGGCAACATTCTATAGGAATGTTGAGGTTGCTCAAATCACAGAAAAGCTATCTGGATATAACTGATGTTTGACAAGTTCAACTGTTGCATGGGAGCTTCACTCAGAGGCCCTTTTTTTTGGTCTTGACCTAAAATTCTTTTACATGTTCATGAAATAAGAGAGAGGATGTGCTGTGAATGTGTAAAGTTGGTTTGTTTTTGTTGGTTTTTTTTTTCAATTATTTTAGTCCTTTGAGTGGGTAGTATTTTACATGATATGTAAAGCATGAAAAAATTCTACCTAAAGGGATAAAGTTGTAAGAATGATAATGCCAGCACAGACACTGAAAAGAGAAAACAAAAGCTGTTTCTGGGAAACAGTATGATATTTCACAGCACTGTAAAGTAAAATGCAGCTTTTAAAATGGACAAGTATTATATAATAAATGGGACAGTTCTAAGAAATAAAGTGTGACTGATATTTGCTCTTCATATAATTAAATGACCAGCCTCTTAGATTCTCAGTCAAGTGTTGCCGTAAGTGTTTTGTTACTGGAGATAGTAAGTTTGTGTATTTATTGTTATTATGACATACTTAACCTGTTCAGTTGCTTGGAACTATTCTGTTACAGACTTTTAGTAATGTGTATAGACTGTTACAGATGTATGGAAACATGCAACTGGCTAATTTAACACAATAATTTGTTAAAAGAGTCTCTGATTAAGAGGTAATTGTAGGCTGACCTTTGCCAACTGCTCTCCCCTACCCATCTTCAGCAAGGCAGGAGCAGAAAATGAGATGGAAAGCTCATGGAGATTAAGACAGGGAGATAACTTACCAACTACCATCACAGTCCAAATCAATTCAAGGAAAATTAATCTAATTTACTGCTAATTAGAAATAGAGTAAGCTGGCAAGAAACAAAGACAAAAGTGAACACTCTCTCCCCCCACCTTTCTTCCCAGGCTCAACTTTACTTCTTCACTCCTGACTTCTTCACCTCCTCCCTACAAGCCCGAGCAGAGCAGAGATGGAGAATGGGATCTGTTGTCAGCCCTTAAAAGCTTGACTCTGTTGCTCCTTTCTCCTCCCTCCTCTCCCCTGCTTCAGCCAGGGTCCTTCAGACAGTGGCAGTAGTCCTTCAGAATAAAGCTTCACCTGAGGCTACAGTTCCTTGAGAAAATACCAACTTCCTCCAATGTGGTGGGCCCTCCACTCGCCGTAGTGTGGGTATCTGCTCTGGCGTAGTCCTCTCTACAGGCTGCAGGGACCACCACATGGTTTCTTCCACGGGTTTCAGGAAAACATTTGCCCTACCGTGGTTACTTCCAAAGGCTGCGGGAGAATCCCAACTCCTGGAGCAAATCCTCCTCTTCCTTCTGTTCTGACCTTGGTGTCTACAGGGCTGTTTATCACACTTCTTTTTCCCCTCACTTCTCACCGGAGTTGCCAACTTTTGTCCTTTGTTAAGAGCGTTTTTAAATGTTTTGCCTGAAGTGCCCGCACCATCCTCTGCAGGGGCGGGGTCAGTCAGAGTCGGCTGGAACCGGAGTTGGGCATTTCCGGCCTTTCCTCGCAGAAGCCACCTCGGGGCCCCGTTGCCAGTGCTGGTACATCCCGTTCAAAGATAAAGGTTTAATGAACTCCATAGGTTAGAATTCCACCTGGACAATTTCATACAAGAAATCATAGAATCCTAGAATAGTTTGGGTTGGAAGGGACCTTAAAGATCATCAAGTTCCAA